>JAFEMH010001908.1:0-403696 GCA_022495995.1 Adenophora triphylla var. japonica
TTCCACCCAAGTCGATAAGCCTTCTCCGACCGAGCAATCCTAAACCATCCCCGACTCCGATACATGGCTTCGCTATGGAACAAGTTAGGTCCATTGAAGAGAAGCTTCTGGGGAAATAGACACCAAGAAGACAAAGATACTCGCATCACCGATCCCAAACAAAGTTGTCCCTCTCCCCCTCCAAAAATTCCGAATGCCGTAAATTGAAAAGTTCAATCCGGCACCGATTGTCCCCTGACTCACATTGAAAGCTACATTCTTGCCATGAGAGCCAAAAGATTGTACACAAAGCAACAAATGGCCGATCATTTTCGCCATCATTAAAAGGTTCAAATCTCTTCTGTGGTTCCCTGCATGTGAAACCAGAGGGCCCGAGCTACTTGTGGGGACCGTATCAAAGAAGCGTTCCTAGAAAAGCTATAAGGCCAATTTGAATTGGGAAACCAGAATGACCTACAGGTACCCTACAACGTTCGATGAGCCAAGAAGTGAATTCTACAAGAGATGGAATTGGAAGCTCGCGGAAATGATGACCCCACTCAATGAAGAGGAACAGATGGAGATCTTCCAATCTTGCCTCGAAACCTCAACTAAGAGTTCAAATTGGCAATTACTACTATCCCCGACCTTCTCGCACGTGGTAAATGCCGGCACTAAGTTTGAGAATGCCTTCAATATGGCTCCCCACACAGAATGTTCTTAGTTTATCGCTACAAAGCACCGGGAAAGTGTCAAATGCCCCAAATTAAGCCACCGTAAAAGGAAAAGAAGTGATTGGCGCCGTTAATTACATTCGTAATGAGAAAGCGGATGTAATGCAAAGCCAAGCCGCTGCAAAGCCAAAGCTCCCTTTTCTATACCGTCGAAGATTTCTAATGCCACTAGAAAAGGTCTTCGACGGTTTGGTAGCCCAAGGACTCATCGTACCTTTGGAAAACTCGGAAACCCGTAAAACCCCAAAGATCGAATGGACGAGACCAAACACCGTCGCTTTCACAATTATCATGGCCATAACACTAATGATTGCACCTACCGAAGCTCCCGATCTCTCGCCTAGTTGAAGAAGGCAAGTTAGAACCACCTCGGGGTCCCAATGTGGTCAAGAATCCTCTTCCCGCTAACAACCGAGTCAACATGATCGAGTTCGGAGGAACAAATGGAAATGGTTTCTGGGAAATCCAATGTCATAGATATCCCGAAATTCAATGTTCCTTATGCCGAATTACAAGGGAAATGGAAAGATCTCGATTAATGCCGCCGCCATGGAGGGACAGCTGACCCATAGTCGGAACCGATTTCGTTAATGTTGTCGTAGCTCGGCCTCTTTTCTACGACATCGAACCAAGAACTATGGTCAAGATTACGTAAGAAAGGCTCACTTATGAAGACTGCGAGTTTGAAGTAAAACAATCCATGTTAATGAAAGTCTCTCCGTAACCCTTCATTACCCATGACGAGCATAATGTGTTTGTAATGGCTCTTACTACTCCAGAGGATCATTCCCAACCCCGTTTGGGAAAAGGTAGAGAGAAGAGTGAACAAGCCGTAAGACTTTGGGATGAAGAGAGCCGTATCTCGATGCCGAAAGCACAACCGGTCCTACCGCCCTGAGGTACAAATGGATGAAGTTAAGTTCGTAAAGGAGATTCTCACAACCGCCCGAGTACTTCCTATGGAATTGGCATCGACAAAGGCAATAATGATCCGCAGAGTGCACAATCAAATGACAACGCCGGCAAGATCGCTACTCCCAGTGGCAACAAAGAAGAAGGAGCGAGATCCCTGGCCCAACCCCTTGTCAAGTTCCCCCTCGAGTCAATAAGTAGTGTAGGTCCAGAGTCTATGTTGTCTTTTCGCTGAAGTCAGAATCTTCGAATTCCACCCTCGTAGTCATCCGAAGGCCTCACGCCCGAGGATTATGAAAATGTAATCGATGTCATCTTTCCCCTTATCTTGAATGAAATGACAAATCTTTCTCGATTATCCTCTTATTGCCAACTTAACAAATGATAAATTAACTCAAAATTTAACAAATGCTAATAATGAATCATTTGAACAAGATGCAAACACACTAAACGAACAATACATTAAAGAAATCTTTAAGGTGTTTCGTAAAAGAGGAAAACCGGGCCCAAGCCGCGAGGAGATTTTGATAAGTGTGAACTTGGGTACTATTGAGGAACCTAAAGAGACACAGATTGGAAGCTTCTTCCAGTGGGGGTTGAAAGGGACGTACTAATCGAGCCGCTCGTAGAATACGTCGACGTGTTTGCATGGTCATACAAAGATATGCCGGGCTAGACAGCTCGATAGTAGAACACGTAATCCTCTAGCACCCGATGCCAAGCCGCAAAGCAAAACCGAGAAAGATCAAGCCGAATGGTCTCTGCTGTGTCAAAGAAGAAATTGAGAAGCTACTGCGGGTAGGATTCATCGTAGTTATTGAATACCCGACATGGTTGTCCAACATCGTGACCGTAACCAAGGCCAATGGGAAGGTGCGCCGCCGTGTGGATTTCCGAGATCCGAACAAGGCCAGCCCCAAAGACGACTACCCTCTCGCCAAACATAGACATCCCGGTGGGACTCCACTGCCAACTACGAAGTCAAATCCTTCGTTGATGGTTTTGCAGGCTACAACCGCATCAAGATGGCCGAGGAAGACCAAGAAAAGATGCTCTTCACCACACCGCTGGGAACCTATCAAGTTATACAAGAATGCCATTCGGGCTCAAGAATGCCGGGGCTACTTACCAAAGGGCAATAACCGCACTTTTTCATGACATGATCCACAAGGAGATTGAGGTCTACGTAGACGACATGATAATCCACTCCAAAGGAGAAGGTGGCAGCACTTTGTTGACCTACTTCTAAAATTCTTTTGAGAGGCCGAGACAAAGATTCCATGAGACTAAACCTCGCCAAATGCACCTTCTGAGTGACAAGGGGAAAAGTGCTCTGGTACATGGTCACTGAGCGAGGTATAGAAGTTGACCCCGAAAGATCAAAGCTATCATGGATACGAGGCCACCTCAAACCCAGCATGTAAGTCAAAAGCTTCATGGGTAAATTGCAGACATTAGCCGTTTCAATCGCCGACTACTATGTGCGAGCCCATCTTCAAGCTCATGAAGAAGAATGTGGACACGTAATGGACCGAAGAATGCCAGACGCCTTTGACCAGATCAAGGCATACTTAGTACATCCCCCGTACTATGCCCCCACATAGACGTAAGCCTCTTCTGCTCTATCTCACTGTCACGTACACCAGCTTGGGGCTATGCTTGCTCAAGAGAAGAAAGACTCTCGTAGAAAATGCCATTTACTTTGTCACCGGAAGCTACAAGGGAGTGAGCTCAATTACTCAAGTGTGAAAAGACTTCGCAGGATCGGGTCCGGGTAGTCGGCAAGTTGAAGCATTATATGCAAGCCCACCCCGTGAACTTGGTCTCGAAAATGGACCCCATCAAGTACATCTCCTTGACAAGCCTTCCCTATCGATGCGTTAGCGAAGTGGTCCTTCTTCTTGGCGTAATACGACATCAACTATGTGACCGTAAAGGCCATCAAGGGTCAAGCATTGTCGTATCACCCGGCGAACTTCCCCGCAATGAAGACAGAGGGCCCGAACCCCAATTTCCGCATGAAGGGATCTTTGCAGCTGAGCCCGAAAATAGATGGCGCTTGTTCTTTGACTGAGCCGCTAACAAAAGAGGAAATGGTGTAGGAATGCTATTGGTCGATCCGAAAGATGAGCATACCCCCATAGCCCTCAAGTTGAACTTTCCTCGCCACGAACAATGCCGCCGAGTATGAAGCCTCGCATTGCCGGGTTGGAGGCCGCCTTAGAAAGAAATGTCAAGTGAGCTCGAAGTTTACTGAGACTCGCCCGATCATCAACCAAGTCTCCAACAAGTGGAAGATCAGAGACCCTAATCTCGCAACGGTATCATGCCCATATGGAGGAGTTGACTCGACAGCTTCCGAGAAGTGACTTTCCACTACTTGCCGAGGGAAAAGAACAGATTCAAGCAGATGCTCTAGCTACTCTAGCCTCATTGGTAGAGATCCCCGAGGGAAAAGCCATAAAGCCCTTCGTAGCTGGTAGAAGAGAAGCCCCAGCCTTTCGTTGTGAAGTGGACTCGGGACCCGAGCCTATAAAGGAACCTTGGTATAATCAGATTTACCAATTTCTCAAAGACGGAGAGTCGCCTTTCGTAGACGAAGAAGGTAGACCAAAAGAAGGAGTCGAGCCAAAAGCTTGCAAGCCCCGAAAAGGTTGGCTTCTCGCATGTCATTCTAGGAGGCAACCTATACAAGAAGCGGTATCAAGGACCACTCCTCTTATGTGTCACTCAAGAAAGAGCCAGAGAGTTGATGACCGAAGTCCACAATGGTCCCCGCGGTCCTCACATGAATGCCGAGCCCCGATGCAAGTGATCCTCGTAATGGGTTACTACCGGATCTCCATGGAAACAGATCGCGTTCAAGACGTCCGAACTCGCGACAAATGCCGCGGTTTGCCAACCTCAACCATCTCCCACCTCATGACCCGTACCGCATGACGACTCCTTGGCCGCTTGCAACTTGGGGCATTGACGTGATAGGGAAAATATCCCCATAGAAGCAATGGGCACGAGTTCGTGGCTGGTAGCCATCGACTACTTCACCAAGCGGTAGAGGCCAAGTCCTACAAGGTCCTCACTTCCGTAAAAGTGGCCCAGCCATCAAAGAAAACATAATGTGCGTATATGGGGTGCCCAACGAGATCATTTCGATAATGGGTCACACTTCGAAGGAGACTGCGATAGACCGCCGTCGAATTCGTAGTTACTCGCCACAAGTCGTCCCCGCATGCACCTCAAACCAATGGAGCCGTGGAAGCCGCTAATAAGACACTCGAGCGGATCATCCCAAGATGGCCACCCGTGGTCGTGATTGGCCCGAAAAGCCGCACCTAGCACTCGGGCTACGTAACGTCCGTCGAATGTACCCACAGGAGAAACTCCTTTTGCCCTAACTTACGGGATGGAAGCAAAGGTTACCAGTGAGCTTGGAAATCCCGTCATTAAGGGTCCTCCCCGGAAAACAAAGTGTCAATGAAGTGGAATGGTTGCGCACTCGGCATGATGAGTTAGCCCTCGTTGACGAGAGAAGGCTAAAAGCCATGGAACACACCCGAGCCTACCAAAGGCGAATGGCCGAGCGTTTGATAAAAAGGTCAAGGCCGAGACATCAAAGAGGGCGACTTAGTGCCGAAAGTAAAGCCCCTACCGTGAGACAACCCCGGGAAAATGGGAACCCGTCTCGGATCGGCCCTTATGTGGTGCGTAAAATACCGTCGGAGGAGCAATGAAGCTTGCAGACTCTGGATGGCAATCCCTTTGTCCACCCTACCAATGGTGATAAACTCCGAAGATACTATGTCCGATAAAAAAAAAAAAAATATAATAAAAATAAATAAAAAAAAAAAAAGAAAAAAAAAAAAAGTGCAAAAAGAGTAATGCCCACTAGGCCGAAGACCCCAAAAAGGGCGCCTAGGCAAAAGACAAATGGCCGCACATAAAAAAAATATATATAAAAAAAAAAAAAAAAAAAGAAAAAAAAAAAAAAAAAAAGTGCAAAAGAGTAATGCCGGGCCTAGGCCGAAACCCCAAAAGGGCGGTCTAGGCAAAAGACAAATGGCCGCACATGAAAAATTATTAGTTCACCGTAATGAACTACGAAGACCTCGAGCCCCTTAGCCTTTCTTGTAAAAGGGGAACGTAGGCAGCCATATATGGTTCGGTCTAAACAATAAAAAGGACGATTAAGTTTCCATGAAATGTGTCCTAAACAATAAAAAGGACAATTAAGTTTCCATGAAAGTGTCCTAAATAATAAAAAGGACAGCTATGAAGTGTGTCCTAAATAGTAAAGGGCATTTCGCCATAAAGCGGGTCCCAATCAATAAAGACATTTGAATTTCCATGAAATGTGTCTTGATTAATTTCTAAAATAATATTTCTTGTTCATTACAAGTTAAAAACTTCTTGATGAGTTCAAGCACGGCCTACCTCTTAACTCGCTAACCTCGCTAAAAAGATCTAAAATACAATAAAATGCCTAAATAAACTAATGTGTTTGCAAAATGGCAATAAGAGGATCTTGAGAAAAGACTTGTCGCCGTCATTCGCCGAGTCTTCTTCGCCTTCTTTCCCTTTTCCTCGGCCTCGTCGAGTCTTCTTCCTTTTCTTCTCAATAATGTCGGTATCCCTCATCCCGACCTCTCGGTATCCTCACCGGAGCCTCTACCAACCCCGTGTCAATGAGCGCTCTCTATCCGAGCACGAGTCCGCACCTCCTCCCTCCGAGCCTCGCCAAAGGAGCAACCTCGGACAATCTCTTGTACCGAGCCTCCATATCCCCGACCAAGTCACTCCGATTGGTTATGGCAACTCGCCTTAGCCTCGCCTCCTCGTAGTCCTACTCGAGTCACGCCGCCTCCCAATAAAGCTCGACGTCTATCCTCCAAGATAGCCTCGAGTCGCTCCCATCTCCCTCTCGTACTACCCAAGTAGACAAAGTGGTCAAGATGGTGCTCTTCCCGCTCCCGAAGATAGCCCCGGTGGGAAAGCAAGATGTGTCCAAGCCCTCGAGAAGAAAGAGAAGCCGGGCCGGATCTCTCATATCCAATGACACCACCTCCATGGTCCGGATGTCCTCCCAATCACTCAATGGCTCCCGTAAAGCCCCAAACCGCCCGGATACCAAGCAGGTATGTAGAAGGACGACCACAGTAATCCCGGAACCCTCACAAAGATAAGACTCCCGAAATATCCTCCCGGGTCCGCAACCTCCAATGTGGTATCCACTCAACGGATGTCCGAAGTGGATAGCCTAGCCATCATCGCCTCCCAGCCTACCCTCGTTCGCCGCTGCCAGTGCACCTCTCCGAGAAATCACCCAAGGGCACCGAAGTCGGCAAAGCCCCGTGCAAAGCCCCGAGCCTCTCCCGCAGCCCACAGAGTCAACATAGCCGGACTCCCTGACCTCATGAAACGGTCTCCCGAGCCATCCTATCAATCCCATGAAATGTCTCTCCCAAAACCAATGGGACAATATCCTTCCCACTCTCAGCCTCTCGACCATGTCCAAGAGACCACTATGACAGATCCCCACGGACTCAAAGAAAGGAACAAAATAGAGAATACGCAGAGAATGAAAGCATCCATAGCCACCGTGGTCGCAGCCTATATCCGGAGACCCAAACTCCGCCCGGATATCGTAAAGGTCAATCCTATCCGGGCTACCATCATCCTCTCACCTCTCCCAAAGGAATCTCGCAAAAAGATGCAAGCTTTACCGTCACCGGCACGTCTCCGATCGGGGCCGGAATAGATATAGCCTCGCCTCGACTCCCAATCAAGGCTCAAGTCTTCGTGCGTTGGGACGATTTCGTTGTAAGAAAAGCAAGAAACATGTCTCCTGACGTCCTGTAACTTTGCCGCGGCTCTCAACAGATCCCAATCGGGCGGGAGATCCCTCAAATGCCATAAAGACTTGATCTTGAAGGAAGAATCAAGCAGCCCCTTGTGATTTTGGAAGTTATATCTCGCCCAAGATTGAAGACCGGATAGAAAATGGTCTCGCTTTCCCTTTGCAATCTAACGGGATTCTCCATCGCAAAGTGATCAAAGATGGTGCTTTTAGGTCCAAAATATGCTCGGGAACAATTGGGACAAGTCTAGAGTGAAAATGAAATGAAATGGCCAAGCCTTGCTTTTATTCGTAAAATAACCAGCTCGTACAGAACCGTTAGCCGCACGGCTACATTTGCCCTCAAGGCCATGCCGCACGGCCACATTAGCTCTCTCAGAAATTCTGCAAAGAACCAAAGTTGCTGCCCAAGGGAGTTTTCACCCCACATTTTCAACCAAAACCCGTACAAAAACATATCCGTAAGCCATTCAAGCATTCATACACCATTATAAATCATTTTGGCCCATTTTCAGCCCCAATTCCAAGCAAAAGTCGCCCCAAGGCTCGTGACATAATATGCAAATTGAAAAAGCATGAATTAGAAAAGCAAATAAAACATAAATACAATGTTTTCGCTCCATCGGCGCCCAAATAAAGCAAAAAATAAACAAGTTGTGCATAAAAATTGTAAATTGTTTGTTTTTGTTCCAAATCTATTCTAGAGACCTCCTAGGCCTCCGATTCTTCTTCATCCTCATCGCCGCTCACCATAAATGCTAGCCTCCTCATCAGTCCTCCCGGTCGCTCACATCGATAGATGGACATTATCGTGCCCGTACTCATCCACCGCTCCAGAATGTCGGGCTGGGTCCCCGCCCCGAGGCATAGCACCTGAAGAGTACTCCGAGGCCGATGAGGTAGACGCCGTGCTCCCGACGTGCCGTCTCTTGCGCCTGTGCTCCCGTGCATCCGCCGCCGCCTTCAAGCGCAGCGCCTTCCTCGAAGAGACCGGCACATGTCCTTCCAAATTCCTATTCTCGCCTAACCACTCTATCGTAAGTGCGAGCCGGAACTCCGAGAAAAAAAAGAGAAGAGAAAAATCTCGTAAAATCTCGTAAAATTGCAAAAGCGTAAAATCAAAGCTAAAAAGTGGAATAAGACTCTAAGAGTACACTTACAAAGGCTATCAAAGCGGCAAGGTGTACCTGGGCTCCCTAGCATCGGGGACAGTATCCTCATCCTCCTCGGCACTCCATGGACCACGTAGGACGTATGCGCAGAGGGATCGGCGGCCGCAGGCTCATCCTCCCCATATCCCCGAGTGACCGCCAGCCTTCACTAGCTTCGTGGCGTCCTCAGCGCCGCTTCCACAAACACAACAGAGGGGGTGTCCATATCAAAGTACTCCTCTCAGCAGCCTACGCCGCCCGGTACCTCTCAATCTCATCCACCGGCCTCCCCGGGCCGCAGATCCGTGCCGGGAGGGTCGAAGGAGTAATGGCATCTAGCGGGGAACATGACCATGCCGTCTCGAGAAGCGGTCCCCCAAGTAGATGACATCACATGTCGCCCCGTAGCCACCTCCTCTCGCCTCGTCACCTCTATAGCATCTCCCAACAAAATCTCTGGATACCTGCCCCAGGGGTAGAAGTCCACTCCATCGTGCCCATCCCCGTTGATGACCGGCCTCACCATTTTGTAGTCGAAGGTAATCCGGGTCTTCCCCGTGAATTTATCTCTCGCATCTCCTCCAAATAACCATAGCAGTGGAAGATGGTGACATCACTCGCCGGTTCCAAGTGGAAGAACCCGATCACCTCGCAAAACCAGCCCGCATGTTCAAAACATCAAAAGGTCATTTTCTCTTATAAAAGTCTCAAGACAGAAAAGAGAAAAGAAAAGAAAAAAGGAGACTACCTCAAGGGCAAAAGAAAAGTACCCATCGAAGCAGCCTTTGTTCCGACCGTACATGTCCAACGAGAAGTACAACTCCGCCAATCCGGCCTCTCCCCAAGAGACCGTCCCTATCCCATCAACATCCTCCGTAGAGTCGAGGAGGCAAGTCATAGCTATCGTCCTGCACTGGCAAAAGATGGTGACCGATAGCATCAACCATATGAATGCTCTAGCCACCGGCAAGGGCCACATCATTAGCAAAGAAAATTGCATGCTAGTCTCGAATCGGCCACCTCGACATTCCGTGTCTCCATCCCCACTGGGAATCAGCTCAAACCCTACCAAAGCCTCGGAACTCCTCCGCCGTGATGTGGTCCTCCAAGTCACGGGCCTCCCTGAACCGTAAGCCCGTAATAGCAAGCGGTAAATCGGCAGGAGTCACCGCGCCTCTCCCTACCAGTGAAAGCTATGAGTACCGTCCCACTGTAACTCGTAAAGGGCCCGGACTAAGCCCTTGCTCTTCGAGGTGATGTGGACACCCCGGCCGATAGCCTCTACAAATGCATCCAGCCGGCAGCCCTCACCACCGCTGGGATTCACCCCATCCTTCTCAAAATCCGGCATCCTCTCGCCAAAGCTTGACCGCTATCTCCGACGGTCCTCTAGACTTGTTCTCCTCGTAGACAAGCACATCAAAAGAAGCGCGCCCTTCATATCATTTCAAAAGCATGCATATATTCAAAAGTACACATATTTTCAAAAGAAAAGCATTCATAAAAGTTTTTCTAGCATAACTTTTGCATAAAAAACGTGTCTTTCATCACTTGAAACGCGTCATTGCTTTCCTAAAGCACAAAATCACAATTTTTCGCACATAAGCATTATTTTTCAAAAATGGCATGCATGAATCATTTTCATCTTCCAAAATCATGTTTTCTCATTGAAAATCAGAATTTTGACCTAGTTCCAGCACAAGGCAAGAACTCCGTCTCATATTTTGAAAAATTCTTACTTCATTTTGCGAGAAAAAGTGAGTCATTCTCATAATTTCACAAATAAAATTGCACATGCATATTCTTAGCCTCATAGGTTGTTCATGCATCTCAAAATCATTCAAAAAAAAAAAAAAAAATCATTCAAAATCCTATAATTCGGGTCAAGCCCTAAATCATTCAAAATCAAGCAAAATCATCGGATTTGAGCAAAATGAGAATGCTTACCCCAACCGATCGCGGTTCGTTGATTTGTGCTCCCTTCTCCCCGGATAAAGCTCCGATGGAGGCGTAAGGAAGTCATACTTCCTCTCCGTCCTCACGAGCTCCTTCCTCCTCCTTCTCGCGGCCGCCGAGATGTTTCTCCTTGCTTGCCTTGCATGGGATTGCCCTCCTGATCCATTTCAAATCAAAGGGAAGCAAAAGGGTTGAAGAATTTCGAAATTCTCTCTCTCTCTTCTCTCTCTCTCGTTCTGGGCGGCAACAAGTGCCCAATGCCCGTTCAAAACCTGATTTTAAATAATCCGGAAAAACAGCTTCTAGCCGTACGGCTTCTTTTTTCTCCATCTCATGCCGGCGGCCTCATTCGCTCCGAGCATAAATTACAATCCCGCCCGGACCTTCCACTTGGGCATGCAATTTCCGTTATCTTTTAACCAAGATAACATCTTTTCGTAAAATATCCCTTATCTCTTTAGCAATCAAGCTTTATTCCCGCCGCTCCGTTAACTCCGTTATAACGGGATAACACTAGGTGACAACCTCCGAATTGTCAGAACTCTAAACTTGTGCTACCTCTATCCGCGAATAGTGAAGTATGCCCAAGTCATTCCAACTTGTGCTACCACTATCCGCGAATAGTGACGAATGCCCAAGTCATTTCAAATTGTGCTACCACTATCCGCGAATAGTGACGTATGCCCAAGTCATTCCAACTTGTGCTACCTCTATCCGCGAATAGTGAAGTATGCCCAAGTCATTCCAACTTGTGCTACCTCTATCCGCGAATAGTGAAGTATGCCCAAGTCATTCCAACTTGTGCTACCTCTATCCGCGAATAGTGAAGTATGCCCAAGTCATTCCAACTTGTGCTACCTCTATCCGCGAATAGTGAAGTATGCCCAAGTCATTCCAACTTGTGCTACCACTATCCGCGAATAGTGACGAATGCCCAAGTCATTTCAAATTGTGCTACCACTATCCGCGAATAGTGACGTCCGCTCAAGTTTCCCAACTTAAGTTACCACTATCTCCGTCATAAAGAGATAGCGCCATAAGCTCTAGCTTCCTCAGGTGACAGCCTCCGAATTGTCAAAATCTCAAGGATCCTAGACATCGTTCCTAACTATCTAGTGATGCTTGAACTACGATCAAGGCTTGATTCCTCCGGGATACGTAGGTAGCCTTTTATAAAAGGTTCAGCCATTCGACCACTTTGGTCACCCTGTTTCTTTGTCACTCCTCAGTGATAAAGCGCCCCCTCATAAAAGTTCAAATATTCGACCACCTGGGTCACTCCTAGCATGTCCCTAGTAGGATCAATTGCTTGACCTCCTAGGTCATTTTCTCTTCTTTTTCCCGGCAAGAGACCAGTTTCTCTTCTTCCTCCCCCAATGATCCTAATTCCGAACTACGGCCCGGCTTGATTCCTCCGGATACGTAGGTAGCCTTCCAAAAGGTTCAGCCACTCGACCACCTCGGTCTCCCAATCCGTCTCGGCATTCGCCGATCGGATCCTTTTTCTATCGACAACCCCACTCGCCTTGCAAGTGACGTTGCCGAGGGCTTCGTAAGTACCCAAATCTGGCTCATGCCTTCCTAAGCTAATTTTCCCGACATTTCGGTAAGTTTTCCAATTCCCTGACTTTCCTAGTGTTCCTGAATGTCCTCGAACAGTCCAAATTTAAATTAGGGTCAGAAGGAGCCTTCCTAATTAAGAAAACACGTTTTTCTTAATTAGGAGAAGCTTCTAGAATAATGCCACCTTGCATGGTTCTAGAATGCCGAGTCATTGTGGATAAGACCGCACGGCATCATTTGCAAAGGGCCTGCAGCCGCACGGCTTCATTAGCCTTATCCAGATCGCCTATAAATAGAGCCTTCCTCTACCCATTTCAACAACAACAACAACACAAACAATCACACACACACACTCCATAGCAGCCGTACGTGAAGAAAAACCCTTCAAGGCTCAAGAAGGCGAAGAAGAAGCTCAAGAAGCCATCTCCCTCCTCCTTCAAGACCCAAGAAGAACCTCTCCTCCTAGCTCCGTCCGAAGAAGCGAAGGAAACGATTGGTAACCTCGCACGCCCTAACCTTGCATTTTAATTGATATACTTGCTCATTGCATTCATATATCTTGCTTGGGACTTGGCATTTATTCATAAAGATCATATCTTTATCACCCCCTTTCCCTTTGCATGCATTAAGACCTCATTTGTCATAAAAATGTAGTCTTTTTCATAAAGGTGCATCCTTTGCACCTAAAATCCCTATTTTTCAATAAAAATGCATCCTTTGCATCAAAACCCCTTTTTTCAATGCATCATTTGCATAAAAATCAAATCTTTATGCATCATTTGCATAAAGATCATTTCTTTAAATCAAAAAGCATCATTTGCTAAAACCAAAATGTCATCTTTTCATTAAAGAGTCATTTTTTATCATGCATTTCCCCTTTCCCCAACCTTGGAACGGACCGGTGTAAAAGTTCTCATCTTTGCATCGTTCCTTCCATTAAAGGTTCATGATTTCTTTAGGAAAAGGATAACCTTGAACCCTATATCTCCGATTATCGCTTAAGAATGAGTATGAAGCCTCTATACGAGCTCGACCGTCTTAAAGCGTAGGATTGATGGGCTAAGGACATTCCTTCCTAAAGAACCTCATCTTTGACCCAAAAGAGAGTCATTCTCTCGATCACGCAAGTCCCGAGGGTCCCGAGGTTTAAAATGCGATGATCATAAGTCATAAGATGAGGACGGGATCATAATCCCAAATACATAAATTCCAAGGAATCCCGAGCGACAACCAACAAATGGTTTGTACGTCCGGAAGACAACTTGGGACATTCCCCCCCTTATTTTCAAACACATGCACACAAAGAAAGCACGCAAGCAAACACGATTAATGAAATCTAGGGAGACTTGCTCCGGCAAGGCACTTTGGGTGAACGCCAAACGTTCTTCCCAAGGGGTAACTTAACCTCCGAACCCATAAAACCTTTTTTTCAAAGTTTTGAGGTAATCAAAATGGCGTGGCGACTCCGTTTTTCAAATAACTCGGATGTCTTCAAACTCGTGTGAATTCCAATAAACAAAAGAATTTGGGCACACATTCACAGGGCCGCGTTCTCAGCAGTTTCAAGATTGGTCGCGGGCTCAACAGCAGCATCAGGAGCCACAACTAGCTCGGTCTCATCAGTAAGATCCACCTTCTCCCAGTTAGTAATAAATTTAGCCATTGGATCAATACGAACTCTCCTCACCAACTCATGGGTGTTCAAGGTGTGATCTCGATCTCATGGAACCCTGTTCAACACCCCCATCGCAAAATTTCTCAGACGAGTGTGGTCTCTTAAACTAGCATATCACCAGTTAGAAAAGCCCTCCTCTTGGCTTCCCACAACTGGGGTGGGACCCAATTTCCCCTATCGTACCTAACGGAGAAGTATTTAAAGGACTCAAGGGACAGTTTTACCCAAGCACCAGCCACCTTACGATAAATCACACCGGACTTCTTATCGACGGCGAAGGTGTCAGGGGTTACCTAGCTCTAAGGGACGCTCCATACGATAAGTCATGGTGAGTGACAGATGGATAAGGAAGAATTACAAAAAGTAGTTAACAAGGAACACTTACGAAGAGGATTTAGCAATAAGGATGCTTAAGGAAGCTGTGGAATTTTCTCTCTCTAAGATTCAAAATCAAAGGCTGGGGGTGATAAAAGATTGAAAGGGAAGAGGGGTTTGGTATTATTAGGTCAAGAGTAATTCGTGGGTTAACCCATATTAATGAGCCCACAAACCAAATTCCCTCGAGCGTTGAACCGGCGGGGCTTAAATTTTAAATTAATGGCGGTTTACAATTATGGCGTCTTTTGAAATTTGCAAAACGTCCTCTCGTACCTGAAATGCGTTGATGGTTTGACAACCCATGGGACCCACTCTAACCTTATCCGGGAGGCTTCCATAACCTTCCACTAACTTCCACCAAACTCCCCACACATGTCCGTCACGTGCCTATATGCAGGGAGTCTGCGTAAAGAATTGGTAAAACTTTACAATATTTGTGCCCGCGATGTGTTCCAGTCCGAAGACCGAGCTTTATGTATGGCTTCTCGCCCTAACCATAAATGAGCCAGTGCTCGAAGCAAGGGGCCACTAATGAGCCCGGATCCTTCAGATCGGGCCCAAGCTCGCTCTGATCCAAAGGTAATATATGACATGGCACTCCTAAAACCGCGCCTTCCCAAGACACGTTGACCAAGGCTTCCCAGTCTACGTTGACCGCGATCTCATACCAGACTCCCAGATAATATCAAGCTTGTGGGACACGATTCCGTACGAGCTCTGACACCAGCTGGCAGGTCTGTCACTATCGCATTAAATGGTGGCAAAGGCGCCTATCACCGGCATTAAGGCGCCGCACCAACTGTCGCATGCCCCCTATATCCTCGTCCAATCAGAGACATCCCTCTACAGTACTCTATGCTTTATGGTACAATCCAACTAGGCAGACACGTGTCATAGGTCAAGACAAATATCCCCAAAGGATGAGATCCATCCAACTGCTCTCTCTCTCTCTCTCTCTCTCTCTACTATATATACTCTCACTTGTCTTCTATCTCAGTTATCAAACCTTATATGTTTTACTCTCACACCCGAGAGTGTGAGCTGGAATCAATCCGGCTTGGTCTCTAATGGCGCTTCTTGTTTGTGTTGTGATCTAGGTACATCGGTCATAAAAATCCAGTGTTCATCCTTGTGAGACCCCCAAAAGTTATAGCGTAATCATTAATAATCATGTTAAATCATACGGTTTAATTTGATTTTCAAGCACACATTATTTGGTTCAGTATCAAATTTTAACAAACCACATAGTTTGGTTTGTTTTGTGCTCTAGCACTTTCAGATCGAATCGAACCAAATCAATTCAAACCAAAATGCAGTCTGAGACTGTTAAACCAAACGATCAAACCGAACCGTCAAATCAAATCACCAGACCACAAATTATTAGATTAAACCACTAAGTCAAATTACCATACACATATATTAATCATATATTGCCATGTTGAGCAATGTTTACTGTTAGATCAATAATAAAATCTATATTACATCATAATGATCTTAGCCCCCGTTTAGAATCTTATTTAATATTAATTTCGACATTTGCTATCTTAATTTTAATAAATAACTAATCACTTTCTCCGCACGATCGACATTCTATAGTGTTTTCTTCATTTAGCCTCTCTCTTCCTCAAAAGTCTCTCTCTTTCTTCGACTTCTCTCCAACTCTTATATTCCTCGCTCTTTCTTCGTGATCACGAAAACAAATTTAATAATGAGATGCGGTTTGAAGCGTGGAGCGTGGTATGAACCATAATTTGAATCACGGTTTGAGCCACTGATGTAAAATGCAGCGGAATAGTTAAAACAAGAACGACCTAAACCAATTCTTCTGCAAGAAATCACAATTCCTTAAACAATAATCTCCTAAAAGATTATTCAGCAAGTCAAATTAATGACTTAGATAAATACACAAGGTGTAGGGTTTTGCAAAATATCAAAGAAATTCATTGATAAAAAGATCTCCTATTACAAAAGCCCTAGCAATTTATTTATACTTGCAAATCCAAATAAATATAGGAAAAGAAATAAAAAAATCTAATCAATAAAGAAAAAGAATCCTAATGACTTATTTAAAACCCTATATAGACTAAAATATCCCTCGCTTAAAAATACTAAAATAATTAATAACGATAATAATAGGGACGAAGACTAATTAAATAAACAAAACGCTAATAATAAAACAAAATCCAGTTTCTGAAGCTTTCACGGCTCACGGCATTTAAAAGAATTGCCTTGCACGGTCGTGTTTCCACTAAGACAAGGCGGTGCAACGAGAATATGGCTGACTTTTCTGTTTGTTACTGTCACCGTTCCTCCGAGCTACATCAGCCACTATCTAAATCATGTTTTGAATCACAATATGGAATATGGATTGCAGTCTGGACCACAGTTTGAACAACGATCTATACCACGATTTGAACCGCATGATTGAACAACAACAGTTTGAATCAAATCGATCGAACCAAACCATGGAAGTTTAATTTGGTTCTGTTTGAACTTTTTTGGTTCGATCTGATTTTTTTTTCAAATCGATGGTTATTGGTTCGGTATGTAAATTGAACGATATCAAACCGAATCATTTACACCCATAATGTCTTCTTATTGATTCTCGCATTTCTCAATTTTATAGGTTCTCCCGCCCATGCAATTGATCTAATTCTGGAGTTTCAAATATATTAATCTAAAAACCATTCGGTGATCCAAATACAACAAACATGCAAAACATATTGGGTGGAGTTCCCATCAAGCAACAAGGGTTTCGCTGAATGAAGAAGAAAGACCAAACACAACGCCAGAGCGGTTCGCGCTTCACAGACTATTTGATTTAGCAAGGACAGTTCCTAGCAGAAAACAAGAACGACCTAAACCAATTCTTCTGCAAGGAATCACAATTCCTTAAACAATAATCTCCTAAAAGATTATTTAGCAAGCCAAATTAATGACTTAGATAAATACACAAGGTGTAGGGTTTTGCAAAATATCAAAGAAATTCATTGATAAAAAGATCTCCTATTACAAAAGCCCTATTGCAAATCCAAATAAATATAGGAAAAGAAAGCCAAAAACTTATAAAAAACGCGTTTTTTCTAACCTTATGAAAAAACGTGTTTTCTTCAACGGCCCATTCTCTCTCTCTCACTATACGCACTCTCTCTCTAGCCGTTAACGTAATAACAGAGCCCCTCCCAATCGTCTTCTTCACCTCTAAAATCGTTCCTCACCGGCGACCAAGGCCTCCCTCTACCTCAATTTGCGTTGTACCCCTACGCCAACAAGCCGTCGACCTCCTTCAATACCTCGCAACAACACTACATCGCTTTAAGTTTCTCCAATTCCTGCCAGATTTGTTTCAAATTCGGCGAGCTCCATTATTTTCGATCGTCAACTCCATAAATCCCGGTGGATTGAGTTCAGATTCCGGCCACCGTGACCTTCAACACCGGCGTCCCAATTTCCTCAATCACCATCACCGCCCTCCATCAATTGTCGTCCCAATTTCCTCAATCACCACCACCACCGCTTCCTCAATCGCCCGTGACCTTCAACACCGACCTCTTCCCTGTGCTAACGATTAGAGAGAGAAGGTTCTGTTGGGTATGCATGTTTTAACCCTCCTATTTTGTATTAGATTTGATTGATACCATAACCTCCTGTCTATTTTAAGGACTTTAGGACCCTATGTAATGAAGCTTAGACTTCAATTTTTTAGCTAAGTCCATTTTATAGAATAGGTTAATCTTAGGCTTGAAGTATGGCACAAGACTCATTGGATGTAAGGTTGCAGTTCCAGCAGTATTCAAAACCGCCCCTTAGAACCGCACATGCAAACCGCATGTATGATTCCTTGAATCTGCTCAATGAACTACCTCAGTGCAAACCGCTTGTTGAACCGCATCATTGCAGTTCACCTACAACCGCATCCTTGCAACCCCCTGGTGTAGCAAACCGCACATTCCTAACCGCGTCTCACCAACCGCATCCAATGATTGGCTACTTGAAGTGAACCTCTTTTTATCCGTTGGAATCCACGTCAGCAATATCAAAAGTCAACCACCATATCTTGTCACGTGATTCAATGTCAGAAAAAGATCTGCAAGGATCTTGAAAAGGTGACAGGTGTCCTAACCTCATTGCTTGCAGCTGGAGCCTGATCAGCTTTATCTGCAGCAGCTGTACCAAAGGACAAAAGTGGTTGCTGTGGACCAATAGGATTGCATCAAGTACTGTCCTTACAACAGATGTATCCAACGGCTAGTTTCTTGATGCTTGGGTATAAATACCCCCAATCTTCACCATTTGAAGATTGCTTGAAAAATTGAGAAGTGCTGTGTTCATAGAAGCTGAAGCTCTGCCCAGAAATTATTCAACCCTTTGAATCTTCATCTTCAAACTTCAAGAAATATTCCTAGCCCAGAAATCAAGCCTTAACACATTCAAGAATCATTGAGCTCTACATCTCACAGATTTAAAGAGCCTTGATCTTGTTCTCACACACTCACCTCACTTGTTCTAATCACATAGATTAAACACTTGAGATACACTGGTTATAGTTTTGGATTTGTTCTTCATAGAAAAGATTTTATTGTACTTTGTAATCTCACAATACTTAATATAAAATCTCTCTTAGAAATCCAAGACTAACCATCTTGGTAGTAGTGGACGTAGATCGTTTATCGATTGAACCACTCCAAATAGCGTGTTCTTACTTTATGCATTTATATTTCCTGTGCTTGCTAATTATTTATCTTTGTCTCTGTTTGATCTTTATTTAGCTATCCATTATTGTGAAATAGTGTTTGGAGTTAACATAGTCAAAATACACGTGTTTGTAAAACTGCACTTCCCAAAACCGCACCACCAAAACCGCATTTTACAAACCGCCTCTCAAAACCGCTTTACACTCTATTATTCCGCTGTGCATTTTACACTATCACTTGCGCCTATTATCAACTGCAAGAGGATTTTGTAAGCAAGAGGTTTCGTCTTTAAAAGAGGGCGAAAAATTTTAAACAGCCTATTCACCCCCCTCTAGTGTATTTTCACCCTTGTTGCCACCTTTGGGACCAACAAGTGGTATCGTAGCAAACACATTTTAAAACCACTGCTTTTCAAGCTTAACATCTTGTGTGCCGATTCGATATGGCAACCTCAAAGACAATGACTACCGTTAACTATTCACACATTCCAATGTTGGACGAAGACCACTTTGACATCCTGGAAGTGCCGAATGCTTATTCATTTGGAAACCATAGATGAAATCTTTGGTGGAGTGCGTGATCAATGGCCCTCTAATTCCAATGAAGGCTAACACCGATGCAACCACAAATGCTGAAACTCCAGAGGTCAAAAAGCCAAAAGATGAGTGGTCGGATGAAGAGAAGAGAATAGTTGCCTTGGACAGAAGGCGAGGTTCATCATTTCTGGAACCCTCCCCGTATCAACTCTACGTAAAGTGATGTACCTCAAAACCGCAAAGGCAGATGTGGGATGCCATAGAGAGCTACCTCGAAGGTGATGAAGAGTGCAAGGAAAACAAATTATACACTGTTGAAAGATCCTACAACAACTTCAACAGAAAACCCAACGAAACCTTGCGTCAAACCTACGATCGCTATGTTGAGGTAGTTAATGCGTGTAGATCTCTTGGTAAAACTTTAACCGATAAGGAAATCAATATGACTTTCCTATCTCGCTTTAGGTTCTAGATGGGTAAATAAGGCTACCTTCTAGAAGACTCCAAAGTATTGGGTACTTGGTCGTTAAGTAACTTGTATGCCAATCTTAGAGTCTATGAACTTAAATTAAATCATATTGAAGAGATAGAAGGGAAAATCAAATCGCTTTCTATGTCTGTAGTGGAACATGAAGAGAAACCATCCACATCCAATCAAACCACTGATCCTTCCATATCAACCTCATCACTCATCGAGATGGATGATGATGATTTTGCCATGTTTGTGAAAAGATTCCAAAAATTTAGAAAATCTTCAAAACCTCTCACAAAATCATTTTCAAAAGGCAAACCTCCTGCAACATTTTCTAGGGCTGCAGATACAAAGAAGAAGAGTGACTTGGTTTGCTACAACTGTAGAAAACCTGGCCACTTTGCATCTGAGTGTCCACGGCCTAAATATGAATACATGAAAAGAAAACTTTTCCTTCGAAATTTTCTCATCGTAAGGGAATGGTTGCTGAGGAGGAAGAGAATTCCAAGGAATTAGCAACTTGGATTGAAACTGATTCTGAGGATGGAAGTGACGGTGAAACCGAAGAGGTTAACCTCTGCTTAGTTGCAGACGCTTCTGATGACTCAGATTCTGAATCATTTGAGTTGCATGATATGGAGGAAAAGGAGGTTTTTGCAAAACTTCCAAATTATAAATTGGATGATGATATTAAACTTACTCCTAGCATTAAGATAGGAAATTGTTCGTATTCACGTCCCATTTTCTCATCTAAAACTGCTCCACCATCAAAAGTTATTCCAAAGAAAATTTTGAAAAAGGTGGTGGAAGAGGTTTCTCCCATGGAACATGAAAAGATGTTCAAGGAAGCTGAAATGGTGATCCATCAATTCTCAAATCTTAAGAAAGCCTTAAGCTTAGCTCATGATGAACTCAATCTGTACAAGACGGAGAAAACTGTGATGAGGTCTGAAATTTCTAATCTTAAGGACCAAATCAAACAGATGACTCCTCTTGCTGATCAAAACCGCATCCTTGAAACTAAGGTTGCTGCACTTCAACTCAGGAATGATGACTTGGTAACCCAAATCGATGATCGCCAAAAGATTATTGATTCGTGGCTCAAGTCTCAATCCACCAAGGATAAAATCTTGGACTTCCAAGTTCCTCCTGGAACTAAGGATGGTCTAGGGTTTGGATCTGAGGAAGAGGAGAAGTGTGCATCCTCGAGTGAAAAGGATGAGGAATTTCCAGAACTGACTAAAGAAATTCCCAAGGAGAAGCATGCTAAGGGTAAGGGTAAAGCAAGACAAGTAAATTATGTCTACCCTAAAGGAAAGCAATATGGGAAGAATTATGTGTTAAAACCTAAGAATTCTGTGGAAGCACCTGAAGAGGAAATGGCTTATGGAATTGGTAGAATCCCTGCTCCAACCTCTTCTGGTGGAAAAGGCGGTTCTGCTAACTCCAGGTCTGACCGCGCTTCTTCTTCGACCGCTCCTCCTGCCTTCAAAAGCAAGAATAGCGTTCCCAGGAAATACGTGGTCAAACCAAAGCCTGTTCCCTTTGTATCACTCGGAATGTTAGCCGGAACCGCACTTCCCCAAAGCCGCTTCCTTGTCCCAAACCGCATGCAACTCCTAAGAAGAGTAAGGAGTTAGTAAAACCTCATGAAGCTTGTAGCTATTATAAATGTTCTGTGTGTGATGGTTTAGGTCACAAGGCTGCAGAATGCCTTTTGCGGTTCACATCCAATGCCAGGAAGAGTAAACCTCCTTCTGTCAAACAGGTGTGGGTCGTAAGGGTTGCTAACTTCAGACCCAAGGAATAAAGGGGGACCTCGTTCTTAATGTTTACATTTCAGGTCCTCTCGCTTCATGGCTGGTCACTCCAAGGATAATGAATGGTATCTTGACAGTGGCTGCTCAAGACATATGACTGGAGATAGATCACTGCTTGAAGATGTCGTTGAAGCAAGTGGTCCATCTGTAACCTTTGGTGACAACAACAAAGGCAAGACCATTGGATATGGTGTTATAAGGAGAGGAAACCTATCTATTGAGAAGGTTTCTCTTATCGATGGACTCAAGCACAACCTCCTTTCAATTTCTCAATTTTGCGACAAAGGAATGCTTTGCAACTTCACGTCATCAAATTGCTTTATCAAAGATAGCATTTCCGGCGTCACCCTACTCACAGGATTCGTAAGAGTAATATTTACATTATTGATCTAAATTCTGCATGTAGTATTACTAATCTCTGTTTTGTAGCTAAGAATGTGAGCGAAAATAGTTGGCTATGGCACAAGAGGTTGAGCCACTTGAACTTCAAGTATCTTGCAAAGATTGGTAGGGAAAACCTCGTTCGCGGTTTACCTAAAGTGGCTGACCACCATCCGTGAGAAATGCGGTGCATGCCAGCTTAGTAAGCGGTCCGCGTCGTCTTTCACTCGAGAAGACCGCTCCTTCAACTTCAAGATGCTTACAATCGCTTCACATTGATTTGTTTGGACCCGTAACCACCGCCAAGATTGGAGGAAATAGATATACCTTAGTGGTGGTGGATGATTACTCAAGATATACGTGGGTTGAGATGATGATTTCCAAAGATGATTGCTATGAGATTATCACCGCACTTTTTAGACGGCTCCAAACTCAAAAAGAAGACGACATCGTTAGTGTTCGATCGTATAATGGAACAGAATTTAAGAACAACGGTGTTGCTCGGTATTGTGATGACCATGGGATTGATCACAATTTTTCCACACTGGGTGTTCCACAACAAAATGGGGTTGTGGAAAGGAAGAATAGGACGTTGATTGAGGCTGGAAAGACAATGATATCTCGAAGCGAAGCTACCTCAGTATTTTTGGGCTGAAGCAATCAATACCGCATGCTTCACTCAAAACCGCTCCCTCATCAACAAAACTTATAATAAGACTCCCTATGAGCTTTGGCGAGGAAGAACCCCCAACATTGCATTCTTCAAGATCTTTGGCTGCAAATGTTTTGTCCTCTACAACGGAAGAGAAAATAGAGGTAAATTCGGAGCCAAGGCCGATGAAGGTATTTTTGTTGGGTATGCTAAACACTCTAAAGCTTTTCGTGTTTTCAATAAAACTAGTTTAAAAATAGTTGAGTCTGTCCATGTTACTTTTGATGAGCATTCTCTCCTTGAGCCACATCTGGCTCCAAATGTTGCTGATGATTTTGTTGAGCATAATGAACCAGGTGAACCATCTCAAACCGCACCTGAACCTCAACCGCAAAATCCAGCACCCTCAACTGAAATTCCCTCAAACCGCACTTTTCAAACCGCACCTGAAGAACCCTCTCCAGATGCAACTGCAAGGGAAGAAGAAGTTGAAAATTCCCCTATCCAGCTTATAGAACCTCTTCGTCAACTTACATTCCATGACTTCGCTGAAGGATCTAACGACGTTCCAATTGAAGATCTTCAGCAAACCTCAGTCCAACCTGACTTACCCCCGGAGGTTCGTGAAGTCAGCAGTCACCCCCTCACAAATGTGATTGGTGATCTGTTTTTCCGGTGTTCAAACAAGGAGATCAAACTATGACGAGCATACTTCTCTCTTATCTCAAGTTGAACCCAAGAAGATTGATGAAGCACTCCAAGATTCCAGTTGGGTCGTTGCTATGCAAGAAGAACTCAACCAGTTTGAAAGATGCAAGGTCTGGACTTTGGTGCCTAGACCTCAGGATCAAGGAGTGATAGGAACTAAGTGGGTATTTAGGAATAAGATGGACGAGAATGGAAGCATCACTAGGAATAAAGCAAGGTTGGTTGCACAAGGATATAGGCAAGAAGAAGGAATTGATTATGACGAAACCTTTGCTCCAGTTGCAAGATTGGAAGCTATCAGAATCTTCTTAGCCTACGCCTCTTTTAAGCGTTTCAAGTTATATCAAATGGACGTAAAGAGTGCATTCCTCAACGGCGAACTGCAAGAGACCGTGTATGTTGCCCAACCACCTGGATTTGAAGACTCAAAATTTCCCAATCATGTCTACAAACTCCAAAAAGCTTTGTATGGACTTAAGCAAGCTCCAAGGGCATGGTATGAGACTCTTTCTAAATTTTTACTAGAAAAAGGATTTAAACGTGGTAAAATTGATACAACTCTTTTTATTGCCAGATATAATGAGCATACTTTACTTGTTCAAATTTATGTCGATGATATTATTTTTGGTTCTACTAATGAGTTACTTTGTAAGCGTTTCGAAAAGCTAATGAAAAGCAAGTTTGAGATGAGCATGATGGGAGAATTAACATTCTTCCTCGGGCTTCAAATCAAGCAATGCGAAGAAGGTATCTTCATCAGCCAAGCCAAGTACACCAAGGAGCTAATAAATAAGTTTGGATTAGAAAATGCTAAAGCATATGATACTCCTATGGCCACCGGCAATAAGCTAGATAAGGATCTCAAAGGTAAGAAGGTTGATCAAACTTTATATCGAGGTATGATCGGCTCATTGCTTTACTTAACTGCTAGTAGGCCAGATATTATGTTTAGTGTCTGTGTATGTGCTCGCTATCAAGCAGATCCTAGAGAAGCACATCTTATTGCAGTCAAGCGTATAATCCGCTATTTATCTGGAACTACTAACCTTGGACTTTGGTATTCCAAAGATTCGAACTTCGATCTTGTAGGTTATTCGATGCAGATTATGCAGCTTGTACTATTGACAGAAAAGCACTAGTGGTACTTGTCATTTCCTGAATAGACTAGTTGCTTGGGCCAAGAAGCAAGCTTCAGCTTCAGACAACCACGTAGGCCGAGTATATTGTCTGGTAGTTGTTGTCACAAATCCTTTGGATGAAGCAAAGCAGTTGGTAGACTATGGAATCCATGAAGGGAATTGCCCCATCATGTGTGACAACACTTCAACTATTTCAGTCTCCAACAACCCTGTCATGCATTCCAAGACCAAGCATATTGATATCAAGTATCATTTCCTCAAAGACCATGTGGAGAAGAGGAATATCCATTTAGAGTACGTGGGAACAGACAATCAGATTGCTGACATCCTCACAAAGGCTCTTGACTCCAAGAGGTTTTCATTCTTTAGAGGAGAAATGGGTATGCTTGAACTTAAATAAATTCCATCCTTTTTAAACTAACTTGGTTGTTGAGTATAGTTTCAATTCCACTGTTGAACCGCGTGTCCCAAACCGCAAGGATGTCCAACCGCACTGCAGCCAACCGCTTCACTCAAACCGCTTGCTGCAGCTCAACCGCTTGGACCTCAACCGCGTTTCAACTTGGAGTAATTTCTAACTTTTGCTTATGTTAAAAAAAAAAAAACTGTTCAACTTCTTTTTATTTATTTTTCAGTCCTTATCTTTTTCTTTAAGGGTTTATTTGCAAATGTTTTCCCACGAAAATTTAAATTTTGAGAGCATTTAATGCAAAGGGAACATTGGCATTTAATGGCCTTCATGTCAGCCGTCATTGGTTGATGTGTGAAGCTGAAAGGGTGCTAATTTGCAATGATTCACTGAGTTGGTGAAACTAAACCGTCCTTTCAACTGCCAAACCCTAAACCCTTTCCTATAAATAGAAGACATAACCTACCTTTTTCAAACTTTCCATTCTGTCTTCTCTGGCACCGTACCTTCCCTGTGTCAGTTTTTACCAAACTCGTTCTCTCTCTCTAACCTTCAAAAGCTTCTTAAAGATTTAAGTTTTTCTTCATCAATGGCACCCAAACCCATTGAAGACATGGTATGATTTCTTAAACTTAATCTTCTTAAATCTTCTGCAAATCATTACATGTTCATGTTCATAATCAGCCATTGTTGAAAAGCTTCAAGCTTCGAACAACTTAACCTAATTTTTGTCCATATATGCTTCATTTCTTGATCATTTTGCATGATAATTGTTAGGTTATGTTCGGATTATGATTATAGGTTTGATTATGTACTTTGTTTCATGATCAATCAACTTTTTGAACACTGATTTTGAATTTCAAAACTTTCTAAGTTCGAAACCCACTTTCTGTTTATTACATTTTCTGGGTGATTCTGAGCAAAGTAGATGTTTTTATTGTTATATTGTTAATCTACTGCTCAATGTGATCATTTTGACATGTTATTTGTTCATTTTGGTTAACTTCTTTCAAATCTCAGTTCTTGGTGTTCTTCATGTTCTTCATGCACTCATGTGAATGTTCATCATGTTTTTCAGAAATTTCTTATGATTTGGGTTAACCTAATTTTCAAACTTGTTTTTCCATACTTAGAAAAATTTCTGAAAATTATACCGTGTTGCATGTTTGAACCGCATGCTTTAGAACCGCATGAAATTCGTTTTGAAACCGCACTTACAGTTAATAATTTATAATTTCAAAACCGCATATTCTCTCTTGGAAACCGCATGCTGAAAACCGCATATTCTTTTGAACCGCATACTTAGAAATTACTTGAGTATTACTAAGTATATAGGCTGGACACCATAACCTTCCTCTCTAAGCACCGCTTGCAGTGTGGGATAACCTTGGATTACAATGCCACGTACTAAGTATATACTTTTGTGTTTTTCTTATTTGTTTCCTACCTGTGTTCACAGTTTCATTGTGGTTGGAAATTTTCATTTCCAAAACCGCACTATTGCCAACCGCATGTGTGCCCCAACCGCATATGAACTGTGACTTTACTAAAATGCTCTAACTTGTGTGTTTTATTTGTAGAATACCAAGTATTTCCTGCCAGGTTGGGAGATAAATGAACCAGAGTTGCGGTCTGATGCTCTGGGAAGAGAGATGATGAGGAAGATGCAAGCTTCTCGGAATCCTTCCCCTATTCAACAAAAATCAAACCTATACCATCCCCTCCTTCATTGACCAATTTTATGAAACCGCCGTGAAGGGAGAGACTCGAAGCTTTCGATGGTTCCAAGATTCCTAACTTGGTGGGAGTTGTAGAAGGATTCAGAGTATCCATTGACTATTTGGATATCGTGGAGTACATATGGCTTCCATGTGTCTCGGGTGCTCCAGCTGAGGTTTCCCAAGAAGTTCAAGATGCTACATGTTCTACACTGACTGGAAAGCTGGATTCTCTTTCTGGCAATTACAAGACTACGCCCAGGAAAGACTTTGGTGAGCTGATGAGCCACCTGTGCTACCTAGTTGGGAAGTCGGGCCAGGGAAGACTGGAAACCACAACAACTTCACCTCTCATCAATGGCAATACTGCTGTGCCATCTACAACGGCATGAAGCTTCATTGGCCCAAGATCTTGATGAGAGAACTTGCCAGCAGCATAGATGCGTATCAGCTGAAGGTTAAGAATGAGAAGATAAGGTGGAGACCTTTTGGAAGAGTGCTGACCGCAATCTTTGGGAACTATCAACATCTGGAGGAGCTTAGGATTGCCACCCCAAAATTATCTATCCACTGGGGATTGGAAGAATCCTTTGGCCTCAAGGCAATGCACTCATTCAGACGCTCTTTTGGAAATGATGATTATAAGGCCCGTATGTTGCGTATACCTCTAAGGAAAAGGAGCTCTATGTTGAGATGACTCCTGCCATCGCCTCAACCGCTCCGGGAAAAGCAATAAAGAAGGCCTCAAGAAAGAGAAAAGCCCCCGCGTAACCGCTCCCTAAGCCAACCTCAACCGCACCCTCTAAACCGCGTGGTTCAACTGATGCAGGCCCAAGCCAGAAAAAGCAAAGGAAAGAGAAAAAGAAAGAAAAAATGACCCTCATTGATGAGGATGAAGAAGAGGAAGAAGATAACTCTATTCCTCCTCTGGTGGCCAGGGCTAAGAAGGCCAAGCGTACTCGATTGATCTCGGCCCAAATGACCGATGAGGAGCCGACAATCTTTTACAAAGCTGAGTTTGAGAGATTGGAAAGAGAAAGAGCCGAGAGGGAAGCTAACAAAGGAAAGTCCAAGGATCCACCCCCAACCGCCTCCTTCAAAACTGCCCCAAACCCAAACACTTATTCCAACACCACCTCACTCTCCAAACCGCTCCCATCATTCCTCACCAGCCAAAACCCTATCACCTAAACCGCTCTCTCCTCCTCAACCGCAAAGAGCTGCAACCGCTCAGGGGGAGAAACCAAAAAGGGTTAAGCAGATTGCCCAGAAAAGAACACCATCCAAAGGCCCCAAACGCTTTTTGCACCGTGTTTCCAAACAACCTACCCCACCTTCATCCCCTTCATCCTCTTCACATTCCTCATCCCAATCCACTTCCAAATCAAATTCTTCCTCTAACCAATCCAACACCCCAACTGCCTCACCTCAACTTTCCAACCGCTCCAAGTCACCTACTTCAAACCGCGCCCAATCACCACCTTACTCACATCACACCCCAGCCATCTCAATCTCCAACCTTAACCGCAACAGAACTCCTTCCCCAAACCGCGTCAATACCCCTCCTCCTGAAAATTCTCCTCCTCATAAATCACCTACTCCTGACCGCCTTCCTACTCCACCTCCTCAAAACTCACCATCCAACCAAAGAACCCCTCCTGTTTCTGTCCATACAGCCCATACAAGTTCCTCCTCTGATTCTAACCCCATAACTTCTGGGATTCCAACCACCAACATTCCACCCTCAACCGCACCTATCTCAACCGCACCCATTCCTTCCATCCCAATTCCAACAGCTACTATTCCTTTACCTCTAACTCAACCAATTCCTACCTTCTCAACCGCACCTACAACTTTACTCCAAACATTACCTATTCCTCCGTCAACCGCTTCTGAATTCACTATCCCTGCCAGCCATATATTTCAAACCCTCCTAAACCCTTTACCTCAAACCGCCCCTCCAACTCAATCTCAACCTCCTCCATCACTTGCCCAAATTCCAATCCTTCAAACCGCTCCTTCTGACTACCTTCAAATTCTTTCCACCCTTCAACTGATTCAATCTCAGTTGATTGTAAACCAAGGCCTTATGCTTAAACTCACTGAGTCAAACATTGCCTTAACCCAATCCAATGCCAACCTTGAAGCCTCCAACCAAACCCTTCTTACCAAAGTGGACTCTCAAACCACTGAAATGGCTATCCTAAAAGCTCAATTGCTTGATGCCATTAAGGGGGAGAGAGTTTCTACTATACCAACCGCACCTTCCACCCAAACCGCTGAAGCTGTTAAAACCGCAGCTACAGAGTGTTTTCAGGGCTTTAAAGAAGATCTGGCCCGAGGAGTGCTTAAAGCAATGGGAGATGCTGTTTCAAAAACCCAGCTTCATGAAATGCTTTCCAAGCTTTCTGATGAATTTATCTCTTCCACCAATGCTGCTCTTACCTCCTTTATGAATTCCATTGAAAATTCCCAACCGCAACAGCAACCTCAACCGCAGCAAGCCTCCACCTCAGCCGCCCCTTCTCAAACCGCCTTGGATGAATTGCAGCTCAAAATTTTAAATGAACTGGACTCCCTTAAAGACAGAATAAATGTTGATCTCAACATAGTGGGAGACAGTATCAAAGAACAGGTAACCACCTTTGATGGAGATATCTCTTTCAGATTTGAAAACCTCAAGGCAGGTTTTAACCTCAAGCTGGACAATTCTATAAAGGAGCTGAAATCAAACCTGAATGTAACTGTTGATTTGGATCCATTGAAAGATACTTTATCCACTCAAACAAAGGACCATTCAAGATGAAATCTTCACCTTTTTCAACTCTTTGAAAGCCAGTTTCGAAGCTTTTTCTACTCAAATCAAAGACAGTGTTGATGCCAACTCCAGATCAGTTGATGCTGTTGGAACTGCTGCTGCTGAATCTGTATCCGCTCTCAAGTCTGTTGAAACCACTCTTGCAAGGCAGGTTGAAGACCTCAGAGCTTTAAGAAGAAATATCAGAGGGGAAAGCTCAGCCTTCAGACCTTCTTCAGGACCGCAGTTGCCCAACCAGGAAGTGAATCAACCGAGAGAGCAACCGCGTCATCAACATCAACCGCCTCATCACCGACCGCGTCAGCATTAGGACTTCTCTTTTGTAACTCCTTTATCTTATTTTTGCTGAACTCCTTTTTGTTTTGTTGGACCACACTCCATGTAATTTTTGTCCAACTTTCTTTTGTTTTTGAAACCTTTGTATTTTGCTTCTCTACCATTGTAAGTGTAACCGCATTGGTAGTAATGAAAAATGCATCATTGGTTCCAAAACCTTGTTCATATCAAACTGCTTGTTTGTAGAACAATGAAACCTCTTATGGTTTATAACCTCATTCAAATATTTTCTAATTTAAAATCACTATTTTGAATTGATGTTTAAACATTCAGTTTAAACCGCACGTTGAACTTAAACTCACAATTTCTTAAGTGCACTAAATGCATTTCTATACCTTCCATATTGTAAAATTTCATCTTTTAGAAAGTATAGAAATCTATAGCTTAAGCTAAGTGTGTGCATTGACTTGGGACATGAATTACCATGTTAATTCTTATGGACATGTTTTTACCAAGTACAATGTTTGCTTTAGTTATAGTAGGTAATGGCATCAATCAAATAGGGGGAGATTGTTGGGTATGCATGTTTTAACCCTCCTATTTTGTATTAGATTTGATTGATACCATAACCTCCTGTCTATTTTAAGGACTTTAGGACCCTATGTAATGAAGCTTAGACTTCAATTTTTTAGCTAAGTCCATTTTATAGAATAGGTTAATCTTAGGCTTGAAGTATGGCACAAGACTCATTGGATGTAAGGTTGCAGCCCAGCAGTATTCAAAACCGCCCTGTAACCGCACATGCAAACCGCATGTATGATTCCTTGAATCGCTCAATGAACTACCTCGCAGTGCAACCGCTTGTTGAACCGCATCATTGCAGCCACCTACAACCGCATCCTTGCAACCCCCGGTGTAGCAAACCGCACATTCCTAACCGCGTCTCACCAACCGCATCCAATGATTGGCTACTTGAAGTGAACCTTTTTATCCGTTGGAATCCACGCGCAATATCAAAAGTCAACCACCATATCTTGTCACGTGATTCAATGTCGAAAAAGATTTGCAAGGATCTTGAAAAGGTGACAGTGTGTCCTAACCTCATTGCTTGCACTGAGCCCGATCGGCTTTATCTGCAGCACTGCACTAAAGGACAAAAGTGGTTCTTTGTGGACCAATAGGATTGCATCAAGTACCGTCCTTACAAATGCTCGTATCCAACGGCTAGTTTCTTGATGCTTGGGTATAAATACCCCCAATCTTCACCATTTGAAGATTGCTTGAAAAATTGAGAAGTGCCGTGTTCATAGAAGCCGAAGCTCGCCCGTAAATTATTCAACCCTTTGAATCTTCATCTTCAAACTTCAAGAAATATTCCTAGCCCAGAAATCAAGCCTTAACACATTCAAGAATCATTGAGCTCTACATCTCACAGATTTAAAGAGCCTTGATCTTGTTCTCACACACTCACCTCACTTGTTCTAATCACATAGATTAAACACTTGAGATACACTGGTTATAGTTTTGGATTTGTTCTTCATAGAAAAGATTTTATTGTACTTTGTAATCTCACAATACTTAATATAAAATCTCTCTTAGAAATCCAAGACTAACCATCTTGGTAGTGGACGTAGATCGTTTATCGATTGAACCACTCCAAATAGCGTGTTCTTACTTTCGCATTTATATTTCTGTGCTTGCTAATTATTTATCTTTGTCTCGTTTGATCTTTATTTAGCTATCCATTATTGTGAAATAGTGTTTGGAGTTAACATAGTCAAAATACACGTGTTTGTAAACCGCACTTCCCAAAACCGCACCACCAAAACCGCATTTTACAAACCGCCTCTCAAAACCGCTTTACACTCTATTATTCCGCTGCATTTTACACTATCACTTGCAGTCTATTATCAACTGCAAGAGGATTTTGTAAGCAAGAGGTTCAGCCTTTAAAAGAGGGCGAAAAATTTTAAACAGCCTATTCACCCCCCTCTAGCCGTATTTTCACCCTTGTTGCCACCTTTGGGACCAACAAGTGGTATCAGTAGCAAACACATTTTAAAACCACTGTTTTTCAAGCTTAATGCCTTGTGTGCCGATTCGATATGGCAACCTCAAAGACAATGACTACCGTTAACTATTCACACATTCCAATGTTGAGACGAAGACCACTTTGACATCTGGAAGTGCCGAATGCTTATTCATTTGGAAACCATAGATGAAATGTCGTGGAGTGCGTGATCAATGGCCCTCTAATTCCAATGAAGGCTAACACCGATGCAACCACAAATGCCGAAACTCCAGAGGTCAAAAAGCCAAAAGATGAGTGGTCGGATGAAGAGAAGAGAATAGTTGCCTGACAAAGAAGGCGAGGTTCATCATTTCTGAACCCTCCCCGTATCAACTCTACAGTAAAGTGATGTACCTCAAAACCGCAGCGTATGTGGTATGCCATAGAGAGCTACCTCGAAGGTGATGAAGAGTGCAAGGAAAACAAATTATACACTGTTGAAAGATCCTACAACAACTTCAACAAAAAACCCAACGAAACCTTGCGTCAAACCTACGATCGCTATGTTGAGGTAGTTAATGCTTGTAGATCTCTTGGTAAAACTTTAACCGATAAGGAAATCAATATGACTTTCCTATCTGCTTTAGGTTCTAGATGGGTAAATAAGGCTACCTCTCTAGAAGACTCCAAAGTATTGGGTACTTGGTCGTTAAGTAACTTGTATGCCAATCTTAGAGTCTATGAACTTAAATTAAATCATATTGAAGAGATAGAAGGGAAAACCAAATCGCTTTCTATGTCTGTAGTGGAACATGAAGAGAAACCATCCACATCCAATCAAACCACTGATCCTTCCATATCAACCTCATCACTCATCGAGATGGATGATGATGATTTTGCCATGTTTGTGAAAAGATTCCAAAAATTTAGAAAATCTTCAAAACCTCTCACAAAATCATTTTCAAAAGGCAAACCTCCGCAACATTTTCTAGGGCTGCAGATACAAAGAAGAAGAGTGACTTGGTTTGCTACAACCGTAGAAAACCCGGCCACTTTGCATCCGAGTGTCCACAAACCTAAATATGAATACATGAAAAAGAAAACTTTTCCTTCGAAATTTTCTCATCGTAAGGGAATGGTCACGAGGAGGAAGAGAATTCCAAGGAATTAGCAACTTGGATTGAAACCGATTCTCGAGGATGGAAGTGACGGTGAAACCGAAGAGGTTAACCTCTCGCTTAGTTGCAGACGCTTCGATGACTCGCATTCTGAATCATTTGAGTTGCATGATATGGAGGAAAAGGAGGTTTTTGCAAAACTTTCAAATTATAAATTGGATGATGATATTAAACTTACTCCTAGCATTAAGATAGGAAATTGTTCGTATTCACGTCCCATTTTCTCATCTAAAACTGCTCCACCTTCAAAAGCTATTCCAAAGAAAATTTTGAAAAAGGTGGTGGAAGAGGTTTCTCCCATGGAACATGAAAAGATGTTCAAGAAAGCTGAAATGGTGATCCATCAATTCTCAAATCTTAAGAAAGCCTTAAGCTTAGCTCATGATGAACTCAATCTGTACAAGACGGAGAAAACTGTGATGAGGTCTGAAATTTCTAATCTTAAGGACCAAATCAAACAGATGACTCCTCTTGCTGATCAAAACCGCATCCTTGAAACTAAGGTTGCTGCACTTCAACTCAGGAATGATGACTTGGTAACCCAAATCGATGATCGCCAAAAGATTATTGATTCGTGGCTCAAGTCTCAATCCACCAAGGATAAAATCTTGGACTTCCAAGTTCCTCCTGGAACTAAGGATGGTCTAGGGTTTGGATCTGAGGAAGAGGAGAAGTGTGCATCCTCGAGTGAAAAGGATGAGGAATTTCCAGAACTGACTAAAGAAATTCCCAAGGAGAAGCATGCTAAGGGTAAGGGTAAAGCAAGACAAGTAAATTATGCTAAGGATGAGGAAGTTCCAAATACAAGTAAATTATCTAAACAAGTTCGGGCCAGAAAAAAGGAGGGAAGACAACTGCAAAAACAAATATTTGAATTAAAAATAGTGAAGTTTTTTTTTGTTATAAATGACAAATAAAGGTCCGGAATATCGTAGAAATGGTTCTGATGATTCAAAACTCATAAATAAAAATGTATTTTTAATGAAATCGTTAGAAAGCTATTTTAAATGAGAATCTAAAGTTACGAATTCATAGCAAATAAGGGCATAAGTTAGCGATTCTTGATATATAAAGGTTCAATTTATTCACTGGTGAAGTAAAGTTTGTAAAGCAACTACTGTAGTATCTTCTTCCTTGACGTTGGAGAAGCAGTCCGGGTCGGACAAAGAAAGGGCCCGCAGACCACATGAGGAAGTTGGGATGGCTGGGCCCCCTGCTATGTGAGAGTGAGCTCTAGCTGTAGTCTGTAGAGCAAAGATCCGGCTTTGATTGAGACTTTCTGTCTCTGATGCCGTCTACCGTTGGGGGTCGGGTCGGGTCGGGTCGGTTTGCACTTACTAGCTGGAGCCTACTTGTCTCCCCCTCCTTTCCTTCAATGCTCAACAAAAACTTCACAACCAACTTTCCCTAACCACTACACTATTAAGAGAAATGTTAGTTGTAAAAAACAATGTTAAGCAAGTAAAGCATACTTTACTTTAGAAGGTTGATAACTCAAATGTAATACTCCCTCCGTCCCAATAGTAGCTTCCCATTTTGCCATTTTGGGTGTCCCGTTAATAGTTTTCATTTTCCTTTTTTGGCAAAGGAATCTTTACTATTCCCTCCATTCATTCTCTCTCCTATATTATTTTAATACTCACAACACCATTATAATTTACTATTCTCTCCACTCATTCTCTCTCCTATTTTCAAATTACACTCACAACATTTTTTCTTCCCCCCATTTTCTTAATTTGCGTGCTTGACAAAAAATGAGAAGCAATTGTTGGGACGGAAGGAGTATTTATTACGAGACAAATGAGACAAATGAAGTAATCTTTGAGGATTTAAGATTGTAAAACAGTTGGATTGAATGTCAATTTGACTTACTACTCCCTTCTATTCGTTTGAAATTATATTTTTATTTAAAATGTCCCATTTAAAACTACAATCTTCATTTTTGAAAAAATTATAATGCTTCTTTTAACAATAACAATGAGATCAATTTTACACTCACGAAGACATTTTACTTATTATCCCTTATCTAACTTTCTCTCTTTCACCTCACTATTTTTACTCAACTACTACTCACTGATAATTTTCCTTAATTCTAGTGACCATCTTAAAATATGTAATTTCTTCAAAATGGCTATATAATAACGCAACTTAAATTATAGCTATTTTTATTCGCAACTACTACTCACTAATAATTTTCCTTAATTCTTGTGACCATCTTAAAATATGTAATTTCTTCAAAGTGGCTATATAATAACGCAACTTAAATTATAGTAATATCTATTACTCCATTCGTTCCATCTCAAGGTTTCACCTTTCCCTTTTGGGCCGTCCTACTTCAAGGTTCCCTTCCTTAAATGGAAAGTTTTTCATATATTTATACACTTATCATCTCCATATATTTACAAAAAAACCATTCATTATACCCTTATAAAGTTAATATATTTACAAAAAAATCAATCATTAACTTACTATTCCTCCACTCATTCTCTCTCCTATTAAATATTTTTAACTTTTACATTCTCCCTCCTATTCCCTACAACACATTTAACTTTTACATTCTGATGCAGATTAATATAGGAAAAAGGTTAAGGTTTAATTTTAATTATTATTGTTATTTTTATTGTCATTTTCGGATTTAATATTAGGTTGTTAGTATTTTTGGTATTAGAAGTATATTAGGACTTTATTTTAGTGTTTTATTGATTGATTAGGTTACTATATAGACTAGGGTTATTTTGGAAAGTTTTTGACTTGTTTTTCAAGTCCTAGGGTCACTATATAATTAGGGTTTATTATAATTCCGAATTTCAGTTGTTGATTAATAAAAATTGAGTGTTTACTCTGTTAAATCTGAAAGTTTGAGTGTTCTCCTTTCGTCCAACTTTTGTATTGATTAAATTCTACAAGATTGAAGAGTTGGTCTTATAAAAAACTAGTTTTTTTTTTAAGATAAGGAAAAACGTGTTTTCAAAACAAACGGTGGCATTTTTGTAATTACACAAATTCGTGCCATCCCAAGCTCCGATCATCTTCTCTCGGCCATCCCAAGCTCCGATCGTTCTCCTGGCGTTCACTCGCCAGTATTTAGTAACCTACAATTCGTGCCCTAGTTCCGCCATTAATGTCCATTGTCAACTCGCTCGTTACATAATTGATTGGTACTTTATTGATTGGTACATAATTAATTGGAGATAACTGTGGTGATTTGATTTCATAGCTCTTCGTTTTTTCGCTGGATAAAATGTAATGTCCTTCAATGGTGTGGAAAAAGGGTTTAATTTGTCAAGTTCGGGTCAATTCAACGAAGCAGTGCATGTGTAACAAAGTGCCAGCCGGTGTAAAAAGTGCCAGCAGTGTAATAAAGTGCCAGCCTGTTAGTGTATCAAAGTGCCAGCGTTAGTGTAAAACAAGTGCCAGCTGTTAGTTTAACAAAGTGTCAGTTAGTGTAACAAAGTACCAGTTAGTGTAACCAAGTGCCGTTGTTAGTTTATAAAGTCACTTAATACACATGCACTAGCACTTTTTTACACCGGTATTCAAAAATACATGGACCGGCATTTGAAAACACATTTACCGGCACTCAAAATGCATATACCGGCACTCAAAAACACCGATAATTATTTTTGCTAATATTCAAAACATGAACCGGCATTCAAAAAAATAATGGGCCGGCATTCAAAAAAACATGGACTGCATTCAAAATTACATGAACCGGCATTCAAAAATACATTGACACTCGCTACACACTTACCGGCACTCTATTATACACTAACAATAGCACTCAATTATACACCAACGGCACTTGATTATACACTAACGGCACTTGATTATAAACTAACGGCACTCAATTATACACCAACGGCACTTGATTATACACTAACGGCACTCTATTATACACTAACGGGCACTTGATTAATCACCAACCGGCACTTGATTAATCGTTATAAAACAACAAAGTGCTTCAATATATTCAAATCCTCACCATTTTCCCCATTCTAAATCCCCAATCAAACTTCGCAATAAATTCCGCAAGCGCCGACCCAATCGTCACCGCTGCAAACGCAATCCTAGGACACCCCCTCCGTCCCGATCCGGACGGTGTTAATTCAAAATCAAATCCTTTGTAATGGTAATGGAGTGTGTAAACGGAAGGTTTCTTTGATTACGGCTCTCAAATAGTTCATCTTCTCCAAGTCATCGTTGGTTATGTGTTGTCTGCCGCCGGTTGGTTTCTGGGATCGGAGAGGGAATTGGTGTTGCCGGAGAAGGAGAAGACGGTGAGGGCGATTGCAATTGGGGTTGCCGGAGACGAAGAAGACGCGATCTTCCCCTTTGCGTATATAGAGAGAGAGGAGAGAAAGAGAGGTTCGTAACTGTGTGTTGTTATTAGGAAGACGGTAAAACACGTTTTTTGTTAAGTTAACAAAAAATGCGTTTTTTATAAGTTTTTGGCAAGATTGAAGGTCTCTTGCTAGGATCGATTAAATTCTTCTAGTAATTGACATCTATCAAGTCTTCCGCTACGTCACATTCTCTCTCCTCAAATTTTCTATCAATTTTAAAAAAAAAAATTAAAAAGCGTGTAAACCTCAAGGTGGAACCTTGAGGTGGGACGGATGGAGTACTATATTATTAGTATTGTACAATTCGATTACACAGTTATTATTACACTATCGACCACTATTGTTGGGTCTTTGAGTACAATTGATGAGTGAGGGTCCATGAGTTTTGCTTTTTCACTAATTTGCAATACTTACAAGTTGTAATCACCGCCAATTGTCCAAAGGAAGGCACATTATATCTACTTAATTACAAGAAAAGCAAAACATACCAAAGGGAGGAAGAGCATCTTCCCTTCCTAAGAAAAGCTTTGAGAAACATTTCCAAATTTCTAACACAAACAAACACACTGACACAGTAGATTTGGGACGGATAGCTATATTGTAGTTTAAGTAGGCCCATGACCCACACCTAATGGCCCATAACTGGACACTGTTCTTGGCATGTTTCTGAGTTGAGTAGCAACCCATGTGATATCTTATGATAAGGTTGTACCTACTCTACACATAAGTTTGGATAAGATCCATTGAATCTATTTTATTTATTTTTATTTTTATTTATTAATCCATCTACTCTGAAATAATATTCCTTGTGTATTTTATTAATGTGAAGATATTTTATATAATAATTTTAAATTATTTAGTTATCCAAATAAATATTTAACATTTGTTATTTATAGTATTTATAATGGGGCATTGACACAACAACAAGAACAACAAAGCCTTTGTCCAAAATTATTTGAGCTCGGCTAACATAAATTCTCATATATAATCATCGTGAATGAAATGAAATGATGTAAGAAAAAATAAATTAGAAGAAATAGGTGGAAAAAAATAATTAAAAAATAGAAAATGAAAAGAGAAGTGAAGTGAAGTGAAGAAAAAAAATAAAAATAGTGAGAATAAAAGAATAAATATATAATTGATATGAAAAATGAAAATAAAAAATGAAAATAATAAAAATAAAAATCAGCCCCCATCACCCTCAAAAGTTTTTGCCCTCCACTCCGGCTTTATTAACGTCATATTTTCACAAATCCAAATAAATTGATATCACTTTCAATCATTTTAATTTAAGTTTACTTGAATCTTTCCTACCCGCTCGTCATCTTATCACTTCTTCACTCATCAGGTAATCTATCAAGTGCATCACTCGATCTTCATTTCATTTGGATAATTAAATCAGCCTTCATGTTAATGACAAAAGAAAAGTGTAAAAGATTATTTTGGGAGTATATTTTTATTTACATAAATGACCAATGAATCTAAAAGAGGCCTAAATAACTTTTAACATTTGTTGAGTCCTAGAATAGAATATAATAGATGTCAACACTCTTTATCTTTAATGAAAGTGATAATATTTCAAATGAATGAAGTTGTAAAATATCTCAATCCCCAAACCTAAAGGCTAAAGATACTCAAGTTGTTTTTTTTTTTTTTTTTTAAATACTCAAGTTGTTGCTTATCTATTGGATCTCATGCCAGTCAGTCAGTAGCTAACTTATTAGCGATCTGTATGAACTTAAAAACAAATTATTATATAGCAGAAACTTTGTTTGGACAGCCAAAATTTATTAATTAATTTATAAGATAAATTTAGTATTAAATAATTGTAATATTTTCTAAATATAATATTAAATTTTTTAAAACACTAATTAATATTCAATTTGTAAGCGCTTCAGTCTCGCGCTTTATTATACTTCTTGTATTCAATGTATTACTTCATGGATATTAAAAAATATTATCCTAAGCTATAATAAAACAACACCAGAAATTCTTAGGATAATAAGAAAAATTAGAGATGAAATTAAATTTGATTTTGATTTTCACAAAAAACAAAAGACAACTGAATCATTTTTCAAAAGAAATCTTACAGTATTTGTTAATTAATGTATTGAATATACTCCCTACTACGCTTCGTTCGAAATAGAATTTTGATAAATTAATTACACTTTACCAAGTAATTTAACTAAAAAATAATTATCCTAATTAAAATTTAAAACTTGTTAATATATCACGATTAATAATACTGTCAATAACAATTTTTATATTTGTATCAGAACAATTATTTTTTATTTAAATTATTTGGTCAAAATTAACACAAGTTTACCAAAATCCTGGATAAAAGGAGTATAAACAACGAATTATCTATAGTATAAATGGCACCCCTCCTTGCTACAGTACAATGAACAGTTTCAAGTACCAAATTTTCCATTTTGCCCTCACTAAGTTGTTTCTTTCCCATTTTGCTCTTAAAAAAATTTAATTAAAAAATAAAAACATGTATCATTTATCATTGAACACGGGCTTTTACTATTAATTTATATTCTTGAAAGCTCCATTTCATTTCATTTCATTTCATGCGCTCCAGGCCTTTTAAGTGTGTTCAGTCAAAAAATTGTTATCAAGGTTGCAAAGGGGAATTGTGATGAGTTGGGCTTGATGAATGTCTAATGTGGATTCTGTTGGATTTGGTGAAAAGCCCAAATAATGATACTCTCGTATATAACAACAAGGGCAAATAACTTACATAAAAAATCTATATTATATACTATTTAAAGTAGGTGAAGAGGCCTATGGTAATGTCATGTGGACAATTTTTTATAAAGATCTTCATTTGTGAAGCCACATCACCTTATACTTCTTAAATGTTTGATTTTTCATATTCTTTGTTATTAATTAATAGTATATATTAGTTACTATATTATATATTAGGTAAGTATAATAGTAAAATATTAATAGTTAGTATAATTATTAACTATAATAGTTAACTATTATAATTATTATAATAGTTAACTATTATAGTTAACGATAATATTTAATTATTAATAGTTAACGACAATGGTTAACTACTAATAGTTAATTATACTCCCTCCGTCCCACGTTAGTTGAGACTTCTTTCCCTTTTGGGCCGTCTCACGTTAGTTGAGACTGTTCAAAATGGCAAAAATTTTAATATTTTATATTCACCCTACCCCACCCACTCATTCTCTCTCTTCATTTTCCACCATACAATTTATTCAACCAACCTACTATTAACTCCACTCATTCTCTCTCTTCATTTTCTACCACACATTTTCATTATCTTATTCATTTTTCTTAATTGGTGTGCCCAAAAAGTTAGTCTCAACTAACGTGAGACGGAGGAAGTATTTGTTAACTATTAATAGTTAACTATAATTGTTAATTATATTTGTTAACTATTAATAGTTAACTATAATTGATAACTATAATAGTTAATTAATAATTGTTAATTGTAATAGTTAATTAAAATTATTAACTGTGAAAATTAACTATAATTGTTAACTATTAATAGAGTTTTGAATCACTTGATACTCATAAAATTTTATAATTAGAAAAAAAAAACCTATTACTTACATAACCTACTTTTTATCCATTTGCTTTATGAATATTGTTTTGGACAATTTTTAACCTACTTGACTAGGTAGAGCTATGATTGAGTAGGGCATTTTGAAGTCCTACGACTCATGCACATAACACTCTTTAGTTTTTAGTTATCTCTATATTCTAATATACTTCCTCCGTCCCACCTCAGATCGAACTAACATTTTGGGCACGGTGATTAAGAAAAAACGAGGTAGGAGAGAAGTGTTATGAGTATAAAAATATTTTTTTTTACATTAAAATTATAATTAAATAACTTTAATTTATTAATCAAAATAAAAAATAAAAGGTAAAATGCAATCCGTGCATAGCACGGGCTTACGACTAGTTTAATGATAAAATTAGCTATTTATTTGTAGAAAAAGCTAATATTACTATTTACTAAACACATTTTTGGGAATATTTTCTTGACATTATAATCTAATGATAATGATGTCAAATTTTGATACAACAACTTTACTTGTACCCATCAAAACCAAAAGTAGGAAGTTTAAGTTCTTGGATTTTTAAGGATGTCTTTTTTCATGATTACATTTGTAATTTTCTTTTCTTTTCATTTCTTTTCTAGCAAAGTGGTGTAATTGGAGTTTTTTTTTCCCATGTATTTCATCAATTGAATTAAAAAAAAAATTAAGATTTCTGGTAAATGGTGCATCATGAATCTAATTATTTAGCTAATATTATTGAAGAGTTACGGTAAACTTGATGCATCAGTTAGAAATTAAAAGTGGGAGAGAGTATAATTTTCTCTGATTATTTCAATCTTGTCAATAGCTATATATATAATATAGAGATCTTGATCATCTAATCTTGATTCAAGTTAATCCCTATAATTACATTATCAATCACTATAATTTCGCTAACTACTTGATTTACACTATCAATCTCGGTGATATCGTTAACTAATTGATATACATAAATAAGGGTAAGATATATGCAAGTGAGAAGAGAGTATATCCCGAGATTTAAGCGAGATCATGCAAAGCTCCTTCAGGCGTGCTCCAGAGCTCCCCTTCATGCTCTCTCCCTCTTAGGCGCTTCATTCTTCCAGGTGCCCCCTAACATGAGCCTGGCGCCTCAATGTCCTCCATGGTTCATTTCTCGCGCCTACGCCATCCATGGTTCTGGCACTTACAATAGTCCTAGCGCCCCTAGGGATCCGCTCCCCTAGGGCGCGCCTCCCTCTCCAATGGCGCTCCTCAACACCCCCCCTCAAGTTGGAGCGTATAGGTCACAAACGCTCAACTTGCCAAGAAAGATAGTGAATTGTCGAGTCCCAATCGCTTGTCATAGAACGATACTCAGTCTCGGTCAAAGAGCGAGCAATGGTAGTTTGCTTCTTAGTTTTCCATGACAAAGTACGCTTGTCATATTCATTCAATTCATCTCACATCTTCTTAATTCGACCATAGTAAGCAGTCACGTTTTCGTTCTTCTATTGCTTACAATTGGCTAGGTCACACTTGATCTGTTGCACCCTTGGCTTATTGTCAATCGAGAACCTTTGCTCCAACTCATCCCACAAATCCTTGCCTCCTCCACGTAAGTCACCGTGGATCGAAGATTCGGTTCAATGGTGTTGAAGATCCATGACACCACTATCGAGTTCACCGTCTGCCGAAGCTCTAGTTCGTCCGCCTTTATCGGACAATCAATCGCTCTATCTATGAACCCGGTTTTCCTTCTCTCAATGAACCCTTGAAAACACGAGCCCATTCTTCATAGTTTTCTCCTTTCAATTGGACATGAGTGATAATCTGTCCGGGATTGTCACTCGATGAAAGGAAGTAGGAGGTTCTTTTCTCATTACTCTCAACAGCCATTTGCGTTGAGTTGTATTTAGGTTTAAGGTTTCAAGATCACCGCTTTGATACCAAGTTAGAAATCAATAGTGGGAGATGGTAGAATTTTCTATGTTCATTACAATGCTGTCAATGGCTATATATACAACATAGAGATCTTGATCTAATCTTGATACAATTCAATCTCTATAATTACGTTATCAATCCCTATGATTTCGCTAACTACTTGATATACACTATCAATTTTGATAATATCGCTAACTAATTGATATACATAAATAAGGGTAAGAAATATACACGTGAGAAGAGAGTATATCCCGAGATTTAAGAGAGATCATGCAGATTTCCTTCAGGCGCGCTCCAGAGCTCCTCTCTAGAGCTCCTCTTCATGCTCGCTTCCTCTTAGCCGCTTCATTCTTCCAGGCGCCCCCTAACATGAGCCCGACGCCCCAGCGCCCTCCATGGTTCATTTCTCGCGCATGCGCCATCCATGGTTCTGGCACCTACCTTAGTCCTAGCGCGCCTCCCTCTCCAATGGCGCTCCTCAACGCTCTCCAAATTAACAAATTTAAGGAATGTAATGATTGTGTTGGAAACTTTTATAGCAATTCTCTCATTAAGGAATGTTAGCGGTGTAAGTGATTCGATTTAGCTTGGTTTGATCAAATTTAAAGATCGAACTGCTAGTAATCGGTTTGAAAAAATTATAAATCGAGTTGAATGATAAAAAAAATCAGACTGAACTAAACCAAACTGTCATGATCTGATTTGATTCAATCTAAACCACGATTTAATTTGGGACATGAACTCTAGGAGCCCTGTGAAAAATAACAAACCTATAAAAGCCCAGATGAGATACAAAATTCCACAAAAACTCACCCTTACCCGTTATCCCGGCTCGTCTCTCATATATCCAAAGGTAAGACTAAAATTAATGTTATAACTGAGTATAAATTTATTTAATTTTTTTTAAAAAATTACCTTTTCTTAAAAATAATAATAAAATCTCATATTTTATTAAGCAATCCACTCCTATACCAAAAGGTATAAATCTAAAATAACTCTTACATTTAGGTTTTGAATTTTTATGGGATTTTGATTTGAGTCTCTATTTGAGCATGGACTTTTGGATCTCACATTAACTCTTATGGAAAATGATTTAGGCTGAGGGGACCTCGTAGAATTATTCAATTTAATTTTGTGATTCAAACCGTGATTCAAATTCCAGTTCAAACAATATGGCCTTATTTCTATCGCCAATCACAGTTAGTATTCAGAGTTCTATGACATTCTTTGAAATTATGGGAAAAAAAAAATCAAACTAAGATGATATACATTTTAAAATGGAGCAAATATATATATATATATATATATATATATATATATATATATATATCAGCTAATACAATACAAGAAGTGGAAGCCATAATTGCTTTGCTAATATATGGTGGAGTAGTTTTGAACACATGGCAGCTACAATCTTTATAGTAACCCATTTATGTTAGATTTAAATCGTGGATGAGGAATTGAAGACATGTAATGTAACTACCCTAACCCTAGGTACTATTTTAGCATCATATTATTTGTTTTTAATATTATTATTAATATTATGTGTTCATTTTATATATTGATTTCTTATATTAGGATGAAATAATTGGGAAATTAAATAAAGCATTTTGGGAGAAGTATAATAATAGAAATGAGTAAAATAAATAAAATATGGGTAGTTAGGCTTTTGATGTGAAAATTGTTGAAAGCCTTAATTATTGGAAATAGGGGGCCATGCCCTCCCCTTGATTTCCTCCTCCTTTTTCATTATTGTCAACTCCTTCCCATACTTCTTCTTACTTTTTCCCTCACCCTTCATTATTAATCTCCCCATCTCTTATTCTTCATCTTCCTCCTTCCAAAAATATCCATGGGAACTCATTTCAAAAGGCCATCTCTTCCAAGCGACTTGTAAGCTCAATCCTCCTCCATTTTAAGATCCGGGTGTACTTCCATGTTCGTAGAGGCAAGGAAAATACATCAAGCAAGACAAATCTTGGTTTCATCTCATATTACTAAGTAAGTTATTATGACTTCTTTCTAAATATTGCACATTTTATGTGTTAATGAATATTTTATGAAAAGAAAAAGTATATTGTATTTTTAATATGGTTATTTGAGTAAAACGATTATTCAAGATTTAATTGATTTTAGTTATGATATGGCGGCCTAAGTTGAAAGAATGAGGGTATAATGGAAGTAATATGTTAATGACTTGAATGGGGTTATTATGATTTTCTCTTCTAATTAATGTTCATGAATTATTTGGTGTTGTTATTATTATTAAAATGGTTATTAGATGCTTTGGAAACCTTCTTGTAGTTAAGAAATGGATTTATGTTATAGAATGATGTGGTTGTTTAAGGAAGATGATCAATAGTGTAAGAAAATGGATTAAGTTAGATTAAGGAGGTTAAACTTGAATTGTGGTAGTGAAATGGGTGGAGAATCAAGTGGTAAATGATTTAGGGTTATGTTATTTGGGGATTAAATGATTTAAAATGAGGTTTGTAAAGTTAGAAAATCATTTTGGGTATTTTTAAGAAAGATTATAAAAGGGGAAAAAAATATGTGAAAAAGAGTTAGAAATTTCGAAGTGCTGGAGTCTCTCTTGGGCGGTCGCCCATAGGCCCTTGAGCGGCCGCCCAACCCCCTAGAAAGTATAAACCTTTTTAGATCCTCTTGGGTGGTCGCCCATAGTGACTTGGGCGGTCGCCCATGTCACCAGAATTTCACCAGTTTCCTTTCTTGCTGAATTTTAATCACAACCACTAAGTATGATTTCTAACCCTTTCAAAGTAGTGAAACCTAATCTAATTCGGATAGGAATTAACCCTTTTTAACCTAAGTTAAGGTAGAATGCCTTAGCTAGGCCATGATGTCTTATTTGGTCAAAATGGAATTGTGGGAAGTAGGTCTTGCACCTTTATTAATAATATTCAAGGTTGAGTAATAACTTTGTAAGAATGGTTTATGGTTTAGGTTGGCCTTACTTGCTCCCATACCTTGGTGATTAGTTGAACAGTGTAGAGACTATAATCACACTATTGTGTTGGTTAGGAATATATATGTGTTACATCAATATATTGTATCCCAATTGTGGATTATTTGGTATATGGTTGTATTGTATCCCAGTTGTGGATTATCTGGCATGTTGCTCGTATTGTATCCCAATTGTGGATTATCTGGCATGTTGATTATATTGCATCCCGGTGTGGATTATGTGGTTATATTGTTACCTTAATTGAATTCATATTCATTGATGGTATTATGCATAGTGTATTAAATGGTTGTTGCACTATGGTATGGATTAGCATGAGTATATATTACCATGTTGTTATATTATTATCCCTTTTGTGGATTATATTTCAAGTATCTATTATGTGCTTGAACGTGTTGATATTCGGGGGTATAATGGAATTCAATCAATTATGAATTTGTTCTATAAGTGATTGAAGGTTCATCATACTGGGACCGTTCTCCTCTCGTGGCCACAGTGGCCGCTGCAAGCTACCGTATTGAGCCAAAAGCCTTTACGGTTATCTTTGCGATTTGGTGTACCGGTGGAATGCTCTGTATGAAGCCAAAAGCTTTACAGAAGCGATGATATTATATGATACTCTGAATAAGGGTCATATAAGTATCCTATTTTCTTATATGGATCTCTGGGGTATGAGACCTATAAGCGGTGAATGTGCATGGGGGCAATTCACCAAAGAGCGGAGTTTTACTCCCACGTTGTACGACTTATTGTTCAGACGGGAAAGGTAAAATGAGGTAACGTAATGTGTTTACCGCTTTCATAAGGTGTTATGTGTTACCATGCTACGTGTTGCATATTGTTTGGCATCTTGCTGCATTCATAATAGCTTATTGAGATTTATTCTCACCCCTTCCCTTTTACTGCTTTAGATTGTGCTGAGACAGGTGACCTGAACCAGTGAGGCCGGGGAAAGAGTTGGACTCTTGCTTTTGGGACTTAACAGGATAGGTATATGAGTGGGTTGTCGGGAGTCATATTTAAGTATTACTCTTTTATAAGTTGTAAGGAAAACTCTTTTGTCAAACAATGTTAATTAGGATTTTCAATGTAATTAATCAAGTATGGTTATTAAAGTATTTGTTTAAATTCCTCCAAGTGGAGATATTATTATTTGATTTTGTTTATGGAAAATTTAGAATTTGTTTTCTTGTAAAGGCAAATAAAAGTTTTAAAAATATAAGATGGGTTTTCTTAGTTTGAGCTTCTCAAGCTCGGAACACGCGTTAGGTCCCGAGTTGTGGTGCTCATAGTTGGTATCAGAGCCAGGTTTAGAGGTCAAGGGTAGATGTCTAAACTAAGGGGGAACGTGTGGTAATTAACGCCGAGTGTTTAATGCAGGAGTTGGTTCTAATGGCCGGAAGTAATGATGATCAGCGAAAAGTTCTAGAAATTGAAGGAGATATGGGTATAGGTGGAATTTAGAATGAAGAGATGATGAAGTTATTCAGGATGTTTGTACATAATATGGAAACTAGAGGATCAGTTCCGAATCAACCTGAGGAATGTAAAAGTGATGGATTGGAAAGATTTGTGAAGATGAACCCACCGAGCTTTAACGGAGATCCGGATCCGTTAAAGGCAGAAAAATGGTTAGCCGAAATGAATAGGATTTTCGAGGTTATAGAAAGTCCCAACGAAGAGAAAGTTAGGTATGCCGTTTTCAAGCTTGAAGGTCCAGCTGATCAGTGGTGGCAGATTTTGAAAGGAAATTGGGAGCGGGATCACACGCCCCAGACTTGGGATAATTTCACCAAACAGTTCGAGGATTATTTCATTTCAATGGTTACAAGGGACAAGAAGGAAATCGAATTCTTAGGACTAGAACAAGGGGACATGACGGTGAATCAGTATTCAGTCAGGTTTGAGGAATTAGCTAAGTGTTGCCCTCATTTGGTACCGCATGAAGCGAGAAGAGTTCATAGGTTTATAAAAGGTTTGAATATTGAGTTTAGGAAGAAATTAGTGATTGATAGCTTCACCAATTATCAGACAGTCATAGAGAGAGCTTATAAGATCGAGAATAGCATTGAGGAAAATAGTGGAAAATCGGAATGTGGGATTGGAAATAAGCCAAAGTATCTAGGACAAGGATCCAAAATTATTAGAGGACAGCCAAGGACTTTAACCCCAGGAAGTGCAAGAGGAGAACTTGTGATAGCTTCTTCGTCTAGGCCAATATCCAAACAGTATGGGATGATTTGTAAATATTGCAAGAAGATGGGTCATTCTGAGGACAAGTGTTGGAGTAAGCAAGGGAAATGCTTGAATTGTGGAGCAACGGGACACTTTAGGAGGAATTGCCCAAGGTGGCAGCGGGGACGAGCTTTAAGCAGCGGTCAGCCGGGTGGACGACAAAGAGGTGGTACCAAAAGAGATAACGAAGGGGAACCGAAAGAGAAGGTCTGTGATAGAGTGTGTGTTTCGGGTCCAGGAGAGATAAATTCCTCAGGAGTCACTAGAGGTAAATTCCCTGTCTCAGAAGTAGGAGTCATATTTTATAGATCTTGTTTCATATCATTATGTGTGGCATAGCATGTTGCTTCTATGTGGCATACATTACTTGAGAAATTATTTTATTGTTAGAGGATTCTGCTCTTATGAGAGAATACCTCGAATCTCCTTTGGTTTACCACGATGGTGATGTGGTTATGACTGGGTGTATTGCCGAGTTGATTTGGTATTATTATCAATTTATGATTTTTAGATATACTTGACCTGGAGGGTTAAGTAGTTGTTGTGCATTGATAGACTATCACAAGAAGTGAGTCTTCTTTTCTGTGCCTAAATTGTTTACATTGGTAATTGATTCAGATGAACCTTTATGGGATACTCTTGTTATATAAGCATTAAAGACAGAAAGTTTTGGTTAAAAGTGTGAAGGATATTGGTATGTGTTAGACTTGCATAAGAAGTCTTTTCAAAAATTTTACGTGTTAGTTGTGAGTAGATGGTAATTGTGTTTCCATCAAGATATATCATGTGTTGATTCTAAGTATGATAATCAGAATTTTAATCCTTATTTTGTTGGCTTTATGGCAATTATGATTGATGACCTCTTTGTTTATTTAAAGTTACGAGAGGATCATGAAGATAATTTGTGAGTTGTGTTATTTACCTTTAGTGGAAATTCATCGTTTGAGAAGTTTAGCAAATGTGAGTTGGCTCGCAAGGATTTTATATTTTGGGTTATATAGTCTTGAGTTTGAAGGTTACCATGGATCTTACAAGGATTGAGTCCGTGATCTTTGGGTTGGCAAGTATTATCGAAGGAATTTTAAGGAGTTCTTGAGAATTGAACAATCGTTGCTTTAGTTAACTCTAATGGATGTATAAATGGTGTAGGATGTAATCAGGATAAATCATATTGATAGAATTGGAGAATAGATTGGCTATAGATCCAATCCTTACCTTACCTAATGAATATGAGGACTTTGTGAAATTCTAAGTGCGTAATAAGGAGAATTAGGTTGTGATATTATGAGAATTGGGAAAGTAATAGCGTATGCTTCGAGAAAGTTGACTTAGATAAAGTGGAATTTTCATACACCCTACCGAGAGTGGTTACAATTGTTCTTCGTTAGTTAAGGGGAACCTTATCTTTTGAAGCTTCCTTTTGGGATTGTCACAGATACTAAGAGTGGGAAGATTTAGTTAGCCGAAAGGGAGAGATTAGAATACTATTCAGATTCTTGAGGAATAGGTTATGTGTGTGATGGATCTCCTCTCAAACTCGGAAATTTTAATTAACCTTAGCGATTGTGGATAATAGCAGTTTTAGTTTAGCATTTAAGTGGTACTGTGTGAAGCTTGGTATGGAAAAATCATTTGTATGATCCTTCGTACGTATGGAGTTCTTCAATTAAGAATGATTTGGTGGAATTGACTTATGTGGGGAAACCATTGAGAGTTATTAGAATCGAAATTCCGGGATTTAATTCTAGAATACTTAGGTAGTGAGAATGTATAGAAGAATCATGACATTGAGGAAACTGTTTGAAGGTTGTAATTCAAAATGCTTGGGAGAGTAATCTTTGTTATTGATCCTTAAGGTAAGTCTTTTAAAAATTCGGGACGAATTTTCTTTAAGGGGGAGTGAGTGTAACGACCCTAACCCTAGGCACTATTTTAGCATCATATTATTTGCTTTTAATAATATTATTAATATTAGGTGTTCATTTTATATATTGATTTCTTATATTAGGATGAGATAATTGGGAAATTAAATAAAGCATTTTGGGAGAAGTATAATAATAGAAATGGGTAAAATAAATAAAATATGGGTAGTTAGGCTTTTGATGTGGAAATTGTTGAAAGCCTTAATTATTGGGAATGGGGGGCCATGCCCTCCCCTTGATTTCCTCCTCCTTCTTCATTATTGTCAATTCCTTCCCATACTTCTTCTTACTTTTTCCCTCACCCTTCATTATTAACCTCCCCATCTCTTATTCTTCATCTTCCTCCTTCCAAAAATATTCATGGGAACTCATTTCAAAAGGCCATCTCTTTCAAGCTACTTGTAAGCTCAATCCTCCTCCATTTTAAGATCCGGGTGTACTTCCATGTTCGTAGAGGCAAGGGGAATACATCAAGCTAGACAAATCTTGGTTTCATCTCATATTACTAAGTAAGTTATTATGACTTCTTTCTAAATATTGCACATTTTATGTGTTAATGAATATTTTATGAAAAGAAAAAGTATATTGTATTTTTAATATGGTTATTTGAGTAAAACGATTATTCAAGATTTAATTGATTTTAGTTATGATATGGGGGCCTACGTTGAAAGAATGAGGGTATAATGGGAGTAATATGTTAATGACTTGAATGGGGTTATTATGATTTTCTCTTCTAATTAATGTTCATGAATTATTTGGTGTTGTTATTATTATTAAAATGGTTATTAGATGTTTTGGAAACCTTCTTGTAGTTAAGAAATGGGTTTATGTTATAGAATGATGTGGTTGTTTAAGGAAGATGATCAATAGTGTAAGAAAATGGATTAAGTTAGATTAAGGAGGTTAAACTTGAATTGTGGTAGTGAAATGGGTGGAGAATCAAGTGGTAAATGATTTAGGGTTATGTTATTTGGGGATTAAATGATTTAAAATGAGGTTTGTAAAGTTAGAAAATCCTTTTGGGTATTTTTAAGAAAGATTATAAAAGGGAAAAAGAAAATATGTGAAAAGGAGTTAGAAATTTCAAGTGCCGGAATCTCTATTGGGCGGTCGCCCATAGGCCCTCGAGCGGCCGCCCAACCCCCGTAAAGTATAAACCTTTAGATCCTCTTGGGCGGTCGCCCATAGTGACTTGGGCGGTCGCCCATGTCACCGTAATTTCACCAGCTTTCCTTTCTTGCCGAATTTTAACCACAACCACTAAGTATGATTCCTAACCCTTTCAAAGTAGTGAAACCTAATCTACTTCGGATAGGAATTAACCCTTTTTAACCTAAGTTAAGGTAGAATGCCTTAGCTAGGCCATGATGTCTTATTTGGTCAAAATGGAATTGTGGGAAGTAGGTCTTGCACCTTTATTAATAATATTCAAGGTTGAGTAATAACTTTGTAAGAATGGTTTATGGTTTAGGTTGGCCTTACTTGCTCCCATACCTTGGTGATTAGTTGAACAGTGTAGAGACTATAATCACACTATTGTGTTAGTTAGGAATATATATGTGTTACATCAATATATTGTATCCCAATTGTGGATTATTTGGTATATGATTGTATTGTATCCCAGTTGTGGATTATCTGGCATGTTGCTCGTATTGTATCCCAATTGTGGATTATCTGGCATGTTGATTATATTGCATCCCGGTGTTTATTATGTGGTTATATTGTTACCTTAATTGAATTCATATTCATTGATGGTATTATGCATAGTGTATTAAATAGTTGTTGCACTATGGTATGGATTAGCATGAGTATACATTACCATGTTGTTATATTATTATCCCTTTTTGTGGATTATATTTCAAGTATCTATTATGTGCTTGAACGTGTTGATATTCGGGGGTATAATGGAATTCAATCAATTATGGATTTGTTCTATAAGTGATTGAAGGTTCATCATACCTGGGACCGTTCCCTCGCGCCACGCAGTGGGGTGCAAGCTTGGCCATGCATACGTATTGAGCAAAAGCCTTTACGGTTATGCCGCGATTTGGTGTACGGTGGAATGCTCGTATGAAGCCAAAAGCTTTACAAGATAGCGATGATATTATATGATACTCTGAATAAGGGTCATATAAGTATCCTATTTTCTTATATGAATCTCTGGGGTATGAGACCTATAAGCGGTGAATGTGCATGGGGGCAATTCACCAAAGAGCGGAGTTTTACTCCCACGTTGTACGACTTATTGTTCAGACGGGAAAGGTAAAATGAGGTAACGTAATGTGTTTACCGCTTTCATAAGGTGTTATGTGTTACCATGCTACGTGTTGCATATTGTTTGGCATCTTGCTGCATTCATAATAGCTTATTGAGATTTATTCTCACCCCTTCCCTTTTACTGCTTTAGATTGTGCTGAGACAGGTGACCTGAACCAGTGAGGCCGGGGAAAGAGTTGGACTCTTGCTTTTGGGACTAAACAGGATAGGTATATGAGTGGGTTGTCGGGAGTCATATTTAAGTATTACTCTTTTATAAGTTGTAAGGAAAACTCTTTTGTCAAACAATGTTAATTAGGATTTTCAATGTAATTAATCAAGTATGGTTATTAAAGTATTTGTTTAAATTCCTCCAAGTGGAGATATTATTATTTGATTTTGTTTATGGAAAATTTAGAATTTGTTTTCTTGTAAAGGCAAATAAAAGTTTTAAAAATATAAGATGGGTTTTCTTAGTTTGAGCTTCTCAAGCTCGGAACACGCGTTAGGTCCCGGGTTGGGGTGCTCACATGTAAATGTAAGGCTTAGCTAGGTTATAAGACTTATTAGGTTTTTCTACAATCCAAAGGTTGATATTAATTTAATATCATTAACATGTATACATGTATGAGGTTTTATGATTCGATTTATTGGTTCGGTCTCATGATCACAATTTGAAAATGTGGATTCAGTTTGGTTTAGTAGGATCAAACAGGTGATTTGTCAATTTTTTTAAAAACCTAGCTAAATCGGTCTCATGATCACGATTTGAATATGTTGTTCGCTATGAACAAATCTTGTATTTGATAATATGGTGTAAGATAAATGTGAATATGTTTTAGTAATCTAGAAATCTGATACATAATCTAAGATTTGTAATCTGCATCATATTAATAAATTTGTTCTCTCTATCTCTCTAAAGGTAAATCTGAGTATGTTTTAATAATCTAGAAATTTGATACATGAATAATCTGCATCATATCAATAAATCTGATTCATAATCTAAGATTTATGTGTATTTTTATGTCCAAATATAATAAATCACACTCTTATTTGTGCTTTAATTTATTTTATTGTAGAATAATTTAAAAATATAGGGGTGTTTAGGAATGTATAGCGTATACTCCCTCCTCCCATAAAATCTTACTCATTTTGCTATTTTGGGCGTCCTACTTTAAAGTCACACTTTCCTAAAAAGGAAACTTTTTAATACTTTTTTATTCATGGGACCCACTTGTCATACTCACAACAACTATACACTTACTATTCTCTACCCCACTTTCTCTTTTCTACTCACTCACAACTCCTACTTTAATAACATTATATATATTCACTCCTTATTTTTCGTTCTCAACAGTAAATGGGTAAGCTAATATGAAACGGAGAGAGTAGTGTATAAGATTGCTCTTTTGTTCTTGCAAATTCAACTTAAATTACTAAAAATAAATAATACTCCTCCCTTTCATAGTAAGTTTTTTATTTTATTTTTTAGTTTGTCATAACAATAACAAGATTTTTAGTTGATTTATTATTTAAAATAAGCAATAAAATCTAATTGTTATCTTTAAAAGAAAAAATTTATACTCACTTTCTCTTTGCTAATTTACTTTTTATATTCATAATATTTACTTATATTTAATATTCGTATAAAGTTAAATTAGAAATATTATTCCGAACTAAGACCATGTCCATCAATGAACTTGGGTTGGGTTGGGTGGGAAAAAGAAAAAAAAAAGAGAAAAGCAAAAATCTATACTATAGTATATTAAAGTAGGCCAAACATCATTAGGTATTGACACATAAGCTCCAAGTAGATGTTTATGTTCTCTCAGAGTGCCACGTCAGCTGATCTTCAAGGTCTAGGGAGTTGAAAGGAAATGGCGTATGAGGTGATTAATATCATAGTAATGAGTAGGTGTATAATTGGGTATATTATATGAGGTAAATATGATGATATGAACTGTTGAAGTAGATAACTATTATAAGTTCTATAACTTCTTATTAGAGTTACCAGTTAAACTAAGATGTGTTGTAGATGTTGAGTATAGATGATTATGATTAGGTAGTATTGTATAGTTAGGGCTTAATGTTATTAGTAAAGCCATATATATATAAATGAATAATGACCTTTCACCTGGGAAATTAATGTATAATGATGTTTGAGCTGTGCTAAACCTTTGGTGTTGATGACATTAATAGTTACAAATGTCTAAAGACCATTCATATTCATGATAATATTAGCAGCTAGCTGATGTTTGAGCTGGGCTAGACCTTTGGTGTTGATGTTACTAATGTCTAAAGACCATTCACATTCACGGAACTATCAACTCCTGACTTTCCTCCCTGGCTTTCTAACTTCACTCAGATAAATTCACTTTATTTCTTCCTTAAAGGAGAAAACTAAAAGACTAGCCTTTTCCCCTTACCCCAGGAGGAAATTTGAAACTAATCTCCTCATTCTAATTGACTGATGTAAAATGCATTAATGTTATGCAGGAAAATGAAAAGCTTGACAACTAATCTTCCCTATATATGTTTGGTTGTTGCACATTACCCACCCACACTCAACAATCAGCCTCTACTATTTTCAAATGGCAGCCCATCAAATTACTATCGCTCAACTCCAACAAGGTCGTCAGGACAGTAGGAAGCTTATTTTCCGTGTTGTACGGATGTGGAAATCGCACAACGTCAGAAAATATAACGAATTAATGAGTGTGGATTTCGTTGCACAAGATCAAAATGTGAGAATCTCCATTCGTATTCTTCTGCATTTGTTTAATTTCTTACTATGTACACTTTTTCTAAATTTTGTTCTTTATTGGTCACCAACTTGGAACCTTATTCGCTTTATTTCTCTGCTCCCCTTAACAGCATGATGCCGTTCACTGTTCCATACGCAGTCGATTTGTGCCGGACTTTAATGGCTTAATCAAGGAGGGTAGCTTTTACTCGATGAAGAACTTCGCCGTAGCAAATGCAAGGCCAAACTACCGAGTCATACACCACGACTTTTATGTACTTTTGGACGCATCGACTATGTTGGAGGAATTGGTAGCAAATTTACCACAAATTGCTCCCTATAGCTTCAATATTATTCCTTTCCCAAATCTGCTTGCTTAAGTGACGACCGTAGGAATTTATGCGGTGAGATTAATACATTTCATATTTATTTTCTACATTATCTCTTCCCTAAATGGCTCATTGATCAAAAAAATATGCCCCCTTTTTATGTATTATCAGATGTCCTTGGATATGTTAGCGGCATTTCTGAAGTTGGCCAAAGAATGAGCAACAATGAAATGACATCGATGCAATACTTGGAAATTATCGATCTAAAGTCAGTTTCTTCATTTTTAACCCCAATTATTTACATTAGACCCTATTGTTTAATTCCTACTAATATGTAATATTGGATATATTGTCCACCATTTTAATGTAATTTACTCCACAGGAAGAGGAAAATCAGGATGACATTATGGGGGATAGAAATGGTTAAGAGAGTTGCTGAACTTACTAAGAATGGTGATAGAGTTTGGATTATTTCATCCACAATTGTGAAGGCTGAAAATGATGGTACTACTAGATACTTTTTCATTACTGAAACTAATTTTAAATACAAATTTTTATTCAATAATTATTGTTTATATTTTCCAAATTGGCCTATAGGTTTATGTTCGCTGTCGAGTAGTAGCGCAACCAAATTCTATGCTGACAAAGACATTTGCTATATAAGGGATTTCCTTTCAAGGTATGATATTTTTTAAAAAATAATAAATTTGCCATATTGACTTAAGACTGACTTATGCATGAATGTAGCTTTTCAACCGACTTAGCCGATGAAGAAATTACACCAATACCAATGTATAGCTCCTTAGTTAGCAGGGATGAATATGATCGTGGGAAAAAAACCATCCCCTATGTTCTTCAGATGATTGAAGATGGAGTTGACATTGTGAGTCTGCCTACTATAAATGATGATATATGACTTAGGCTTTGATTTATATTAAAGCTTTTCTATTATTTTTTTTATTTTTTTTTGGGCAGAATTTTGCATTCTTCGTTAGTGGGGTGATTGCTAGAATTGAAGAACAGAATGGTTGGCGTTACAACTCATGCTCTCTTTGCAAAAGAAAATTATCACTCTTGGACAGTAATTTACATTGCAAGTTTTGTAAAAGGAATGAGGCATATCCTGTACTGAGGTATTACATATATTATATATCTTTTTTTAAAAAAAAAAATACATGTTTTTTATGTTAGTGATACATGACACAAGTTTTTTTTTTTTAAAAAAATTATAGGTACAGAGTTGAAGTTGACGTAGAGGATGGTGGACATGTGTTGAAGTGTGTCATGTTTGATCGCGAGGTCGAGAAGTTAATCACATTCAAAGCTGGCGATTTGGTCAACATGTACTATGAGGTTATTTCCATATATTAATTTATTTATTATTTTATTCAATAAATTTCATTATGCATGTTTTTAATAACTTTGTATGATTGTATAGGAGAAATCTAATTTGCCAATCCCCCGTCAATTAAGTGAAATAATTGGAACGCGTCATATTTTCTTGCTCAAATTTAACGGCGAAAGCTGGGGTACCTATAATGAGAATTTTACCATTGGACGTATACTTTCTGAAGCTGACATAGTTGACATGCCCAAGAATAAGGTTAGTAAATTTATTTCCCAACTACGTGTAATGGAGGATGAAAAATAAGAAAAAAAATTAGCTTTATTTTAATGAGCAGGGGATAAAAATCAATTGCAATGAAGATTTGAACATGGCCGTTAAAACTCCATGTTTGGGTGAAAAGAGAGCTGTCCATTCTACATGGTAAGTAAATTCTACATGTTTCTATGATTTTTTTGTCAGGTTTTTCAAAGAACGAAAAAAAGCTAACGACAATGATTTATATGATTAAAATTGCTCTACTCATTGTCTTCTGTTTTTGGTAGCTTGACTGAAGGTGTTAGTGGCTCCATGCATGCTGTGGATAAATCAAATGCAAAAGAGAAGGCGATTGAAAGCAATGCTACGAAAAAGTCCCGGAAGTCATTAAAGTTTTAGAATTTCTGTTTACCTATGGCGATTATCAGTTTGAACTCATATGAAGTACTTTTTAAGGTTTTTATTTTCATGGTTCAATAAGGGTTTTATTAGATTTGATGAATAAAGAATGTATGCTTTTTAATCTGCTTTGTGAAATACTTTTGGAGTTGGAAATGCAATATCTATTTATCTTGAATAACATGTTCATTATTTTCTATTAATTTTGTATTTGTTTCACATTTTATCAGTTGTTGTGAAAACTAATATAGCATATACTTTTGGAGTTGACAGTGGAATATCTTACAATCTAAAATAATATGATTATTGATGCTTTTACTTAAGGCAGTTTGATATAAGTCAAAAATGATTTGAGATTAACAAACATTTTAAAATTTACTCCTACTAAACTTTTATTGTTAAGAAATGTGCAAGTTTGCATTTCTTCGCTTCTATATTTAAACGTCCTTATCCACTTGAAGCGTTGTGTTTAGTTGTCCCCCTTATATCTATAGAAATTAAAATAAAATAATTAAATGAAAAAAAAAAACTCAATCTAAAATGTGACATTAAACTCTTTAACGGGTCCAAGATGTCTTTTACTTTGTTTGCCAAGGCGAGTTTCTATTTTTTTTTTTCTAGCACAACTGTTATTTGTCATGGTTTACATGAATTAGCATTATTCCCTCCGTCCCACGTGAGTTGACACCAAATTTTTTGGCACATGAATTAAGAAAAAGTAGTAGAGAGAAATAGTGGGAGGATATGTTTGTGAGTATGAAAAATTAAATAGGAAAGGGAATGAGTGGGAAGAATAGTAAGTTAATTGGTTACATTTTAGTTTTTTTAACTGTTACAATTTCTTTTAATTTGAAAAAGTCCTGTGGTTCTAAAAAATTATTAAAGACAACATAATGCATATAAAATAATTGACAATGTATCTTTGATGTATTTTATAATTAATTTGTCCATTTAAAAAAAATTAGAGCTTTTAAAAATATTGTGTTGATATTTATATTTTGAGGCTTTCAATAATAAAAGTATAGACCCCTAAGATTATCGGTAATTTTCTCTCTTATTTTATACAGTAATTATTTTTAAAAAGAATGCTTGACTGAATGTTCCATTTTAACATTGGCTTAATTCAGGTTCTCATATGTCATTAACTAGGTAATCAATAACATGCTTATAATTATATATTGACCTTTCAATTATAAAAGTGAAGACCCTTGGATTATCAATCATAAAGTTTTTGCTGTTGTTAGGACTTCCCCAAACTTCCCATGGATTATGAGAACAAAGGAAGATGGAATGTCATTTGGGTTAAAAAAAAAAAAAAAAAAAAGACCTTTTACATTTTCTGTTCATTCTATACCCTCTTCGATCTCCACTTCTACTCTAAAGGATTTACCCAACTATAATTCCATCGGGTTACTTATTCTAACAATTAGAGAATAAACAATGATCAATGAGGTCGTCGCGCAAAATATTGGTAATTTCAATAACAATTTCATATTATTTACTTAGTATTATCCTGACTAATTTCACTTTCCATCTCTAACTTCTTGAATTCTTTTATTATTGTGCTCAGTGATTCCGAGCAAAGAAACATCAAAGTTTAATAGAGCTTTACGTAAAGAAATCATCAAAAACAATAGGAAGCGAAAAAATGCAATGCCAATTGACGTTCTGGAGCGCAATGATAACTCTTTTATGAATTCATCTTGGAGTAATTTGAACAATTATGTTTGAACAGAATTTTTCATATAAATTTTCAATCTATTAAACGCTGACTTGATTGCACTTTGATACATTGTTTTCTATGCATTCAGAAAAGCCCATCAATGAGTCGAACTCAAGTAAAAGAAGAAAATCAAGTAAACATCCTGCTTATGAAACTTTCCTGGGGAGTACAAGTTCATCATCTTTTACCATTGGAACAAGTAGTAAGTTGATATCCGCCCCTATTCCAGGTTTTACCAGTGTTATATATCTTAGTAATATATAATTTTGAACTCTTATGTTAAATATGTCATCTTTGCGTCTAATTCAAAAGAAAAGTTCTTTGTATATATTGTTAGGGTGAAGTTTATTTTTTCGTCTTAGGTTATTCCAAAAAAATTTATGCGCGGCAAAGAAGACAGGAACGAAAAGATATCATTGCTGAAAAAAAAAAAAAACCCACACAATATATGAAAGACATGCCTTCAGCGTCAAATACTTCTAGAAGACGAGTAATCCATGCGAAGGGTTAGTAACTAACTACAACTTTATATAACATTTTTAACAAGATTTTCAATAATAATTTTTAATATCTCTCATTGCAGATAAGTATTCTACTGAAGTCTCATACTATGGTCGTCCTGATTTTGAATGCAAGTATTGTGGCGCTGTTTTTTGGAATCGAGAAAGAGTGAAAAAGGCAGGGAAAAATACTTATCCAATTTATTCTCTTTGTTGTGCCAATGGGAAGATAGATTTGCCAAAGCGTAAAACACCCCCCGAGCCTTTAAAGTCTTTGCTCTATGGTGATGATATTGTCAGATCTCCTAAATTTCTGAATAACATCCGGGCTTACAATTCAATGTTCTCAATGACATCGATTGGGGGGAAAGTCGACAACTCTATCAATAACCTTGGTTCTATTTACACATACCGGATAAGTGGTGAAAATTATCACCGTGTGGGTTCGTTGCTACCCCAAGAAGGGAAGCCTCCTAATTTTTTACAACTCTATATACATGATACAGAAAATGAGACTCAAAATCGTATTCAAGTTGTGAATCAAATCGTATTCAAGCTGTGACTCATCAGATTTACTCAACCAAAGAGAGCTTATATCCATTTGGCACTAACATCATTCTCAATACCCTTCTCTTTCCTGTTACTCATTAACCCTAAAAAGAACACTTTGGGTATACGCATATAACATGTAGGCAATGCCGAAGACATCCACACGAATAAAAAATATGGACTCTATGCCTTGAACAGGGGTAGTACAATAGATAATAACCAAAAAACTTCTTATGTAAAACTTAATACCATTTCATTTCAAACGTGAATACAATCATCAAAAGCTAAAATAATAAAGCAATTATTTTGCTGCTAAATTATTCAAGGACATTTCACCTCACTCTTATAATTTTCTAAACTGGAGATAGAGATCCATCAACACGACTAATCTCCACAAAAGCAGCATGATTGTTCGTTTCTGCTCGAACTCTAACATTTCTGTTATTGAAATATAACCATAAAACATTATCTCCACCCCCACCCAATTCCATCTTAACACAGTCATTATAAATACCCAATATTCTCTCAAGAAGACCAGTCCTTTGCCAGCACTTAGTTACAATAGTCACGTCTGGACGAAGAAAATCTACATAAGTATCAAATTTTCTACAAGTGTCATCAATACCCACAAATGCTTCAGAAAATAAAACCAATGATAACCCTTTCTTTACGTATACCCTCTGAAAAACCCAAGCACATACGGAAGTCCACCAATTTAAATTGGCCCTTAAAGGAGCAATACTACCCAACATATCAAAACCACAATATACCTCAAAAGTTTCATCCCCTTCACCATGAGGAGCCTTGCACAATATAGCCTTAAGTTGATCACAACGCCAATCCGCAATGATGTAGTGAACATCGTCTCCTTGAAGGTCTGTCGTATTAAGACGTACGGAACCGCTTCTTAGTAAATGAAGGGGAGGACTTGAAGCAAGAACAAATTGGTGGGGAGGGGGACAAAAGAATGAATTCGCCATTTTACAAGAACTGACTACTTTTGGGCTGTGAAATTATGTCAACTTGAAAAAGAAAAAGATTATTTAAAGGCGTATGTAACCTGAAAAAATAAATAACGCATAGGTAATAATAAAACGCTGCATAATATTTAATGTCACGTTCACCAATTGATATAAATACCTATTTATATTCATAATGATTGCTACCTAAACCAAAAGGAAAAGGAAAAGATCGACCTTAATGTATGCGCCCTCCGCATCAGTTATGAATTGTAATTTTATGGATTAAGACGGGTTGGAGTCATTAATTTCGCGGGTTAAGTTGAGTTTAACAGACTAACCTCCAACGTTCATCGTAGTCACTCAGACGTCGCCGATTTTGCCATCAACAGTTCAAATGTCTATCTCAAAATCTTTGAAATTTGTAAAATCAACAGGAGCAACAAGCTAGAATTAGCACTTCAAGTTGGAACATGTCAAATAATTTCTTCATTGATTCCATTAATTTCACGCCGACGACAGAATCACCGGAGTTGCTGCCTCCTCGAATGTTTGATTTTGATTTAAAATAGAGAAAAGGGAAGGGAAAGGTAAGGGTAAAGGGGAATGGAAAAAGAAAGAGGGGAAAAATAGAAAGGAAAGTGACGTTTTTTTTATTTTATTTGCCTTCACCCATTTATTTTATTTTATTATTTATTCATTCATTCAAAAGATTTATTATCACAATGAAATGGTGTACAACATTTCAATATCAATGTGTATTGTTTTATTTTTCAACTCAATTATGCTTCAAAATTAAATGAATGATAAAAAAAAAAACGTATTAAAATAATATTTCTTCTTTCTCAAAATCAATGTCACAATACTAACTTATTTTTCTTATTTAGAAATGTAACCTTTATTTTAGTACTTAGAAATGTAACGTTTATTTTAGTACCGATTAAGGAAAGATGATACTTTTCATGAGATATGTGTAATATATAATTAATAAACTTATGCCATTTAAGGAAAGGTGATACTTTTCATGACACACCCTTTTAAGTAAAAAGTGAAGTTTAAATTGATACGAAGGAAGTATACTTTAAGCAATTTCTTTTCACATACCTTACATAACACCATGGATATGAATGAAATATTACAAGTTTCATACATGTGTTATAATAATTGAAAAATAAAACTCTCACTCCCATATAAATCTCCTTTATCCAAAAGATCAAACATTTACTATTAAAATAGGACGGAGGAACTCCAACAAAATTCAAAATAATATATTGCTCGACTTTAATGTCAACTTTAAATTGTTATTGGCAAATATATTGTGTAAATAAAATTTTCTTTTAAAAATAAAGGTAATATGTTTAAGACAAAAAACAAATTATTAAAATGAAAAAGTCAAATAGTACCCGTGCGAAGCACGGGCTTCCCCCTAGTGAAAAAGAAAAGCAAACAACCAACCATTGCCAATTTGGTCGATTGACCAATTTTGATCACCACCCAAATTTTCCAACCCCTTGTGCCAAGTGGCATATTTTGATTGGTTCTCTCAACTTTTAAATTATCTATTTAAATATAATTCTAAAATGGCTATAAATATATTTATATTTTATTAAAAAAATTACCTAAATTTTTGTATTTTCATTCTCTATAAATAGAGACCAGTTTGATATTTTTTGAGACAACTCAAATACTCCATTTCTCACTCTAAAAATCATCCTTTTTCCAAACTTTTTATTAAGTATTAATTATTAATTTTAATTTTGTTTGATTATTTTATTAAGTTTATTTTTTGCAATTATTATAAATTTAGTAGTTAATTTTTTTTTATTAATTTATTATAAGTTTAGAAAAATAATATAAATTGAGTATCGATAGTAGAGTTGGTCTTACGAAAAATGCATTTTTTTCTAAGCTTAGAAAAAACGTGTTTTACACTGACACTTCATAACACTAACGCTGGCACTTTTTTATACTGGCATTTTGCTAAACTGGCACTGACACTTTTTTAAAATGGCAATTAATATACATGCATTGGTACTTTTTTACACTGGCACTTTGTTACACTAACACTGACACTTTTTACATTGACACTTACTATACATGCATTGGCACTTTTTTACACTGGCACTTTGTTACACTAACACTAGCACTTTGGTAAACTAGCACTGGCACTTTGTTATACATGCACTGACACTTGTTTGACATGCACTGACACTTTGTTAAACATGCACTGATACTTTTTTACACTGGCACTTTGTTACGCATGCACTGGCACTTTGTTACACTGGCACTGACATTGACGGGGAAAACAAAACATGTTTTTCCTAAGTGCCAGAAAAAATGCGTTTTTCCTGAGATTTTGGCTTGATAGTATGTAATAAATTAAATAAAAAATAGTTTAAAGAGATAATGTTAGTTGAATTGGGTTGAATTGGGTTGCTGATAGATTATAAAAAAAAAAAAAGAGGTTGGTTGTAAATATAAATTGAGTAAATGGAGGAAAGATAAATAATATTTAATTATTGGGTTGGGTTGGATTGGTTGCTGATGAACTCAGGTGGCGTTTGTTTTTCATTTTTCACCTCTTAATTGCCTCTTAACACTTATTCAACCAGACATTAAGCAAATAAGTATGTTTGTTTTTTTTTTTTTCCGGTTCAGATCTGAACCCCTCTTAAAATTCACTTAATATTAAGCGTCAACAATAGCGCTGAGCGTACTCTAATTCCCTCTGATCCGCTATTTTGGACAAAAATGTCCTTATAAAATTTTCATAATTCCCGTATTACCCTTGCTTATAAGGGTGAGAAGGCCACAGTTCATTCATTTGTTGCCATTTCTCTTACGATTCTAGGGTTCGTTCTCCAGGTTCTCCGGCAGCGGCGCTCAAGCAACGACGGGTAAGCTCCCTCTATCTTCGTCTTTGTCTTCCTCTCCCTCTCCCTCTCCTTCTATCTTCGTCTTCGTCTTCCTCTCCCTCTCCCTCTCCCTTTCCCTCTTTGTCCTTTCCGCAACCATGTCTCAGGTAAATCTCAGTTATCTGTGCCCAATTCAGTAGGATTTACTTCGATTGATTGTTCTTTATCAGATTCATTTAACTCTTTTTTGCTTATCGGTGATTTCGATAATTGATCTGTTGTTCACTAGTGTTTTTTGTTTTTTTTAGGATGATGAATTTAATTTTACTTTTGAAATACTGGAGCAGTGTTTAATTTGATTCTTTGTACTGTGTTTAGGCTTCCGATAAAGATTCTGCAAACAAACCCTCAAAATCTGAAGGTATTGATCAGTTTCTCTTATTTGTATTCTTGTTGATTTACTCTGCTTGCTTGGGTTGCAAAAGCTTGTCAATTTACTTGCATTTATGAAACAAGATGTTACCTAATTGAGTTACTTTATGAACTTATGATAATACGGTGTAGAGGCCAGCCTTACTCCACTGAGAGGGATTATTCTTTGGCAAATTGGTAGTTCTTTGACTGCTAACTATGGGATTGTTGTTCATTATTTTATGCAGATAAAATACTGAGCAAGATGGGTGAAGGTTAGCCGTAAAAGTATCTACTGTCTGCAAATTATATTTTTGTCATTTTTCTTTTGTGGTATCAGCAAATTGCTAGTGCTGTAGGCACATTTGGTCATGTTTTGGAATGTTGGGACCGTGAAGCCCGAGAATATGTGGCAGTTAAATTAGTTCGAGTAGGTCTTCGGAGAAACGCATTTCTCCATAAGTTATGGAGAAACGTGTTTTTCCAAAACTTCTGGATATCAGTCTCAAAATTTCTGGATATCAGTCTCAAAGGCTCTGGATATCCTTTCAAAAGGTTCTGGATATCAGTCTCAAAACTTCTGGATATCAGTCTCAAAACTTCTGGATATTAGTCTCAAAGGTTCTGGATATCCTTTCAAAAGGTTCTGGATATCCTTTCAAAAGGTTCTGGATATACTTTTCACTGATTTCTGGATATAGATTTGGTCAAGGTCATGGCCAATACAAAATTTCTGGATATCCTTTCAAAAGGTTCTGGATATCCAGAAACCCGTTTCTCCATAACTTATGGAGAAACGCGTTTCTCCCTAGATTTTGGCAAGTAGTTCGGAGCTTAACTAAATATCGTGATGCCGGAATGATTGAAATTGATGTACTTCAGAAAATTGCCAAGAACGATAAAGGCAGATCACATTATGTCCCTTGTGCTTTATAATTACTCAAGGTTAAATGTTCGCTATTTGTTTTCCGACTTCCCTCATTCCTTTGTACAGCTGTGTGCAGATCAGAAACTGGTTTGACTACCACAATCATATATGCATTGTAAGTAGTCCATAATTGTTTCTTTCCTTTTAGTTTTACCTTGTTAATATATTTCTCAAACCTTTTAATTTTTTTTTGATTGGGAGGTCATTATAATTGACCTTTTTTTTTAAGAAATGAGCCTCCTAATATTTACTTATAGAACTGGATTTCATGCCTTTGCAATTGCAAGGAACTGTATGCTGTGTACTCAGCTACTTATAGAAGTTGTTTCTTATTTTCATTAAAAATGTTTCTTTATTTCCCTACTTTGTTGTTGCTCTCTCTGTCTTTGAGGTTTTAGTGGCATAAATGCTGGTTAGGCCTTGTCAACCAGCATTCTTAAGGGGATGGATTGAACAATTTGAGTACCTAAATAACTTTGGAAACACAGAGTTTCGAGTGATGCAGTTAGGTCATGGAGGCGAGTACAGCTTAGCAGTCCATCATACTGACAAAGAGATGCAAGAGTGGGGCCTATCCCCACAAATGAATGCGGACTAAAAATGGAGAGCTCATGCTTGTAGAGGTGCTTGGAATGAAAATGCATGTGATATCTTGATGCTTTTTTTGACCACTTTGTTGACGATTCTGACGAATGTAGTGAAGAAGAGAGCAGTGACTTGATTGCGAGTGATGTTTGCCGTCAAGGTAGTGAAGAAGACTATATTAACTCAATTGCGGGTGATGTTTGCTAGACTGACTAGGAATTGGATTTTAGATTCTTTTGATTTATCATGTACACTGGTTTAACTTGCTCAATGTATTTTTATGTGGATAGAAAATGGAAAAAGAAAAAGGGGAGATCCCAAAAAGTTTGTGTAATCAGGATGGTTTTGATAGAGATTATATAGATACATATATGTGTATATTGTAGGTGTTAGTGCCCTAGGCCTATAGAGATAGACTTATATGTAATGTCATCATTCATTTTATGTATGAGATTATTACTTTGATTATTATATGTTTGCATGTTTACCTTAATAATCGTGTCCCTAGTACTTATGAAGCACTAGTATGAAGTCTAATGGATAATCATGTGATGATTATATGCATGGAGATGCACATTAGATTCATGGGTACTTGTTAGAGAATAAGGTACTGGACTTGACCCATTATGAGATTTATGTCATGGTCGAATGTCATAATTAAATCTCATATAGTTATATCATTGATATCCTTTGACCCGAGATTATCATCGTCTTCCACTCGATGAATATTATGTTTGATATAGTTTACGTTGTCTTTAACCGGACAACAATAAGAGCTATTATTGGCATGATAGGATTCTTGTTGGGAAGAATGATAAGTCAAGATGGAATTTTGTCCCTCGTAAATAGAGATGTTTGCTTGGCCACTCGTAAGTAAGATTGATGATGTACATGGCCATGTCCGAATGAATTAATGTGATTAATTACATTCGATTGATCAATTTACTTAGTAACGAGAAAGCATTGAACAATATGAGTTGACGTGGACCATGACTCATGTTCAATATAACATCGTGTGACAATGGGATTGTGATATGTTCTATGTAGGAAAATCGAACTTGATATTATATTATTTGGGTAGGCATGATGGCTTGCTAGAGTCCGCTCATGTCTTATGAGGATCGATGTGATCGAACTCATTGCCAACATAATATAGTCCTATGGGGTCACACGCATCGAACGAATTGTCAAAAATGAACAATATGGAGTTTTTGTTCTCGGGGACGACTCGTCCCAGGCGAAACCAACTATTCCCCTTAAAGGGGACGCCTTGGTCGAAGGCTGGGTGCCGGGGACGACTCGTCCCACAGGGGCGACTCATCCCGTCGGCGGCGGGCGACGGAATTGACTTAAAACTAGGGTTTTCGCAAAGGAAAAAGTTTTATAACGTATAAATACTTACCCCTGGTTGCCCTAGTCGTCATACTCACGTTTTGGGTTTAGAGAAACACAAAATAGAGTGATTCCAATTGTGAATTGAGAATCGAAACACCATTCAATTCCATATTCTTCATTGATTGAAAGGAGTTTCAATCAAAGGATCTAGCAATCCACCTAGAATTGTTCTAGGGTTCGTTCATCGCGTGGATACACATAGAGGATCTTCGCTATTCAAGATCTTTCGTTCGTGATTCATTGATCGTTCATCGAGGATTCATAAGATCAACAATCTGGAGTTGGAACGCGTTTATCAAAGACAAAAGCACACAAGATTGGTAATTCTATTTCATACTTCTTAATTAATCATCTAGAACGGATCCTACGGCTCCGGGTTTTTTGAGTTATTGCATTATTCCGCTGCGCATGGACCCTCGAAACCCAACAGTGGTATCAGAGCCCCGTTCATGATGTTTATATTAGAAAATCATGATAATTAGATAATGTGATTATGTTAATTTTCATGATGTACATGATCTAGAATGTGAAATTGTATGAGTTTTGCTTGTGAAGTAATTGTATATAATGATATACCATGATTATGAAATTGAAATATATGATTAATATGATTAATCTAGATTATGGGATGTCAATTTCATTAATATGATTAATGTGATTAATCTAGGATATTTGTGAAGTGTTACTTAGTATATTGGCTGGACACCAAAACCTTCCCCACAGGCACTTCGATGAAAGTGTGGGATAAATTTGGAGCACGTGGCCGCGTACTAGTAATTACTGACCAAATGTGATTTGTGTTGCATCATTCCATGTTCATAATTATGCTCATATAGTTTTCATGAATCAACATTGGCATGTTAATTGATAAACATGAAAATTGAACCTTCATTGAAATTTGAGTTTGTTTATGCCACCCATGTTTAAACACTTGTGAGTACACTGATAGTTTCATGTAGGCTACGCCACAGCGAGGTACATTGATTCTATCTTTGTATGATCAAGATGAGCAAACGGTGATTGCTATACGTTTAACATGGTTGAACTCAATTAGGCTATCAAAACAGTTTTGGACCTAAGGCATAAGATGAGATTGAAATATGTGACATATGATGTCTATAATCACATAATGATCTAAGAGTCATATATAGATATGATTGATAAATGTTATCTACCTTTTTAGTTTAATTTTGAGCAGTCGTGCCATAGCCGACTTGAAATTAAATTAAAGTTCGGTCTTAGCCTATTAAATTATATTATGCATATTTGCATAAGAAGGTTATATAATTTAGTGGGAGTATTTATGAAATACGTTATTTAATCTCTTAAATAAAATCGGTACTTATATGTGTTCATATGTGTTGCATATTTTGTTGTAGAAATAGCATTAAACTATAATTAATCCTTATTATTGCGATTCGTCCTTATGAAGGACAAGTTCGAAAAGAACGGTACAAGTTATTCTGATTTGATCAGATGCTCAAAAAGTGTTCTTAAGCAAAATTGTACGTTCTTGACGGATCTATTCCTGCTGAACCCACTGCAAACGTTGCAAAGGGCAGATAAGGAGCAACATAAGAAATATAGAGATGATTCCTATGATGTTGTTTTCCCTATACTTGCCACCATGTTTAAAGGCTCTTAAGAAGAACCTTGAACACATAGAAATTGCTTTTGTTCTAGCACAACGCACAAAAGGAAATGTTCCAAGTGCAAGCTAGACAAAAGATATATGTTGTGGTGAAGGCTTTTAATGCATGAGATGCAAAAGGAGCAATCCACAAGTGCGTTAATGGTTAACACAAGAAAGGGGTTCAAAAGGGAAGGCAAAAAAGGTAAAGCAAAGGTTGCTAAACCTGGGGAAAAAGTTGCAAAAGCCTAAGAGGCTAAACCCAAAGTGTCTCAAAAGGATGCATTTTGCTATCATTGCAATGAGATTGTCATTGGAAGCAAAGTTACAAGGCTAATAAGGAAGGCCTAAAAGGTGAATAAGGGCAATTTAATTTCTACTACTTCAAATATCTATATGATAGATATTTTCCTTTTGACTTCTTGTTCTTGGGTATATGATACCGGATATAGATCCCACATTTGTCTAAATGTGCAAGAAATAAAGAATAGAAAGCTACTCAAAGAAGGTGAATTAAACCTATGCGTGGTAATGAAGCAAGAGTTGCTGCGTTAGCCATAGGGACTTATGAAGTCACTTTACCTTGTGGACTAGTACTTGTTTTGAACAAGTGTGACTACGTTCCGGATTTGAGTAGGAGTATTATTTTGTTTCTTATGAGGATGATGAAGGATATAATTCTCTTATTGAAAATAAGAAGCCTTATATTTATTTAATGATATGCATTATTGTAATGCATATGTCATTGAATGGTCTTCATATCCTTGATGTTAAGATACAAAATAACATTGAAGATATCTATAATATAAGTGTGAAATCTAAACCGAATGATATGAACAACAATTTCATATGGCATTGCCGGCTTGGTCATATAAATGAGAAACGTATAATCTAAATTCCATTAACATGGACATTTAGACTCATATGATTGTGAATCGTTTGAGGTATGTGAATCTCGTTTATTTGGTAAAATGACCAAACCACCCTACACTAAGAGTAGTGGGAGGGCTAGTGACTTATTGGCCCTTGTACATGAGATGTATATGGACTATTAAGCAGTATTGCTAGGGGAAGATTTCGATATTTCATTTATATTCACTGATGACTTATCTAGATATGACTATGTCTATCTGATGAAGTCCAAAAGTGAATTGATTGAGATATTTGGAATATTTCAAAATGAAGTACAAAACAATCTTGGCAAAACTATTAAGTACTTCGATTAGATCGAAGTGGTAAATATTTGAGCCAAGAATTTGACAATCATTTTAAAACTGTGAAATTGTTTCAGAGTTGACTCCATGCGGAACACCATTTTGAATGGTGTGTCTGAAAGAAGGAATTGAACCTTGTTAGACATGGTTCATTCGATGATGAGTCAAAGTTGACCTTCCTATTACCTTTTGAGGATATGCATTAGAAATTGATGCGTTTAAACTGAATTGTGTCCAAACTAAATCAGTTCCTAAGTCCTCACATGAGATGTGGCATAGAAGAATGTCTTTCATGAAGATTTGGGGTTGCAAATCTTATGTGAAGAGACTTGTCTCTGATAAGTTAGCACCAAATCTGACAAGGTTATTTCGGATATTAATTTTACAACCGCAAAGAGAACAAAATGGTTGTTGCTCTATATGATTCGTTTCTTGAGAAATAGTTTCTCAATGAAAGATCTAGTGGGAGTAAAATTGATCTTAAATTGAAGGAGTTCAAGAACCTGAAAATGACATGGAACCAAGAGTAGAGACGGAACCAAGTTCACAAGGAGTTGTGAAACCGGTTCAAGTTACACAAATCCATCGTAGATTGGATAGGTTACAGTCTGAATCCGAGAAATGTTGATTTCTCATACCGGAAAGTAATAAAGTGGAAGTCATTGAGAATGACGATCCCACTTACTATCTAGAGGCGATGTCCACTCCTAATTCGGATAAATGGTTAGGAGCCATGGAGTCCGAATTACAATCCATGTATGATGATCAAGTTTGAAACTTGATTGAGCTACCTGAATGTGTAAAACCTAAAGGGTTCAAGTAGGTCTTCAAGACCGACATGGATGGAAGGTGTATACTTTCAAGACTAAGGATTGTAGCAAAGGGATTTAGAAAAATTCATAGTATTGACTATGTTGAAACCTTTTTGCCCGTTACAATGCCGAAGTCTATTAGAGTTTCAATTGCCATTATCGCATATTGTGAATATGTGATATGGCAAATGGATGTCAAAACATCGTTTCTTAACGGAAACCTACTTAAGGATGTATACATGATATAGCCTGAAGGGTTTGTCGATCCAAGAAATTCTAATAAAGTATGCATGTTGCAAAGATCCATAAGATGGGTTGAAGCAAGCTTCGAGGGGTTGGAATCTTCATTTTGATGAATCGGTCAAAGAGTTTGACTTCATCAAGTACGAAGATGAACTTTGTGTATACATGAAATTCAGTGGGAGCATAGTATTATTTCTATTGTTATATGACAATGATATATTACTCATTGAAAACAAAGTTCCAACACTTAAGACTGTCAAGTCTTGGTCAAGGAAAGGTTTCTCAATGAATGATATGGGTGAAGCCGCTTACATCCTTGGTATCAAGATCTATAGAGATAGATCTAAAAGGATAAGTTGGTTTGAGTCAAAATACTCATATTGATAAGGTTCTTAGATGATTCTAAGAAAGGTAACTTGTCAATGGGTCATGGTATTACTCTTAGCGAGACTCAGTGTCCCATGACAACTGATGAGCAAAAGAGAATGGATGAAGTTCCATATGCTCCGACATTTGGATCTGTCATGTATGCCATGATTTGTACTAGACCCGACGTCTCGTATGCTTTGAGCATGACGAGTCGATACCAATCTGATCCTGGTGAGAACCATTGGATGGCAGTCAAGACGATCCTTAAAGTACTTAAGAAGAACTAAGGATACATTCTTGGTTTTTGAAAGGTTGGAAGTTAAGCTTGTTGTAAAGGTTACACGGATGCTAGCTTTCAAACTGACAAAGTTAATTAAAATCGCAATTAGGATTTGTGTTTATGCTTATTGGAGGTGCGGTTTTGTTGGAAGAGTTCCAAGCAGAAAAATCGTAGCCGATTCTACTACTAAGGCCGAATTTTAGCAACATATGATGTAGCTAGAAGAGGCAGTTTGGATCAAAAGTTCATTAGTGTTTTGGAATTGTTCCAAGTATCACTAATCCAGTGGAACTTTGTTGTGACAATTGTGGTGTCATTTGTGAAAGCAAAAGAACCAAGGTCACATCAACGATCCAAACACATTTTGAGACGTTTCCACCTCATTCGAGAAATCTGTGAAAGGGAAGACGTTAAGATATGCAAAGGTACCAACGGATGACAACGTTTCGGACCCTCTCACCAAGCCTTTGCCACAAGCTAAACATGATGGTCATGTTAGGTCCATGGGTATAAGATACATGAATGATTGGGCCTAGTGCAAGTGGGAGACTGTAGGTGTTAGTGCCCTAGGCCTATAGAGATAGACTTATATGTAATGTCATCATTCATTTTATGTATGAGATTATTACTTTGATTATTATATGTTTGCATGTTTACCTTAATAATCGTGTCCCTAGTACTTATGAAGCACTAGTATGAAGTCTAATGGATAATCATGTGATGATTATATGCATGGAGATGCACATTAGATTCATGGGTACTTGTTAGAGAACAAGGTACTGGACTTGACCCATTATGAGATTTATGTCATGGTCGAATGTCATAATTAAATCTCATATAGTTATATCATTGATATCCTTTGACCTGAGATTATCATCGTCTTCCACTCGATGAATATTATGTTTGATATAGTTTAACGTTGTCTTTAACCGGACAACAATAAGGGCTATTATTGGCATGATAGGATTCTTGTTGGGAAGAATGATAAGTCAAGATGAAATTTTGTCCCTCGTAAAGAGAGATGTTTGCTTGGCCACTCGTAAGTAAGATTGATGATGTACATGGCCATGTCCGAATGAATTAATGTGATTAATTACATTCGATTGATTAATTTACTTAGTAACGAGAAAGCATTGAACAATATGAGTTGACGTGGACCATGACTCATGTTCAATATAACATCGTGTGACAATGGGATTGTGATATGTTCTATGTAGGAAAATCGAACTTGATATTATATTATTTGGGTAGGCATGATGGCTTGCTAGAGTCCGCTCATGTCTTATGAGGATCGATGTGATCGAACTCATTGCCAACATAATATAGTCCTATGGGGTCACACACATCGAACGAATTGTCAAAAATAAAGAATATGGAGTTTTTGTTCTCAGGGGACGACTCGTCCCCAGGCCAGAACCAACTATTCCCCTTAAAGGGGACGCGGTCGAAGCTGGGTGCCGAGGGGACGACTCGTCCCGGCGCTCGTCCGTCGGCGGCGCCGCGGAATTGACTTAAAATTAGGGTTTTCGCAAAGGGAAAAGTTTTATAACGTATAAATACTTACCCCTGGTTGCCCTAGCCGTCATACTCACGTTTTGGGTTTAGAGAAACACAAAATAGAGTGATTCCAATTGTGAATTGAGAATCGAAACACCATTCAATTCCATATTCTTCATTGATTGAAAGGAGTTTCAATCAAAGGATCTAGCAATCCACCTAGAATTGTTCTAGGGTTCGTTCATCGCGTGGATACACATAGAGGATCTTCGCTATTCAAGATCTTTCGTTCGTGATTCATTGATCGTTCATCGAGGATTCATAAGATCAACAATCTGGAGTTGGAACGCGTTTATCAAAGACAAAAGCACACAAGGTTGGTAATTCTATTTCATACTTCTTAATTAATCATCTAGAACGGATCCTAGGGCTCCGGATTTTTTGAGTTATTGCATTATTCCGCTGCGCATGGACCCTCGAAACCCAACATATATGGGTAAAGTAATATATATATATGATCAATTTACTTTAAGAAATTGCAATTGAAGTCATAAATAGCATGTGATTATTTTATCTAGTATATTGTGTTTTTTTTTAACTCTTTTCATGCGTTTTGACTTATTGAACTTAATTTTCTATATTATTTGTAAATTTGAATGATGTGATATTTTTATTTATTATTATGTTTTTGAATTTTACATTAGTGATTATGAAAAAAAAAGTTGTAATTTTGTTTAAATATTTAATACTTGAATGTAACATTGATATTCAGCTTATTATTAACAAGGCAGACAATTACTCCCTCCGTCCCACAATAATATATAAACTTTTCATTTTGGGCGTCCCACAATAATATACTCCCTCCGTCCCACCCGAATTTGGACAAATTTCCTTTTTGGGCGTCCCATCCGAATTTGGACGGCCCAAAATGGAAACCTTAAATCACTATTCTCTCCACTCATTCTCTCTCCTACATTATTTTAATACTCACAACACCATTATAATTTACTATTCCCTCCACTCATTCTCTCTCCTATTTTTAAATTACACTCACAACATTTACCTTTTCCTTAATCTCCGTGTAAAGTAACTTTGTCCAAATTCGGGTGGGACGGAGGGAGTATACTTTTCTAAAATGGAAAGGAATCTTTACTATTCCCTCCACTCATACTCTCTCCTACATTATTTTAATACTCACATCACCATTATAATTTACTATTCTCTCCACTCATTCTCTCTCCTATTTTATTTTCACACTCACATCACTTTCAATATAATATTTTCTCCTTAATTTCCGTGCAAAACCCAAAAGTCTATAAAAAGATGGGACGGAGGGAGTATATATTATTCAGAAGGCTAAAATGGTAAACACACACATTTCAGAAAACGAATTCAGATGAAAAATCAAACAACTTGCCTAATTCAGAATTCAGTACTCAAATACTGCCTCTTAAAAATTCAGCCAATTTTAAAGATAAAATAATATTTCAGTACTTAACACTTAAAAAAATAAAACCTAAAAAAGAGGGAGTACTATGGCGAGAGAAAGAAAATGTTGGTGACATGGAAACTGATGGCCCCGCCTAAGGCACGCTTTCAATTTTAGTTACACTAAGTCAGAATATTGTCGGCCTTTTGATGTGTCATAGAACAATCTTAATTAGGACAAAATCAAAATCAAATCAAATCAAACCAAATCACAAACCCCACTTTTCCCCCAAATTCTGCTCGACTTTCCCCATTTCTCTACTCAAGCTCAAACCCTCTGATTCAGAAACAGAGTAAACCTCATCAATGGCGACCTTGAAATATGGAACAAGGCCGCCATGGGTGGGTTTAGGAGCTGCAGTTTGGCTCCAAGTTGCTTCCGGAAATGGCTACAACTTCCCACTCTACTCTCACTCTCTCAAATCCGTTCTGGGTTTCAATCAACACCAGCTTACCATGCTCGGAGTCGCTAATGACATCGGCGAGAACGTCGGAATCTTGCCGGGTATCTTCTGTAATAAGTTACCGCCGTGGGTTATTCTCTTGATCGGAGCTTTTGCTTGCTTCTTTGGTTATGGTGTTCTTTGGCTTCCACTTAGTGGCACCGTTGAATCTTTGCCTTACTGGCTGGTATGTTTCTAAATTTTGAATCTTTTGTTTGTTTAATTGTGGAATTTATGGTTTCATCTGATGGGTATGCATGTGGTGATTGATCTAATGAAATTGTAGTGTGTGTGTGTGTGTGTGTGTGTGTGTGACCCCTTTTGTTAATTTTTGTTTTTGTTGATTTAATTTTGACTGTGATAGGATCTGATCTATCATGAAAAGGGTGTTTGTAAATGTGAGTTAATAGAAATTTACTTTGATTCAGAACCTAAAACCCTAAAATTAGAAAGAGCTTTAAAAATGGAAGACTATCTGGTAATGAAAGAAGTCACAGTGTAATTGTTGTTCTTTCAGTTAGTATAATCAGTAAGATCCTCGCTCAATTGTTTTGTTGCAGTTGAATGGAGCATCCTATTTGTGTCCGACAAATTTTTTGAATATTTTTTTGTCATTCATTTGGAATAAAGGTAGTACTGATAATTAGCTTGCCTTTTTTTTTTTTTCTAAAGAGTCATAATTTTAGGCAGATACATAGTAGTTAAACTCGGAAGTCACTGTACTTGGAAACTTATTTTTCTCCAGCCAATCGACCAACATATGCAACTTTCTTTCGCAGTTTGCATCAAATAATGCAACATAATTTCAAAATACGAGTATTTTTTAAATAATGCAAAGATTATTTCTTTTCACTAACGGTGTTAGAATTTCTAACGAAATGCTAATGTGACAAACAAGGTGTTAAAATTCTAACAGAATGTTAATGTGAAACTTGTTGATGTGGAAGTTTAGAGGGGTCATAATATAAAAAATGAAACTTTATACCCAAAAGGATAAATAATACCTAAACACATTTAACCCAAAAGGATAAATAATACCTAAATTTTAGAGGGGTCATAATATAAAATTTGTCCTTGAGAGTTGTTATACACCCCTGGTCCCCTACATCTTTATCTCCATCTCCTTCAAACTCACCTACCATCTCCATCCAAATACACTCATCTTCTTGCCCACCTTCAATGGCAGCCATTTTCCCTACACTTTTCCATGACAAACCCCAAATCCATCTGATTACACAACCTCTCACCCCTTTCCATGGCAGTCCATCCTTCTCTTACTATCTCCATCCCCCATCCCCCTTTCACCTTGTCTCCGATTGGATCTCATTAGCCCAACGTTTTTCCATATTAGTTTTCCCTTCCGATTCAACTTCCTGAACAACCACCCCCGCCATTAATCTCTTATTTGATTTCGATTGACACACCTTGTTTACAACCCTTCACCCATTCACATCACAAACCCTAGCCAAACCCATCCCCAGTCATTTGTTCATCATAGTTAAAAAAAATACAGTCCAAAAGTCAGCAGTGATGGCTAAAAATCAGTGATAAGGGCTTGGGTTTTTAATATTCAGAGTCAAAATTGGAGCAGAATTCTTAACAACCCAGCCCCAATTTCATTGTTACTCGCTCAGTCTGGTCTGCCATTGATAACTGGGAGCTGTGAATTGCTTGAAACTTTGAAGATGGACCAGACAAGGGCGTTGGCATTTAAGGACGGAAGAGAGATATGCCCTTTGCTTTTGCGCTGATGAAGGTTGAGGGTAGCTGTTGCGCTGTGTAAAGTAAAGATATGTAATTGTTGGGTTTATGAAATTAAAATTTTGGAGTGGATGTTGAATTCTGAAATGGTGTTTGGGAGGACGGTGGAGGCTATGGTGGACAATGGTGATGGAGAAAGGCGAATGGAGGATGGGTGGAGCTGGATGACGGGCTGACAAAGATGGGCTAACGGGTGTTATTTTATTTAACGGGTATTAACCCTGTCATCAAAATGTTAACTTTCGTTAATGTCCGAAAGAAGTTTTTATAGGATCCCTATCTACTAAAATTTTGACTTCTGGTTACGGCGAACGAATAATCATCGAGTCCTCTTTCCAGACAACACATATAAAGAGACCCGCCAACAGTCAAATAATTAGTGAATCTAAGAAAGATATTGATATAATTACTTTCTTTCTCTTGTATTTTTCTATCTGCCATCTATCTATTTTCTGTAGGTATTCAATAGAGCAATTATGATCTGAAAGTCGATCCGGGGCAAGTGTTCGGATCTATTATGACATAGCCCTGGGGCACTCAACGGACCCTTTGAATCTTCCAAAAACCTTTGCGGGCTTTAGATTGATGTAAAAACTATTCATTTTTTATTTTGAAAATTGCACTATTTGAAAAAACTAATAAAAGTACATTGTATTTTTTTAGACACTAAGGAGTACATTGCTTTATTTGATACAAAGGGGTGAAGTACGTTACCTTTAGGAGTAATTTTCTCCTCTTTTTATTTTTTAATCATGTAGCCTTTTTATTTCAAAGCATACTTATAGTTTCTGAGACCTTAATGTGCATGTTGATGGTATTTTGTATGCTTCAACAAAGTTTGCTAAACCATATCCATTTCTTGATCATTATGGCAGTTATGGATTGCGCTCTGCATTGCTACCAATAGTAGTGCTTGGTTGAGTACAGCTGTCGTTGTGACTAACATGAGAAACTTCCCCCTGAGTCGTGGCACCGTTGCTGGAATTCTCAAAGGTTACGGCGGTCTAGCTGGTGCAGTGTATACTGAAATTTACCGTATTGCCCTCCAGAACTCTTCTTCTAGGCTTTTACTCTTTCTAGCACTTGGGGTTCCTGCATTGTGTATCTTATTGATGTACTATGTTAGACCTTGTACTCCGGCCACCGGAGACGACTCAGCCGAGCGTGGCCATTTCCTTTTCATTGAAGCTACAAGTGTTGTACTCGGCTTATACATTCTTACAACTACAGTCTTGGACAAAGTGGTGTCTATAAAAGCTTGGGTCTCGTACACTTTCCTTGTAATTATGGTACTACTACTCCTGGCCCCACTTGCTATCCCTGTAAAAATGACAATATACCCCTCCAGACGAAATAGAAACTCTGATGAGCTTCTAGGAGAAGGTGAGACGGAGAAAATTGAACCTTTGCTGACACCATCTTCATCGACAACGAATATTAATGAAAGTGGAGATGTGTCGGACGTTGACATTCTTCTTGCTGAGGGAGAGGGGGCTGTCAAGCAAAAGAGGAGCCGGCCTCGAAGAGGGGATGATTTCAGCTTTACTGAAGCTCTGGTCAAGGCTGATTTTTGGCTTCTATTTTTGGTTTACTTTGTTGGGGTTGGATCGGGAGTAACTGCTCTCAATAACCTAGCGCAGATTGGGATAGCTCAAGGGGTCCATGATACTACAATTCTCTTGTCTCTTTTTAGCTTTTGCAATTTCGTTGGCCGTCTTGGTGGAGGAGCTGTTTCCGAACATTTTGTCAGGTAAGCCATGTATTCCTCGGGTTAATTCCACTGCCCACCACTGAGCTTTGGACAAAACTTTATTTAAATGAAATGGCTATTCACCCCTCTACATCTTTAAAGTGACTTAATTGGTATTTGGGTCTTGCATTAAGGATATTTAAGGGTAAAAAAGTAATTCCATTCAAAAAAGTTGACAAAAAGGGTAGTGAGACGAAACCAAACCTCGGGGCAGGGCGGTGATACATATTTGAACCTCAGGGGTGGGCAGAGTATGCTTAGAGTTGTGATTATAATGCACAATTTTATTATTGCAGGTCAAAAACGATTCCAAGGACCGTTTGGATGACGTGCACACAATTAGTTATGATTGTTACATATCTTCTATTTGCTTCTGCCATTGACGGAACACTTTATGTTGCAACCGCATTGCTAGGGATCTGCTACGGCGTGCAAATATCTGTCATGGTCCCCACCGTTTCTGAGCTTTTTGGACTGAAGAACTTCGGGTTGTTCTACAATTTCATGTCTATAGGCAATCCTATCGGAGCTTTTCTTTTTTCGGGTCTCCTTGCTGGATACATCTATGATGTTGAGGCGGCAAAGCAGCAAGTTATCTCTTGCACGGGTCCCACTTGTTTCGGGGTGACATTCATCGTTTTGGCCTGCCTATGTGGACTGGGAACTATCCTTAGCATAATTCTGACTATAAGAATAAAACCCGTCTACCAAATGCTATATGCAGATGGCTCCTTCCGTTTGCCTCATGGCTCGAAAAACTGACCGAGCAAATCTCTTCGAAAAGCTTTTTTACGTTATTGCCCCTCCGCCTTGTTAAAAGTCTTCAGAAATCCTTCAGGTCAATGCTCTTTTTCCATATGTTGTGTACTTATCTATAGGCTATAACAATATATGTGTGTGTTGGGAGAAATGCAGCATTAGATGGTCTCTGAAGAATGAGAAGCCTGCTCATCTTTTGAAGTGTCTAATGTAATGCATTCCTAGAAACTGTTTGTTGTACTAAACTTGTACACATAGTACCTGTTGTTACAGATTGTACCTAGTTGGTTCAGTGGCTTGTTGTAATAGTACTTCATGCATAAGTACTTGTACACTTTTTGTGATTTTGCAGAATTCAGGTTTTGATATGACAATGAGAGATTTTAATAATTTATGAGTCAGTTTAGGTCAACAAAAAAGTCAAACTCGTACTATTCGAAGATTAAGAACACAAAGAAAAATCCATGGATTCACTCTGCAGAAAACATTTCAGAAGCAGAAAGCATGAAAATAAGTATTAAGTTGGCTTCAGATCTTGAAACATTAAAGACCAAAGTGACTGAACCTCCTCTTTCAGGTTCACATTGTCAGAAGGGTTCTCTAGCTTTGGGCTCAATCCTGCTCTATCCAGTGGGCCAGATAAGCTTGACCCGCAATCGGCAATCACCAATCTCCCTTTCAATCTTCTGTCTATGGGCCTGGAGATAGTTGGGCTCCAATTACCCATCATCATATTTTCTTGTCTCTTCCCATCTAAAGGCCCTGACACGCTTAAACCTCGATTAGGGACGACATTTTTCTCTTTTCTTCTTATTTCCAACGGCCCAGATCTCATCGTGCTTCTGCTTGCAACCATATTATGTGATCGACAATGGCTTAATCCTCCATGCAAGACGATTGGCTTTTCTTGTTCGTTCGACTCCAAAAAACCCGATCTCATTGGGCTTCTACTTGCAACCATATGGTTGTCTCGTTCTCCGTTCCACTGCACTCGATATGGGCTCAGCTTAGATACGGGCAAACGGGTCGGATCCTTTTGAAACCCCAACTTACTAACTTTCTTGTTAAAGAGCCTCTTAACAAGGCCGGAAAAGCTTTGAGGGGTGGGTCCCACCTCTTTCTTTGCAAGCTTGAGTATCTCTAACCGATGCTTGGCTACGGTGATGCCCATGCTTTGAAGAAACTCGTGGTTGAAGTAAGCGACATCCTCCCCTTGAAGCTCGTTGCGTGTGAATGTGAGGGTGTATTCGTGTACGAGCAATGGATCAAGGCCAGTTCTTGATAACCAAGAGTGCCAATCCATGGTTGGCTAGCAACTATGGTTGCAGTGTTTGATGGTGCATGGGGGTATATATGTAAGAAGTTAGATGAAAAAGTGACTTCTTTGCAATAAAAAGAAGTTAATGTTGTTGATAGAAAAGGTGAAAATGTAGTTGAGGTTTTATGTGCCCATTACTAATATCAAACTTTGTGGAAGTCAAATATTAATTGAGAATGGCTTGAAAAATTAGGCTGTACTGTCCTCTACTAAGGAAGAACCCATGATATTAAGTGGGAGTGTGGCCCTTGATTATTAATGCTCATTAATCTCAATAGTGGGGGACAAAAAAGGCCCAACCCAACAAAAATAATGTTCATCAAAAATAGTTGAACAGTACATTCCCTTTCCCTTTAGAACAGCTGAGTTTTGCTGGTACTTTGAAGAGAGTTGTCGAAATAGTGCACACATTTTCTTTCTTCAAAACGTACGATTGGGATAGATTGAATATTTAGTGGGTCCTACATAATACTCAAATAATCACAACCACTCAACTTGATCATGTGCCACGCTCACTCGCTCCAGCATAGTAGAGTAGACCACACCTATTCAATGAGTAAGACCATGGTTTCAACTACCTCCGCATCAGCTTCTCTCTCATTCACCTAATCATTCAATTTTTCATTCAATTTTAACACCTCCAATGGTTAGTTTTAAAAAAAAAAATCAACCCCCTCCAACTCATCATCCTATACACACACACACCCCCCCCCCCCTTTTGTTTTACTTTTCTACTTTTATTTTATTTTATATTTTATTTGATTTTATATTCTTTATTTTTATGATTAATAAAATAATAATTATTATTATCATTTATTTTATATTCTTTATTTTTATGATTAATAAAATAATAATTATTATTATCATTTATAATTAAAAAAATACTTCACAATTAATTTTTTAAATTGCAATTAAATAAATACGAGAACTAACGATAATTATTATTAAATCAAAGAAAAATTACAATAGACTTGACTCACAATACAATAAAACTATTAAATCACACATTAAAATACTTAAAAATTTATCCACGTCACATTCCGAACTTTGCTCATATGTGCTTGATTAGATCCGTCTGCAATTCATGATGAACTTTTGGATCACGCATTTCCGATCTAACACGCACATGATTTGCAAATGCAGGTAGTACCTCAGTCGAGAATGGTTGATGTGTACTAGACCCACTTGCCTCGGGTTGTTATGTAGTAGACCCTCTAGCCTCGGGTTGAAAGTCTTTCCAATTTTGAGCATACTTATCTCGTTCATTCCCAGTGCATGCAATCAATACTCCCGATCATCCCTGAGAACCCCCGCATCTCACTAACTTCAAGTATTTTTTTCAGGTCATCTCGGTTTAGGGCCCTCAAGTACTCTTGCTCATACAATTGGATGACACATTTGCAAAATCGGAGTAATGTCTCAAATGCTGTAGTTTCTCCTATTTTTATGTATTCATCAATATTATCGGCCAACATACCATATGCTAACATTCGTTCATCAAGATGCTCCTTCTCATGTAACTTGATCCACAAATTCATCTTGTTACATCTGTTTGCCTCCTCTTGTTGTCTGTTTGCCTCCTCTTGTGCTTTGATTGCCTCTTTGTTGTTGTATGGTTATCATGTCCAATCGTTCCAACTCTTTTTCTTTGAATTGTTGAAATTTTGTAAAGTCTTCGTTTACAGTTTCTAAGCTTACTCCCTTATCTTTTCTTCTACCCTTTTTCTTGGCTGCCTCCCTTCCCATAGGACGAGAAATGGATCCAATCGAGTTTGAATCATCTTGATCACTTTCACGTGCTCTTTTAGATCCACTGCTATCAGATCCCGTATTGCCTCCAACTTGACTTGCGTAACGTGTTTGATTTTGAATAGCACGCCATTCTTGAATCAAAGCAAAGTTTTTGATGTTTCACTTTTATATAGCTCATGAGCTCTTGTCATTACATCATCCTCCGACCACCCGCTTTGTTGCAAACGCTTAGCCTTCACATGAGCACCTAACCATTTGCCCAATATTTTGTTGATATAATTGTAATGATTTTTGTAGGTAACTAATCACGGGGAGGCTCAAATGAGCAATGCTCGTTACAATAATCTGCAATTTTACGCCAATACACACCCCCTTCTGATTTCTGCCGACAATACTGTCGGTTCCAAATTTCATCCACCCACTCAGTAGCACTAAATTTTCCTGAGTGATCCATTTGGAGTGTTTTCTGCGAGAAGTTGTTGACATCTGCAGTTGGAATGTCATCAATACTCACTTGTGTTGAAAATCCTGAAAATTCAGTTGCTTTAGAATAAGGAACATTTTCATTACCCATTGACATATATGGGTTAAAATTCTGATGCTGCATTTGGGGTGATTGAATTGGCATCCCATAATATGAATGAAAATTTGACACAGCTGAAGGCATCCCATAATATGGATAAAAATTGGGGCGTATATTTTGAGGGGGTGGTTAGTTGGAAGATTGATTTTCAACATTAGGATTGTTGTAGTTGAGAGGAAAAATACTTAAATTTTGAGTGTTGAAATGGTTGTTATTGTGATCCATTTCACTAAAAAGAGGGTTTTTTTTAGGTTGATGAAGGATAATTAGGAAATTTATATGGAAAATAAGGGATTTTTTTGCTGTGTCGAAATCAAATGAAAGAAAATTCTATTTATAGAGAAAAAAATTATGAACTTTGGTGTAAAAAAAAAAAATCTTTTGATATAGATAATGGCCTTTGAAAATTCGGGTGTGTGTTGATAAAATAAAAATCACAGCAACCAATAAGAAAGGGAAACGTGGCGTTGATGGAAAAAAAAAAAGCTGGAGCCTTCAGCTGATGCGCCTCTGCCGGTCGTGAGCTTCAAGTGCCACGTCGGCCCAATCAGAGGGCGCCACGTGGCAATAAATTCAGCCCAAAATTTTTTTTCAACCGGTTGAATTTATTCAATATATATGGCCCACTTTTTTTTTCAACTACCATCTCCAATGGTTTTAACATTTTTCAATGGTTGAATTTATCCATTCAACTCCCCATTGGGGTTGGTCTAAGACATTTAAATACAGAAATATCAGTTTCTCCACAAACCCTGAATTTTTTTGCTCTCTTCTATCGAATTTAATGATTGAAGAAACAATCATACTATGCATTCTTGGGCATTTTTAAGAAAACCCACATCAAATACTACTTACCGAATCATAGTCGCCAGGACTCTGATGTTTTAATCTTCGTCCGATAGCAACTCAATTGAAAAACTCTTCATCTTCATTGTCGAAGTTAAAATCGGACGATGGGTCGAGTTCTGATCAGAGTAAGAAGAGTGATTATGTTCAGTCGAGTATGAAAGTTTCGTGTAGCTAGGAAACTTTAATCACGCAACAGGCAACAGATGTGAATACAGATGTGTCTCACAACTGTCCACACATCCACAGATAATGGAGCGGAATAAAACAAATTAAAAGTAATAACGCAAGAGTTATATACGCTTACTGATCTGTGAGATCAGCAAACTAGGCTTACGCCCAAAAACTTTTCACTATAAAAACTTTTGATACTTACAAAACAAATAAGTGAAAAACTAAAATACTAAAATACTAAACGAGTTCTAATCACCTTCTATGACAAGAACAACTCCCCTTTCCCAAGTAGGACCTATTCTAGTCAGAAGTAAAACAAAGAACTCCATGAAAAACTAGATGTGAGTTATGGATGTGAGGCACAACCTTCACTCACAACCTAAAACAATTATGTTGAAACTATGAAGAATATGTATTTTTCTCTCAGAATTTCCGTGGCTTCTTTTGTGCTGAATGCCTTGTATTTATATGCACCATGGAGAAGATCTTCAAGTAATCAACATCTTCCTTTGTGAGATCTCTTTTCCTATAAGAAAACATAAACACACTCACAAAGAAATAGAATATTAGTAGGTTAGTTCTAATATAAAATTATGTACATAAATAAAAGATATTTACTTTATTTACAATGTCCTAGTCAAAGTAGGACAATAATAAATCTTCCATGAAAGTCACAAAATCTTCATACCATTTGTTGGTCCCAAAGGTGGCAACAAGGGTGAAAATACAGCTAGAGGGGGGTGAATAGCTGTATAAAATTTTTCGCCCTCTTTTAGAAACTAAACCTCTTGCTTACAAAATCCTCTTGCAGTTGATAATAGACTGCAAGTGATAGTGTAAAATGCACAGCGGAATATTTAGAGTTGCAAAGCGGTTTTGATAGAGGAGGTTTGTAAAGCGGTTTTAATAAAGTAGTTGGTACGTGCGGTTTACGAATAAGTGAGGTTTTGACACTGTTAACTCCAAACACTATTTCACAATAATGGATATCTAAATAAAGATCAAACAGAGACAAAGATAAATAATTAGTAAGCACAAGAAATATAATTGCAGAAAGTAAGAACACGCTATTTGGAGTGGTTCAATCGATAAACGATCTACGTCCACTACCAAGATGGTTAGTCTTGGATTTCTAAGAGAGATTTTATATTAAGTATTTGAGAGATTACAAAGTACAATAAAATCTTTACTATGAAGAACAAATCCAAAACTATAACCAGTGTATCTCAAGTGTTTAATCTATGTGATTAGAACAAATGAGGTGTGTGTGTGAGAACAAGATCAAGGCTCTTTAAATCATGAGATGTAGAGCTCAATGATTCTTGAATGTGTTAAGGCTTGATTTACGGGCTAGGAATATTTCTTGAAGTATGAAGATGAAGATTCAAAGGGTTGAACAATTTAAGGCGAGCTTCAACTTCTATGAACACAGCACTTCTCAATTTTTCAAGCAATCTTCAAATGGTGAAGATTAGGGGTATTTATACCCAAGCATCCAAAATGTAGCCGTTGGACACAACTGTTGAAGGACAGTACTTGATGCTTTCTTATTGGTCCACAACAACCACTTTTGTCCTTTGAGTACGGTAGTTGCGGATAAAGGCGATAATGCTCAGTATGCAAGCAATGAGGTTTGGACACCTGTCACCTTTTCAAGATCCTTGCAGATCTTCTCTGACTTTGAATCACGTGACAAGATAAGGTGGTTGACATTGGGTATTGTTGATGTGGATTATAATGACAAAAGGTGGTTTACTTCAAGTCTCAATCATTGGAGCGGTTACAGGTAGGCGGTTTGACAGAGGAGCGGTTGGTAACTCCGGTGAGGTTGCAAAGTGCGGTTGATGATGAGGCTGCAAGGTGCGGTTCATCATAGGGCGGTTGGAGTAGTTCAAGGGTAGTTTCAAACAAAGGATTTCACCAAGCAAATGCTAAGGGCGGTTTTGCTAGGGCGGTTGGAAGAAGCGGTTTGAAACTTTGAACTGCAACTCTCAATTCCAATGAGTCTTGTGCCAGTCTTCAAGCCTAAATTTAACCTAATCTATAAAATGGACTTAACTAAAAAATTGAAGTCTAAGCTTCATTACATAGGGTCCTAAAGTCCTTAAAATAGACAGGAGGTTATGGTATCAATCAAATCTAATACAAAATAGGAGGGTTAAAACATTCATACCCAACAATCTCCCCCTATTTGATTGATGCCATTACCTACTATAACTAAAGCAAACATTGTACTTGGTAAAAACATGTCCATAAGAATTAACATGGTAATTCATGTCCCAAGTCAATGCACACACTTAGCTTAAGCTATAGATTTCTATACTTTCTAAGAGATCAAAACTTACAATATGGAAAGTAGAGAAATGCATTCAGTGCACTTTAAGAAATATGAGTTTGAGTTCAAAGTGCGGTTTAAACTGAATGTTTAAACTTCAATTCAAAAAATATGATTTTAAGTTGAAAAATATTTGAATGAGGTTTAAAACCATAAGAGGTTTCATTGTTCTACAAACAAGCGGTTTGATATGAACAAGGTTTTGGAACCATGATGCAATTTCCATTAATTCCTCAAGTGGTTACAAAACGGGAATGAAAAGAAAATTACAGGGTTACAAACAAAAACAAGATTAAGTTGGACAAAAGGAAATACAATGAGAGTGCGGTCCAACAACAAAAGAGTTAAAAATACAGAGCAATAGCGGTTTAAGGTTGATGCGGTTCTTGACCTTGCTGTGCTTTGCTAGCTGCCCGGTTGGTTGATCTCGGGGTTCTGGCAAGATTTGATGCAGAGGTTTCGAGACTTCGGGGATTTTCTAATTTTTCTCACCTCTTCTGCGGTCCTTCCTTGAGCGGTCACCAATCTCTCTAAGATATTTGCTTGAGAATCAATCTTGAGATTGGCATCGAGAGGCTGCCTTGGAGTTATCGGATACTTGATCGGTTAGCTCATCAATCAAGGTGTGAAAGGAGGAGTTCAAAGAATTGTACAAAGTTTGAACCTCCCCACTGAGCTGCTGTGATACGAGAAGAGATAGCTTCGGTCATTTCATCAAGATTCACAGTCACTTGGATGGAGGATTTCGGCTCATTGGCGTGGCTTCAAGTTTGGTGGTGAATCCTAACTTGATATTTTCAAGGCGGTCATTGAATTCATCCTTGAATTCATTCAACTTGGCCATCAAAGCATCATCAAGGGAGTTTGTTTTGATCTCCAGCTTCTCTTTGACATTATCAATTTCCAGAAGGATATTTGCTTCAACCGCATTCAAGGCGGTTTGAAGGTCTTGAGTAGAAGGCGGTTGGGAATTGACAGTTTTAAGGAATTCAGCTTGGAGGGAATCAAAGGCGGTTTTGGAGGAGGTTGCGAGCTGAGAAATCATTTCCTTGAGATCAGAATCTCCAAATGATTGAATTTGAACAATACCTTCAGCTAAATCCTTCTTGAATCCTTTAAAGCAGGAATCAGCTGAGGATTTGACAATGTTTGCTAGATTTGCTAGATCCTTCTCCCCCTTAATGGCATCAAGTCTCTGAGCAAAACTCTTGAGTGAGTTCTTATGATCAGCCATTTGAAGGGTTTGAGAGGCAATCAGATGGGATTGAGATTCAGCAAGCTTCTGAAGGGAGCGGTTTGAAGCTTCAAGGGAGGCATTAGAAGCGGTCAGCTTGATAATGTGGCCTTGGTTTATTAGGAGTTGGGACTGAATAAGATTAAGGGTGGATAGGATTTGGGAGTAGTCAGAGGGTGGAGGAGCGGTTGAAGATGAGGGAATAAAATTGAAGGCAGGAGGTGGTTCAGAATAGGTAGGAGGAGCGGTTTGAGGTATTTGAGACAATAGGGTTTGGAAAATGCGTGAGGCAGGAACTGTATAAGGGGATGAGGTTTGAGTTGAGATGGGTAGAGTAGGAGGTAAGGTAGATGGGGCGGTTGGGATAGAGGCGGTTGGGATGGGAGCGGTTGAAAGAGAGGTAGTTGGAATTGGCGCGGTTGAGATTGGGGTGGTTGGGATTGGCGTGGTTTATAAAGGTGTAGATTGAGTGGGAGTGGTTGATGTAGGGGCGGTTTGGATAGGGATAGAAGTAGTAGGAGGATTTGAAGTGATTGGGTTGGAATGAGATGAATGGGATTTTTGTGGGGAAGAGATAGGTGATTTAGAAGGGGATTTATGGGTGCGGTTTGATATATGAGGGGATGAATGATGTGAGGGAGAATTTTGTGGTGAAGGAGTTGGAGTCCTAAGTCTAGAGGTTGAATGGGCTGGGCCTGCTGATGGCTTGGATGTCCATTCAGTGAAGGCTTTGGGATTTGAGGTGGCTTGATTTTGAGGGGTTTAAAATTCAGAAAGGGATGGTGAATTTGAATTGGAATGAGAGGAGGATTTATCAAAGTATGAGGAGGTTTCACCAGGTATTTTGATGTTGGATTTGGCAATGGTGTGAAGATAGTGTTTCTTTGGAGGAGTTGTTTTCTTGGCCATTTGTTTGAATCTCCTCTTCTTGGGATTCTCCCCCTGAGTGGTTGCAATCTTGGGAGGTGGAGAAGGAGAGAGCGGTTTGGGGGAAAGAGATTTGGAAGGAGAAAGGTGTTGGGTAGGAATTGGGGAAGAGGTTTGAATAGGTGAGGTTGGAGGAGTTTGAAGCGGTTGGGATTGAGGAGGAGGTTGCGGTTGGGGTTGCGGTTGCGGTTGAACAGGAGGTTGAACTTGAGCTTGCGGTTGAGAGGTAGCAAGCGGTTCAGAAGATGGTTTCTTTCCCTTGGCAACCTTCCTCAATTCTGCCCTTCTTTCCAACTTATCAATTTTTGCTTTATAAAAAGCAACCTTATCTTCCTCTGTGAGATTGGCAGTAGCAGTCTTCACAGTTTTTGCCTTCTTGATAAGAGGGGCAATTCCAGCATCCTCTTCTTCTTCCTCATCAGTAGGCTCATCTCTCAAACCAAATTTCTCCTGAGGCTTAGTACTTGGACTAGCACCTGCGGTTTGAACACGCGGTTTAGATGGTGCGGTCCTTGGCTTCTTGGTCTGCGGTTCTAGGACAATGTTTTTCTTTCTAGAGGCCTTCTTAATTGCCTTTCCTAGAGCAGTAACCGCGGTTGCTGGAGTCATTTCAACATAGAACTTCTTGGGGTTGAGAGTATCAGCATCATATAGAAATTTGTATTGGGTATCTCCAAATGAGTATCTGAAGTTGTGACAAACCCTGGTTCCAAGGGAGTCACCTTCACCCATTGGTACTGATAACTCAGGAGTTGAGAGTCTGAGATCCTCCAAGTGTTGATAGCTTGTGAACAACGCGGTTAGGAGCCTGCAGAATGGTCTCCATCTCTGGTGTTCATTTTTGATTTTGGATTGATAAGCATCAATGGAGCTAGCCAGTTCCTTCATCAGAATCTTGGGCCAATTCAACTTAATTCCATTATAAATGGCACAGTAGTAAGTCCATTCTTTGAGTAGTGAAGTTGTTGTGGTTGCCAGTCTTACCACACACAGACATTCCTACTAAATAGCCCAAGTGGCTCATAAGTTCACCAAATTCCCTCCTTGCCTTCTTCTTGTAATAACCAGATAGAGAGGTCAGATTGACAGTTGATAGAGCGGTTGCATCCAACACTTCCTGATCAACCTCCATGGGGCATCCTGACTGACACATGAAATCCATAAGTACTTCTAATATCCAGATGATCAATGGATATATCGAAGCCTTCAACACTGACCAGGCATTTGATCTTGGTGCCATCGATAATTCTCTGTCTCCTAGAACAGCAGAGGAGTAGAACTGATCCACAAAAGAAGGAATGATATAAGATTGGCCTTTGTTGAAGAGAGGGAGGATTCCAGAGGTAGTGAGTCTTCTTATCATCTCTCTACCAAGTGCATCTCCTTGGAGCTCAGGCTCATTGATCTCATAGCCTGGAATAAAGAATTTAGGATCCTACAAAATGAAACAAAGAGTTTAGATCCAAAAAGTGATTCACAATGCACAAGCGGTTTGGGCATCCATGCGGTTGGCAATTGATGCGGTTGAAAATATTGAGAACTCCAAACCTCAAGTAAATTGTGAATATAATTAAAACACTTAGAAGATATGTAAGAGATTATACTAGTACGTGGCATTGTAATCCAAGTTTATCCCACACTGCAAGCGGTGCTTGGAGAGGAAGGTTATGGTGTCCAGCCTATATACTAAGTAATATCTCAAACAAACTTAGCATGCGGTTGCAAAAGAATAACTTAAATAGCTAACAGGGATGCGGTTTCAAGATAACAAGCGGTTCATAGTTTGCATGCGGTTCAAAAGTGAATGCAGTTGATATATGGCATGCGGTTCTAATGTGAACGCGGTTGAAGAGGACATGCGGTTGGAATCAAGAAGTATTCATGAATGCAGTTCCAAACAATCAAGGCATGCGGTTGATGTTCACAAATAGTGCATAAAAATTTATTGAAAAATTTTCTAAGTACAAAAAAACATGTGTGAAAATCAAATGAACCAAAACATGTGATAATTTTAACATGGCATATGAACAGTCATGTGAAGGCATGATGAACACGAAGAACTCTTAGAACACTAAAAACAGAGATTCAACAAAAGTTCACCAAAATCAACAAATAACATGTCAAAATGATCACATTGAGCAGTAGATTAACAATATAACCTTAAAAATTCATACTTTGCTCAGAATCAACATGAACAAGCAAGAACACTCAAATGGGTTTTCGAATGAGAAAATTTTAAATTCTAAAATCAGTGTTCAAGTCATTGGTTGATCGTAAAATAAATTACATATGAAGAATCTAACAACAAATCCGAGCAAAACCCAACTAAAATTATGCAAAATGATGAACAATCAAGGTAGATATGAACAAAAATGCATTTAAGGGTTTTCGAAGCTTCAAGGTTCATCAATGGCGGATTCATGAGGAATTTTGCAGAAATGAAGAAAGACGTAGTTAAGGAACACATACCATATCAGAGAAGGGAGCCTTGGGAGCCATTGAAGTAAGTAAAAAAATATGAAGCTTATGGAGGAGAGAGAGAGTGAGTTGGTAGAAAGTGCTTTTGCAGAGAAGACAGAGTAGGAAGAGTTGAAATCGTTGTCTTGTCTGCTATTTATAGGTAAAATTCAGGTTTAGGGTCCAAACAAATCTATGTGAAGCAGTCATCTTTGGAAATCATCATCTCAACCCACGTATATCTTGAGTAATCATCCACCACCACTAAAGTATATCTATTTCCTCCAATGCTGGCAGTGGTTACGGGTCCAAACAAATCTATGTGAAGCAGTTGTAAGCATCTTGAAGTTGAAGGAGCGGTCTTGCTGGTGAAAGACGACGCGGACTGCTTACCAGCTGGCATGCCTTTGCATTTCTCTGGATGGTGGTCAGCCACTTTAGGTAAACCACGAACGAGGTTTTCCCTACCAATCTTTGCAAGATACTTGAAGTTCAAGTGGCTCAACCTCTTGTGCCATAGCCAACTATTTTCGCTCACATTCTTAGCTACAAAACAGAGATTAGTAATACTACATGCAGAATTTAGATCAATAATGTAAATATTACTCTTACGAATCCCTGTGAGTAGGGTGACGCCGGAAATGCTATCTTTGATAAAGCAATTTGATGACGTGAAGTTGCAAAGCATTCCTTTGTCGCAAAATTGAGAAATTGAAAGGAGGTTGTGCTTGAGTCCATCGACAAGAGAAACCTTCTCAATAGTTAGGTTTCCTCTCCTTATAACACCATATCCAATGGTCTTGCCTTTGTTGTTGTCACCAAAGGTTACAGACGGACCACTTGCTTCAACGACATCTTCAAGTAATGATCTGTCTCCAGTCATATGTCTTGAGCACCCTTTGTCAAGATACCATTCATTATCCTTGGAGTGACCGGCCATGAAGCGAGAGGACACGAAATGTAAACATTAAGAACGAGGTCCCCCTTTATTTCTTGGGTCTGAAGTTAGCAACCCTTTACAACCCACACTGTTTGACGGAAGGAGGTTTGCTCTTCCTGGCATTGGGTGTGAACCGCAAAAGGCATTCTGCAGCCTTGTGACCTAAACCATCACACACAGAACATTTATAAAAGCTACAAGCATTATGAGGTTTTACTAACTCCTTACTCTTCTTAGGAGTTCCATGCGGTTTGGGACAAGGAAGCGGTTTGGGAGGTGCGGTTCCAGCTAACATTCCATCTCGATACAAAGGGAACAAAGCTTTGGTTTGACCACGTATTTCACTGGGAACGCTATTCTTGCTTTTGACGGCGGGAGGAGCGGTCGAAGAAGAAACGCGGTCGACCTGAGTTAGCAGAACCACCTTTTCCACCAAGTGGTTGGAGCGGGGATTCTACCAATTCCATAAGCCATTTCCTCTTCGAGTGCTTCCACAGAATTCTTAGGTTTCAACACAGAATTCTTCCCATATTGCTTTCCTTTAGGGTAGACATAATTTACTTGTCTTGCTTAACCCTTACCCTTAGCAATCTTCTCCTTGGGAATTTCTTTAGTTAGTTCTGGAAATTCCTCATCCTTTTCACTCGAGGATGCACACTTTTCCTCTTCCTCAGATCCAAACCCTAGACCATCCTTAGTTCCAGGAGGAACTTGGAAGTCCAAGATTTTATCCTTGGTGGATTGAGACTTGAGCCACGAATCAATAATCTTTTGGCGATCTTCGATTTGGGTTACCAAGTCATCATTCCTGAGTTGAAGTGCAGCAACCTTAGTTTCAAGGATGCGGTTTTGATCAGCAAGAGGAGTCATCTGTTTGATTTGGTCCTTAAGATTAGAAATTTCAGACCTCATCACAGTTTTCTCCGTCTTGTACAGATTAAGTTCATCATGAGCTAAGCTTAAGGCTTTCTTAAGATTTGAGAATTGATGGATCACCATTTCAGCTTCCTTGAACATCTTTTCATGTTCCATGGGAGAAACCTCTTCCACCACCTTTTTCAAAATTTTCTTTGAAATAGCTTTTGAAGGTGGAGTAGTTTTAGATGAGAAAATGGGACGTGAATACGAACAATTTCCTATCTTAACGCTAGGAGTAAGTTTAATATCATCATCCAATTTATAATTTGGAAGTTTTGCAAAAACCTCCTTTTCTTCCATATCAGGCAACTCAAATGATTCAGAATCTGAGTCATCAGAAGCTTACGCAATTAAGCGAAGGTTAACCTCTTCGGTTTCACCGTCACTTCCATCCTCAGAATCTGTTTCAATCCAAGTTGCTAATTCCTTGGAATTCTCTTCCTCCTCAGCAACCATTCCCTTACGATGAGAAAATTTCGAAGGAAAAGTTTTCTTTTTCATGTATTCATATTTAGGCTGTGGACACTCAGATGCAAAGTGGCCAGGTTTTCTACAGTTGTAGCAAACCAAGTCACTCTTCTTCTTTGTATCTGCAGCCCTAGAAAATGTTGCAGGAGGTTTGCCTTTTGAAAATGATTTTGTGAGAGGTTTTGAAGATTTTCTAAATTTTTGGAATCTTTTCACAAACATGGCAAAATCATCATCATCCATCTCGATGAGTGATGAGGTTGATATGGAAGGATCAGTGGCTTGATTAGATGTGGATGGTTTCTCTTCATGTTCCACTACAGACATAGAAAGCGATTTGGTTTTACCTTCTATATCTTCAATATGATTTAATTTAAGTTCATAAACTCTAAGATTGGCATACAAGTTACTTAACGACCAAGTACCCAATACTTTGGAGTCTTCTAGAGAGGTAGCCTTATTTACCCATCTAGAACCTAAAGCAGATAGGAAAGTCATATTGATTTCCTTATCGGTTAAAGTTTTACCAAGAGATCTACAAGCATTAACTACCTCAACATAGCGATCGTAGGTTTGACGCAAGGTTTCGTTGGGTTTTCTGTTGAAGTTGTTGTAGGATCTTTCAACTTGTATAATTTGTTTTCCTTGCACTCTTCGTCACCTTCGAGGTAGCTCTCTATGGCATCCCACATCCGCTGCGGTTTTGAGGTACATCACTTTCTGTAGAGTTGATACGGGAGGGTCCCGAAATGATGAACCTCGCCTTTGCTGTCCAAGGCAACTAATCTCTTCTCTTCATCCGACCACTCATCTTTTGGCTTTTTGACCTGCGAAGTTTCAAAGATAGGTGGTTGCATCGGTGTTAGCCTTCATTGGAATTAGAGGGCCATTGATCACGCACTCCACCCGGCATTTCATCTATGGTTTCCAAATGAATAAGCATTCGGCACTTCCGGATGTCAAAGTGGTCTTCGTCCAACATTGGAATGTGTGAATAGTTAACGGTAGTCATTGTCTTTGAGGTTGCCATATCGAATCGGCACACAAGCCGTTAAGCTTGAAAAACAGTGGTTTTAAAATGTGTTTGCTACGATACCACTTGTTGGTCCCAAAGGTGGCAACAAGGGTGAAAATACGGCTAGAGGGGGTTGAATAGCTGTTTAAAATTTTCGCCCTCTTTTAGAAACTAAATCTCTTGCTTACAAAATCCTCTTGCAGTTGATAATAGACTGCAAGTGATAGTGTAAAATGCACAGCGGAATATTTAGAGTTGCAAAGCGGTTTTGATAGAGGAGGTTTGTAAAGCGGTTTTAATAAAGTAGTTGGTACGTGCGGTTTACGAATAAGTGAGGTTTTGACACTGTTAACTCCAAACACTATTTCACAATAATGGATATCTAAATAAAGATCAAACAGAGACAAAGATAAATAATTAGTAAGCACAAGAAATATAATTGCAGAAAGTAAGAACACGCTATTTGGAGTGGTTCAATCGATAAACGATCTACGTCCACTACCAAGATGGTTAGTCTTGGATTTCTAAGAGAGATTTTATATTAAGTATTTGAGAGATTACAAAGTACAATAAAATCTTTACTATGAAGAACAAATCCAAAACTATAACCAGTGTATCTCAAGTGTTTAATCTATGTGATTAGAACAAATGAGGTGTGTGTGTGAGAACAAGATCAAGGCTCTTTAAATCTGTGAGATGTAGAGCTCAATGATTCTTGAATGTGTTAAGGCTTGATTTCTGGGCTAGGAATATTTCTTGAAGTATGAAGATGAAGATTCAAAGGGTTGAACAATTTCTGGCGAGCTTCAACTTCTATGAACACAAAGACTTCTCAATTTTTCAAGCAATCTTCAAATGGTGAAGATTAGGGGTATTTATACCCAAGCATCCAAAATGTAGCCGTTGGACACAACTGTTGAAGGACAGTACTTGATGCTTTCTTATTGGTCCACAGCAATCACTTTTGTCCTTTGGTACAGTAGTTGCGAATAAAGCCGATAATGCTCCAGTGCAAGCAATGAGGTTTGGACACTGTCACCTTTTCAAGATCCTTGCAGATCTTCTCTGACTTTGAATCGCGTGACAAGATAAGGTGGTTGACATTGGGTATTCTTGATGTGGATTATAATGACAAAAGGTGGTTTACTTCAAGTCTCAATCATTGGAGCGGTTACAGGTAGGCGGTTTGACGGGAGCGGTTGGTAACTCCGGTGAGGTTGCAAAGTGCGGTTGATGATGAGCTGCAAGGTGCGGTTCATCATAGGGGCGGTTACTGGAGTAGTTCAAGGGTAGTTTCAAACAAAGGATTGCACCAAGCAAATGCTAAGGGCGGTTTTGCTAGGGCGGTTGGAAGAAGCGGTTTGAAACTTTGAACTGCAACTCTCAATTCCAATGAGTCTTGTGCCAGTCTTCAAGCCTAAATTTAACCTAATCTATAAAATGGACTTAACTAAAAAATTGAAGTCTAAGCTTCATTACATAGGGTCCTAAAGTCCTTAAAATAGACAGGAGGTTATGGTATCAATCAAATCTAATACAAAATAGGAGGGTTAAAACATTCATACCCAACAATCTCCCCCTATTTGATTGATGCCATTACCTACTATAACTAAAGCAAACATTGTACTTGGTAAAAACATGTCCATAAGAATTAACATGGTAATTCATGTCCCAAGCCAATGCACACACTTAGCTTAAGCTATAGATTTCTATACTTTCTAAGAGATAAAAACTTACAATATGGAAAGTAGAGAAATGCATTCAGTGCACTTTAAGAAATATGAGTTTGAGTTCAAAGTGCGGTTTAAACTGAATGTTTAAACTTCAATTCAAAAAATATGATTTTAAGTTGAAAAATATTTGAATGAGGTTTAAAACCATAAGAGGTTTCATTGTTCTACAAACAAGCAGTTTGATATGAACAAGGTTTTTGGAACCATGATGCAATTTCCATTAATTCCTCAAGTGGTTACAAAACAGGAATGAAAGAAAATTACAGGGTTACAAACAAAAACAAGATTAAGTTGGACAAAAGGAAATACAATGAGAGTGAGGTCCAACAACAAAAGAGTTAAAAAAATACAGAGCAATAGCGGTTTAAGGTTGATGCGGTTCTTGACCTTGCTGCTGCTGCTGCGGTTGGTTGATCTCAGGGTTCCTGGCAAGATTTGATGCAGAGGTTTCAGACTTCAGGGATTTTCTAATTTTTCTCACCTCTTCTGCGGTCCTTCCTTGAGCGGTTACCAATCTCTCTAAGATATTTGCTTGAGAATCAATCTTGAGATTGGCATCAGAGACTGCCTTGGAGTTATCAGATACTTGATCAGTTAGCTCATCAATCAAGGTGTGAAAGGAGGAGTTCAAAGAATTGTACAAAGTTTGAACCTCCCCCTGAACTGCTGCGGTCTGAGAAGAGATAGCTTCAGTCATTTCATCAAGATTCACAGTCACTTGGATGGAGGATTTCAGCTCATTGACTGTGGCTTCAAGTTTGGTGGTGAATCCTAACTTGATATTTTCAAGGCGGTCATTGAATTCATCCTTGACTTCATTCAACTTGGCCATCAAAGCATCATCAAGGGAGTTTGTTTTGATCTCCAGCTTCTCTTTGACATTATCAATTTCCAGAAGGATATTTGCTTCAACCGCATTCAAGGCGGTTTGAAGGTCTTGAGTAGAAGGCGGTTGGGAATTGACAGTTTTAAGGAATTCAGCTTGGAGGGAATCAAAGGCGGTTTTGGAGGAGGTTGCAAGCTGAGAAATCATTTCCTTGAGATCAGAATCTCCAAATGATTGAATTTGAACAATACCTTCAGCTAAATCCTTCTTGAATCCTTCAAAGCAGGAATCAGCTGAGGATTTGACAATGTTTGCTAGATTTGCTAGATCCTTCTCCCCCTTAATGGCATCAAGTCTCTGAGCAAAACTCTTGAGTGAGTTCTTATGATCAGCCATTTGAAGGGTTTGAGAGGCAATCGAGATGGGATTGAGATTCGGCAAGCTTACGAAGGGAGCGGTTTGAAGCTTGAGGAGGCATTAGAAGCGGACAGCTTGATAATGTGGCCTTGGTTTATGAGGAGTTGGGACTGAATAAGATTAAGGGTGGAAAGGATTTGGGAGTAGTCAGAGGGTGGAGGAGCGGTTGAAGATGAGGGAATAAAGGTGAAGGCAGGAGGCGGTTCAGAATAGGTAGGAGGAGCGGTTTGAGGTATTTGAGACAATAGGGTTTGGAAAATGCGTGAGGCAGGAACTGTATAAGGGGATGAGGTTTGAGTTGAGATGGGTAGAGTAGGAGGTAAGGTAGATGGGGCGGTTGGGATGGAGGCGGTTGGGATGGGAGCGGTTGAAAGAGAGGTAGTTGGAATTGGCGCGGTTGAGATTGGGGTGGTTGGGATTGGCGCGGTTGATAAAGGTGTAGATTGAGTGGGAGTGGTTGATGTAGGGGCGGTTTGGATAGGGATAGAAGTAGTAGGAGGATTTGAAGTGATTGGGTTGGAATGAGTTGAATGGGATTTTTGTGGGGAAGAGATAGGTGATTTAGAAGGGGATTTATGGGTGCGGTTTGATATATGAGGGGATGAATGATGTGAGGGAGAATTTTGTGGTGAAGGAGTTGGAGTCCTAAGTCTAGAGGTTGAATGGGTTGGGCCTGCTGATGGCTTGGATGTCCATTCAGTGAAGGCTTTGGGATTTGAGGTGGCTTGATTTTGAGGGGTTTGAAATTCAGAAGGGGATGATGAATTTGAATTGGAATGAGAGGAGGATTTATCAAAGTATGAGGAGGTTTCACCAGGTATTTTGATGTTGGATTTGGCAATGGTGTGAAGATAGTGTTTCTTTGGAGGAGTTGTTTTCTTGGCCATTTGTTTGAATCTCCTCTTCTTGGGATTCTCCCCCTGAGTGGTTGCAATCTTGGGAGGTGGAGAAGGAGAGAGCGGTTTGGGGGAAAGAGATTTGGAAGGAGAAAGGTGTTGGGTAGGAATTGGGGAAGAGGTTTGAATAGGTGAGGTTGGAGGAGTTTGAAGCGGTTGGGATTGAGGAGGAGGTTGCGGTTGGGGTTGCGGTTGAACAGGAGGTTGAACTTGAGCTTGCGGTTGAGAGGTAGCAAGCGGTTCAGAAGATGGTTTCTTTCCCTTGGCAGCCTTCCTCAATTCTGCCCTTCTTTCCAACTTGTCAATTTTTGCTTTATAAAAAGCAACCTTATCTTCCTCTGTGAGATTGGCAGTAGCAGTCTTCACAGTTTTTGCCTTCTTGATAAGAGGGGCAATTCCAGCATCCTCTTCTTCTTCCTCATCAGTAGGCTCATCTCTCAAACCAAATTTCTCCTGAGGCTTAGTACTTGGACTAGCACCTGCGGTTTGAACACGCGGTTTAGATGGTGCGGTCCTTGGCTTCTTGGTCTGCGGTTCTAGGACAATGTTTTTCCTTCTAGAGGCCTTCTTGATTGCCTTTCCTAGAGCAGTAACCGCGGTTGCTGGAGTCATTTCAACATAGAACTCCTTGGGGTTGAGAGTATCAGCATCATATAGAAATTTGTACTGGGTATCTCCAAATGAGTATCTGAAGTTGTGACAAACCCTGGTTCCAAGGGAGTCACCTTCACCCATTGGTACTGATAACTCAGGAGTTGAGAGTCTGAGATCCTCCAAGTGTTGATAGCTTGTGAACAACGCGGTTAGGAGCCTGCAGAATGGTCTCCATCTCTGGTGTTCATTTTTGATTTTGGATTGATAAGCATCAATGGAGCTAGCCAGTTCCTTCATCAGAATCTTGGGCCAATTCAACTTAATTCCATTATAAATGGCACAGCAGTAAGTCCATTGCTGAGTAGTGAAGTTGTTGTGGTTGCCAGTCTTACCACACACAGACATTCCTACTAAATAGCCCAAGTGGCTCATAAGTTCACCAAATTCCCTCCTTGCCTTCTTCTTGTAATAACCAGATAGAGAGGTCAGATTGACAGTTGATAGAGCGGTTGCATCCAACACTTCCTGATCAACCTCCATGGGGCATCCTGACACATGAAATCCATAAGTACTTCTAATATCCAGATGATCAATGGATATATCGAAGCCTTCAACACTGCCAACCAGGCATTTGATCTTGGTGCCATCTGATAATTCTCTGTCTCCTAGAACAGCAGAGGAGTAGAACTGATCCACAAAAGAAGGAATGATATAAGATTGGCCTTTGTTGAAGAGAGGGAGGATTCCAGAGGTAGTGAGTCTTCTTATCATCTCTCTACCAAGAGCATCTCCTTGGAGCTCAGGCTCATTGATCTCATAGCCTGGAATAAAGAATTTAGGATCCTACAAAATGAAACAAAGGGTTTAGATCCAAAAAGTGATTCACAATGCACAAGCGGTTTGGGCATCCATGCGGTTGGCAATTGATGCGGTTGAAAATATTGAGAACTCCAAACCTCAAGTAAATTGTGAATATAATTAAAACACTTAGAAAATATGTAAGAGATTATACTAGTACGTGGCATTGTAATCCAAGTTTATCCCACACTGCAAGCGGTGCTTGGAGAGGAAGGTTATGGTGTCCAGCCTATATACTAAGTAATATCTCAAACAAATTTAGCATGCGGTTTCAAAGGAATAACTTAAATAGCTAACAGGCATGCGGTTTCAAGATAACAAGCGGTTCATAGTTTGCATGCGGTTCAAAAGTGAATGCAGTTGATATATAGCATGCGGTTCTAATGTGAACGCGGTTGAAGAGGACATGCGGTTGGAATCAAGAAGTATTCATGAATGCAGTTCCAAACAATCAAGGCATGCGGTTGATGTTCACAAATAGTGCATAAAAATTTATTGAAAATTTTCTAAGTACAAAAAAACATGTGTGAAAATCAAATGAACCAAAACATGTGATAATTTTAACATGGCATATGAACAGTCATGTGAAGGCATGATGAACACGAAGAACTCTTAGAACACTAAAAACAGAGATTCAACAAAAGTTCACCAAAATCAACAAATAACATGTCAAAATGATCACATTGAGCAGTAGATTAACAATATAACCTTAAAAATTCATACTTTGCTCAGAATCAACATGAACAAGCAAGAACACTCAAATGGGTTTTCGAATGAGAAAATTTTAAATTCCAAAATCAGTGTTCAAGTCATTGGTTGATCGTAAAATAAATTACATATAAAGAATCTAACAACAAATCCGAGCAAAACCCAACTGAAATTATGCAAAATGATGAACAATCAAGGTAGATATGAACAAAAATGCATTTAAGGGTTTTCGAAGCTTCAAGGTTCATCAATGGCGGATTCATGAGGAATTTTGCAGAAATGAAGAAAGACGTAGTTAAGGAACACATACCATATCAGAGAAGGGAGCCTTGGGAGCCATTGAAGAAAGTAAAAAAAATTATGAAGCTTATGGAGGAGAGAGAGAGTGAGTTGGTAGAAAGTGCTTTTGCAGAGAAGACAGAGTAGGAAGAGTTGAAATCGTTGTCTTGTCTACGCTATTTATAGGTAAAATTCGGGTTTAGGGAGTTGAAAGGACGGTTTGATTTTCCCATAAACTGAATCATTACCTCTGTTGCACCCTTTCATCTCCTATTCTTTAACCAATGACGGCTGACAAGAGAGCTTTAAATGCTAATGTTCCCTTTGCATTAAATGCATTTAAATTTTGAAATAGCGTGGGAAAACATTTGCAAAAATGCCCTTATGTCAAAATGTGGACTAAAATAAAAATAAAGGAACTTACCTTGGGTCCACGTGGCAGTGCGGTTGAAAAGAGTTTTAAACCGCATATCTTCTTTAAAGATAAGAAAAAAAATTAAAACTGATTTTGAAAATACCATATGTTGAAGGCGGTTGAAGATGGAGCGGTCATAAGCAGCATGCGGTTGGGACTAAGCGGTTGGCTGCAGAGGCGGTTGACCACTCATGCGGTTTGAATGAATGCGGTTCAACAATGGTGCGGTTGAAATTTTCAATAAGAAATACAACCTAAACTCAACACACAAGTTAGTCAATAAAAAGTATGGAATCATTTAAGTTCAAGCATACCCATTTCTCCTCTGAGGAAGGAAAACCTCTTGGAGTCAAGAGCCTTGGTGAGGATGTCAGCAATCTGATTATCTGTCCCCACATACTCTAAATGGATATTCCTCTTCTCCACATGGTCTTTGAGGAAATGATACTTGATATCAATATGCTTGGTCTTGGAATGCATGACAGGGTTGTTAGAGACTGAAATTGTTGAAGTGTTGTCGCACATGATCGGGCAATTTCCTTCTTCAATTCCATAGTCCACCAACTGCTGCTTCATCCAAAGGATTTGACAGCAACAACTACCAGCAGCAATATACTCAGCCTCTGTGGTAGACACTGAAACTGAAGCTTGCTTCTTGCTGGCCCAAGCAACTAGTCTATTTCCAAGGAAATGACAAGTACCACTAGTGCTTTTCCTGTCAATAGTACAAGCTGCATAATCTGCATCTGAATAACCTACAAGATCGAAGTTCGAATCTTTGGAATACCAAAGTCCAAGGTTAGTGGTTCCAGATAAATAGCGGATTATACGCTTGACTGCAATAAGATGTGCTTCTCTAGGATCTGCTTGGTAGCGAGCACATACACAGACACTAAACATGATATCGGGCCTACTAGCAGTTAAGTAAAGTAATGAGCCGATCATACCTCGATATAAAGTTTGATCAACTTTCTTACCTTTGAGATCCTTATCTAGCTTATTGCCGGTGGCCATTGGAGTATCATATGCTTTAGCATTTTCTAATCCAAACTTCTTTATCAACTCCTTGGTGTATTTGGCTTGGCTGAGGAAAATACCTTCTTCGCATTGCTTGATTTGAAGTCCGAGGAAGAATGTTAATTCTCCCATCATGCTCATCTCAAACTTGCTTTTCATTAGCTTCTCGAAACGCTTACAAAGCAACTCATTAGTAGAACCAAAAATAATATCATCAACATAAATTTGAACAAGTAAAGTATGCTCATTATATTTGGCAATAAAAAGAGTTGTATCAATTTTACCGCGTTTAAATCCCTTTTCTAGTAAAAATTTAGAAAGAGTCTCATACCATGCCCTTGGAGCTTGCTTAAGTCCATACAAAGCCTTTTGGAGTTTGTAGACATGATTGGGAAATTTGGAGTCTTCAAATCCAGGTGGTTGGGCAACATACACGGTCTCTTGCAGTTCGCCGTTGAGGAATGCACTCTTTACGTCCATTTGATATAACTTGAAATGCTTGAAAGAGGCGTAGGCTAAGAAGATTCTGATAGCTTCCAATCTTGCAACTGGAGCAAAGGTTTCATCATAATCAATTCCTTCTTCTTGCCTATATCCTTGTGCAACCAACCTTGCTTTATTCCTAGTGATGCTTCCATTCTCATCCATCTTATTCCTAAATACCCACTTAGTTCCTATCACTCCTTGATCCTGAGGTCTAGGCACCAAAGTCCAGACCTTGCATCTTTCAAACTGGTTGAGTTCTTCTTGCATGGCAACGACCCAACTGGAATCTTGGAGTGCTTCATCAATCTTCTTGGGTTCAACTTGAGATAAAAGAGAAGTATGCTCGTCATAGTTTGATCTCCTTGTTTGAACACCGGAAAACAGATCACCAATCACATTTGTGAGGGGGTGACTGCTGACTTCACGAACCTCTGGGGGTAAGTCTGGTTGGACTGAGGTTTGCTGAAGATCTTCAATTGGAACGTTGCTAGATCCTTCAGCGAAGTCATGGAAGGTAAGTTGACGAAGAGGTTCTATAAGCTGGATAGGGGAATTTTCAACATCTTCTTCCCTGGTAGTTGCATCTGGAGTAGGAACTTCAGGTGCGGTTTGAGAATTGCGGTTTGAGGGAAGTTTAGTTGAGGGTGCTGGATTTTGAGGTTGAGGTTCAGGTGCGGTTTGGGATGGTTCACCTGGTTCATTATGCTCAACAAAATCATCAGCAACATTTGGAGCCAAATGTGGCTCAAGGAGAGAATGCTCATCAAAAGTAACATGGACAGACTCTACTATTTTTAAACTAGTTTTATTGAAAACGCGAAAAGCTTTAGAATGTTTAGCATACCCAACAAAAATACCTTCGTCGGCCTTGGCTCCGAATTTACCTCTATTTTCTCTTCCGTTGTAGAGGACAAAACATTTGCAGCCAAAAATCTTGAAGAATGCAATGTTGGGGGTTCTTCCTCGCCAAAGCTCATAGGGAGTCTTGTTATAGGTTTTGTTGATGAGGGAGCGGTTCTGAGTGAAGCATGCGGTATTGATTGCTTCAGCCCAAAAATACGGAGGTAGCTTCGCTTCAGATATCATTGTCTTTCCAGCCTCAATCAACGTCCTATTCTTCCTTTCCACAACCCCATTTTGTTGTGGAACACCAGCAGTTGAAAAATTGTGATCAATCCCATGGTCATCACAATACTGAGCAACACCGTTGTTCTTAAATTCCGTTCCATTATCTGATCGAACACTAACGATGTCGTCTTCTTTTTGAGTTTGGAGCCGTCTAAAGAGTGCGGTGAGAATCTCATAGCAGTCATCTTTGGAAATCATCATCTCAACCCACGTATATCTTGAGTAATCATCCACCACCACTAAAGTATATCTATTTCCTCCAATGCTGGCAGTGGTTACGGGTCCAAACAAATCTATGTGAAGCAGTTGTAAGCATCTTGAAGTTGAAGGAGCGGTCTTGCTGGTGAAAGACGACGCGGGCTACTTACCAGGCGGCATGCACTGCATTTCTCTGGATGGTGGTCAGCCACTTTGGGTAAACCACGAACGAGGTTTTCCCTACCAATCTTTGCAAGATACTTGAAGTTCAAGTGGCTCAACCTCTTGTGCCATAGCCAACTATTTTCGCTCACATTCTTAGCTACAAAACAGAGATTAGTAATACTACATGCAGAATTTAGATCAATAATGTAAATATTACTCTTACGAATCCCTGTGAGTAGGGTGACGCCGGAAATGCTATCTTTGATAAAGCAATTTGATGACGTGAAGTTGCAAAGCATTCCTTTGTCGCAAAATTGAGAAATTGAAAGGAGGTTGTGCTTGAGTCCATCGACAAGAGAAACCTTCTCAATAGTTAGGTTTCCTCTCCTTATAACACCATATCCAATGGTCTTGCCTTTGTTGTTGTCACCAAAGGTTACAGACGGACCACTTGCTTCAACGACATCTTCAAGTAATGATCTATCTCCAGTCATATGTCTTGAGCAGCCACTGTCAAGATACCATTCATTATCCTTGGAGTGACCAGCCATGAAGCAGAGGACCTGAAATGTAAACATTAAGAACGAGGTCCCCCTTTATTTCTTGGGTCCTGAAGTTAGCAACCCTTTACAACCCACACCTGTTTGACAGAAGGAGGTTTGCTCTTCCTGGCATTGGGTGTGAACCGCAAAAGGCATTCTGCAGCCTTGTGACCTAAACCATCACACACAGAACATTTATAAAAGCTACAAGCATCATGAGGTTTTACTAACTCCTTACTCTTCTTAGGAGTTCCATGCGGTTTGGGACAAGGAAGCGGTTTGGGAGGTGCGGTTCCAGCTAACATTCCAGCTGATACAAAGGGAACAGGCTTTGGTTTGACCACGTATTTCCTGGGAACGCTATTCTTGCTTTTGAAGGCAGGAGGAGCGGTCGAAGAAGAAACGCGGTCTGACCTAGAGTTAACAGAACCGCCTTTTCCACCAGAAGTGGTTGGAGCAGGGATTCTACCAATTCCATAAGCCATTTCCTCTTCAGGTGCTTCCACAGAATTCTTAGGTTTCAACACAGAATTCTTCCCATATTGCTTTCCTTTAGGGTAGACATAATTTACTTGTCTTGCTTAACCCTTACCCTTAGCAATCTTCTCCTTGGGAATTTCTTTAGTTAGTTCTGGAAATTCCTCATCCTTTTCACTCGAGGATGCACACTTCTCCTCTTCCTCAGATCCAAACCCTAGACCATCCTTAGTTCCAGGAGGAACTTGGAAGTCCAAGATTTTATCCTTGGTGGATTGAGACTTGAGCCACGAATCAATAATCTTTTGGCGATCTTCGATTTGGGTTACCAAGTCATCATTCCTGAGTTGAAGTGCAGCAACCTTAGTTTCAAGGATGCGGTTTTGATCAGCGAGAGAGTCATCTGTTTGATTTGGTCCTTAAGATTAGAAATTTCAGACCTCATCACAGTTTTCTCCGTCTTGTAGGATTAAGTTCATCATGAGCTAAGCTTAAGGCTTTCTTAAGATTTGAGAATTGATGGATCACCATTTCAGCTTCCTTGAACATCTTTTCATGTTCCATGGGAGAAACCTCTTCCACCACCTTTTTCAAAATTTTCTTTGGAATAGCTTTTGAAGGTGGAGTAGTTTTAGATGAGAAAATGGGACGTGAATACGAACAATTTCCTATCTTAACGCTAGGAGTAAGTTTAATATCATCATCCAATTTATAATTTGGAAGTTTTGCAAAAACCTCCTTTTCTTCCATATCAGGCAACTCAAATGATTCAGAATCTGAGTCATCAGAAGCTTCTGCAATTAAGCAGAGGTTAACCTCTTCGGTTTCACCGTCACTTCCATCCTCAGAATCTGTTTCAATCCAAGTTGCTAATTCCTTGGAATTCTCTTCCTCCTCAGCAACCATTCCCTTACGATGAGAAAATTTCGAAGGAAAAGTTTTCTTTTTCATGTATTCATATTTAGGCTGTGGACACTCAGATGCAAAGTGGCCAGGTTTTCTACAGTTGTAGCAAACCAAGTCACTCTTCTTCTTTGTATCTGCAGCCCTAGAAAATGTTGCAGGAGGTTTGCCTTTTGAAAATGATTTTGTGAGAGGTTTTGAAGATTTTCTAAATTTTTGGAATCTTTTCACAAACATGGCAAAATCATCATCATCCATCTCGATGAGTGATGAGGTTGATATGGAAGGATCAGTGGTTTGATTAGATGTGGATGGTTTCTCTTCATGTTCCACTACAGACATAGAAAGCGATTTGGTTTTACCTTCTATCTCTTCAATATGATTTAATTTAAGTTCATAAACTCTAAGATTGGCATACAAGTTACTTAACGACCAAGTACCCAATACTTTGGAGTCTTCTAGAGAGGTAGCCTTATTTACCCATCTAGAACCTAAAGCAGATAGGAAAGTCATATTGATTTCCTTATCGGTTAAAGTTTTACCAAGAGATCTACAAGCATTAACTACCTCAACATAGCGATCGTAGGTTTGACGCAAGGTTTCGTTGGGTTTTCTTGAAGTTGTTGTAGGATCTTTCAACAGTGTATAATTTGTTTTCCTTGCACTCTTCGTCACCTTCGAGGTAGCTCTCTATGGCATCCCACATCTGCTTTGCGGTTTTGAGGTACATCACTTTCTGTAGAGTTGATACGGGGAGGGTCCCAGAAATGATGAACCTCGCCTTCTTTGTCTAAGGCAACTAATCTCTTCTCTTCATCCGACCACTCATCTTTTGGCTTTTTGACCTCTGGAGTTTCAGCATTGGTGGTTGCATCAGTGTTAGCCTTCATTGGAATTAGAGGGCCATTGATCACGCACTCCACCAGCATTTCATCTATGGTTTCCAAATGAATAAGCATTCGGCACTTCCAGATGTCAAAGTGGTCTTCGTCCAACATTGGAATGTGTGAATAGTTAACAGTAGTCATTGTCTTTGAGGTTGCCATATCGAATCGGCACACAAGCTGTTAAGCTTGAAAAACAGTGGTTTTAAAATGTGTTTGCTCTGATACCACTTGTTGGTCCCAAAGGTGGCAACAAGGGTGAAAATACAGCTAGAGGGGGGGGGTGAATAGCTGTATAAAATTTTTCGCCCTCTTTTAGAAACTAAATCTCTTGCTTACAAAATCCTCTTGCAGTTGATAATAGACTGCAAGTGATAGTGTAAAATGCACAGCGGAATATTTAGAGTTGCAAAGCGGTTTTGATAGAGGAGGTTTGTAAAGCGGTTTTAATAAAGTAGTTGGTACGTGCGGTTTACAAACAAGTGAGGTTTTGACAATGTTAACTCCAAACACTATTTCACAATAATGGATATCTAAATAAAGATCAAACAGAGACAAAGATAAATAATTAGTAAGCACAAGAAATATAATTGCAGAAAGTAAGAACACGCTATTTGGAGTGGTTCAATCGATAAACGATCTACGTCCACTACCAAGATGGTTAGTCTTGGATTTCTAAGAGAGATTTTATATTAAGTATTTGAGAGATTACAAAGTACAATAAAATCTTTACTATGAAGAACAAATCCAAAACTATAACCAGTGTATCTCAAGTGTTTAATCTATGTGATTAGAACAAATGAGGTGTGTGTGTGAGAACAAGATCAAGGCTCTTTAAATCTGTGAGATGTAGAGCTCAATGATTCTTGAATGTGTTAAGGCTTGATTTCTGGGCTAGGAATATTTCTTGAAGGGTTGAACAATTTCTGGGCAGAGCTTCAGCTTCTATGAACACGCAATTTCTCAATTTTTCAAGCAATCTTCAAATGGTGAAGATTAGGGGTATTTATACCCAAGCATCCAAAATGTAGCCGTTGGATACAGCTGTTGAAGGACAGTACTTGATGCTTTCTTATTGGTCCACAGCAACCACTTTTGTCCTTTGATACAGTAGTTGCGAGATAAAGCCGATAATGCTCAGGCTGCAAGCAATGAGGTTTGGACACCTGTCACCTTTTCAAGATCCTTGCAGTCTTCTCTGACTTTGAATCACGTGACAAGATCAGGTGGTTGACATTGGGTATTGCTGATGTGGATTATAATGACAAAAGGTGGTTTACTTCAAGTCTCAATCATTGGAGCGGTTCGAGTAGGCGGTTTGGCAGGAGCGGTTGGTAACTCCGGTGAGGTTGCAAAGTGCGGTTGATGATGAGGCTGCAAGGTGCGGTTCATCATAGGGGGCGGTTACCTTTGGAGTAGTTCAAGGGTAGTTTCAAACAAAGGATTTCACCAAGCAAATGCTAAGGGCGGTTTTGCTAGGGCGGTTGGAAGAAGCGGTTTGAAACTTTGAACTGCAACTCTCAATTCCAATGAGTCTTGTGCCAGTCTTCAAGCCTAAATTTAACCTAATCTATAAAATGGACTTAACTAAAAAATTGAAGTCTAAGCTTCATTACATAGGGTCCTAAAGTCCTTAAAATAGACAGGAGGTTATGGTATCAATCAAATCTAATACAAAATAGGAGGGTTAAAACATTCAAACCCAACACCATTATAGAAGTCTTTTGAAAGAAGGAAACAAGAATATGTTTCTTAAAAAGCTCACGCTTTCAATCTCCCCCTATTTTGGACTTTCTGGTCAAAACCAAAGATTTATAGAAATCACAATTTGTAACCACAAAATATAGATAAAAACATAACTCCCCCTGAATGGATGTGTGTCCAGATGTGTTTACACATCCACACATAAAAACTGCATAAAACAAGTTAGAGCAGAATAGCAACAGTTCATTAAAGAGCAAAAGCAAAACAACCATTCAGCAACATCCTAATTAAAGTTATTACAACCCATTGTTTAAAACTAAAACAGAAATTAAAAATTGTCTTAAAATCATCAAGGTAAAATAACTATTAAAAAGTCTTCTCCCCCTTAATTCAAAGTTCCCAGCTCCTCCAGCCAGCAGCAGCAACAGCAGCATCCCAAACTCTGTTTCCAGCAGCAGTAGGTGCAGGTTCATCTCCCCATTTTTGAGCAGAAAGGTTAGCATGCCATTTGAGGAGTCTATCCTTAAGGGCTTTAAGATTGTTGGCATGAGCAATGGAGGCTTGGAGTTGATCAGTTAAAGCAGAGGTATGAGATTCAGCAGCTGCAATTTCTGCATCCAAATCCTTCATTTGAGCAACAAAAGGGTCATCAGATGTGGGTTCAGTTGTGTCCACATCTGGCATAGAGATTTCAGGGACAGTGCCCAAAGGGAGATCCACAAATCTGGCATAGAGATTTCAGGGACAGTACCCTTATCAGCCTTCTTCCGAGTGGATGTGCGCCTGGATGTGTGCAAATCTTCAGACACATCCTTAGCAGGAGATGGTATTTTGACAGACTCCACCTCTGTCTCATCATCAGAAGAGGCATCATTTTCTTGTTCAAGCTCATCTCTTCCCAGCTTGAAATTGGCATCTGAGGCAGTATCATCACTATCATAACTAGACTTAGAATCATCAGCTTCTTCATCAATAGGCTCTAGGTCTGTAGCAGCCACCTTTTTCTTACCTTTTAACTCCATTAAGATATTGGCCAAGGGCTCTTCATCACTAAATACAGAGGGATCATCAACAGATTTGCAGCCTCAGGGACAGGAACATCAACAACTGGAGTAGGAACAGGGATGATGGGATCAGAAGGCTTACTAGGAGAGGATGGAACAGGATTAATAGGTTCAGCATGGGGAATTACTTCAGAAGGAGCTATAACAGGAGCAACAACTGAGGGAGTAGGATTTGCAGGTTGAGCCCTAGTTCTAACAAGAGGAGGAATTACCTCTTCTTCTTCTTCATCATCATCACAGGCTATGGCAGTAGAGGGCTTACCACCAGGTTTCTTCAGATTCTTAAGCTTGTCAGCTTCTGACAGTTTCCTAACCCTGTGCGATCGACGTAGATTGCGTTGGGGAACAGGGTTTTCAGCATGGCCCAATGATTTTGCAGGGGTTAGCTTCCTCTTTTTGGTTGAAGAAGGTTCAACAGAGGGTAAAACAGGGGCGACAACTGATGGTTGTATAACCGGAGAGGTTGGAGCTTTAGGGTTTTCAGAAGCTGTTGGAACAGACAAGTGTTCCAATGTAGGAGATTTAGAGGGAGATCCTTCCATTGAAGAGCTAGACGAGGATGAGGGAGGAGGAATTTCAGCAAGAAATTTAGAGATTACAGGGTTGGCGGTAATTGGAGCTTCAGCAATGGCGACAGAAAAGGGCTCAATGTCTAGGACGTCTTCCTCACGAATGTTTGAGTGATCAGCTATTTAAACAACTCAAGAGCGTTAGGTTGAACAGTGCAAGGGAATTAATTGCAATGTGTGTGATTGTGTGCAAAAAGATGGAAGAACAAAAGGTTTAGCAAGGGTTTATGGGGGATGGGACGGATGTGAGATCTAATTAATACTCACAACTCCCCCTTTCCAACTGAAACTTGGAATCCTTCTCCAAAAAGGTTTCACACATCCTTAATACCTCAGAAGTCCTCCAACGGCTAGAATCCTTTGAGATTACCACACACAACAACCTTCGAAGAAATAGGGAATTAAAATGAACAAGATTTTGATAGAGTTTTATGAAAACAAAAATAATTCAGTCATATCTTTATTAAAAACAGAATCCCATTCGAAATTTTCCAACTTTTTCAAACAAGGATTGATACACACCTTTTTCTTTCATGAGAGATAATGAAGATCAAAAACCTATAAAATCAAAGAATAAATTAAGAATGAAAATAAATTAACTAGCATATTTACAAAGATCCTATATGACCTAAAGAATGCAGTATGCCTAGCATGATGCAAACACACAAGTGATGGAAAAATCTCAGCTTATAAATGTGGCATATGATGTGAGTCACATTTGGGGACACATTTAGATCACAAAAAGTCAATGAGCAATAATCCAATCTGCACAGCCTCTAAGATGCATCCACTAATTTTTTGTTGTGGATTTTTACATTGTGAGTAGCTTTCACTTTACTTGAATCCCAAAGATAGCCCTTTTTCCCAATAATCTTATCAAGTTTGATTTCAAGATTTCTTATGAGAATCACTTGATCATAATGTTATGGCTTCATACTAAGGGTGAAGCAGCTGTTTCTCACACATATATTTTTTTTTCTTTTATAGCACCCACTGTGAGATACCTAGGAAGGTTATATCAAGTCATCAAAAGATGACATGAACAGGAAGTGCTCACAATTAAGTGATAAAAAACAATGCCAAGATGAAGACTCACAAGTGACCACACTGAGAAATTTCGTGCTAATGCATGATTTTTTTTGTTTTGATTTTTTTTATATATTTTTTTCCAGTTAATCTAATATACAGATGTGTTAGAGGATGTGAGACACATTTGTGCTCACAATCTTAGATATCACACAAACCAAGAGACTTCCTCAAGGAGGAAAATTTCTCTCAATCTAATGCCTTTGTAAATATATCAGCCAATTGATTTTCAGTCCCAACAAATTCCAGACTCACAGTTTTTTGTTCTACAAGATCTCTAATGAAATGATGTCTAATATCAATGTGCTTTGTTCTAGAATGTTGGACAGGATTTTTAGATATGTCCAAGGCACTTTTGTTATCACAAAAAGCAGTCAAAATTTTGTTATTTAATCCATAATCTTTCAACATTTGATTCATCCAAAGCAGTTGTGTGCAGCAACTTCCAAGGGCAACATACTCAGCCTCAACAATGGATAAAGACACACAATTCTGCTTCCTATTATACCAAAATACAAGGTTATTTCCTAGGTAGAAACATCCACCTGTGGTACTCTTTCTATCATCACTATTTCCAGCCTAATCAGAATCAGTATATCCAACCAAATTGGTGTTTGTCTCTTCTTTAGAATAATGTAACCCTAGGTTCACAGTCCCACTTACAAATCTAATGATTCTTTTCAAGGCTTTAAGATGAGACATCTTTGGGTTGGCTTGGTATCTTGCACAGAGACACACACTATACATAATGTCAGGTCTACTTGCAGTGAGGTAAAGCAGACTTCCTATCATGCTTCTGTATAGGATTTGATCAACACTCTCACCATTTGAATCATGACTTAGCTTTTGGGAAGATCCCATTGGTGTTTTTTGATGTGAAGAGTGTTCAAGCTCAAATTTTTTCACAAGATTCTTGGCATACTTAGACTGTGAGATGAACATGCCATCTTTAAATTGTTTAATCTGTAGACCTAAGAAAAAGTTCAACTCACCTACCATACTCATCTCAAATGTGGAAGTCATGCTATCCACAAACTCAGCTAGCATAGGGTCAGAGTTTGACCCAAACACAATATCATCCACATAGATTTGTGCCACAAGAATATTCTTTTTATTTTTCCTCACAAACAGTGTTTTGTCAACCTCACCTCTCTTGAATCCTAGGTGAAGCAAATGGTCAGTCAACCTACCATACCAAGCTCTAGGGGCTTGCTTTAGCCCATACAGAGCTTTCTTTAGCTTATACACATGGTTAGGATACTTAGAATCCACAAAGCCTTTAGATTGTTCAACATAGGCTTCCTCATTCAATATCCCATTTAAAAAAGCACTCTTAACATCCATTTGATGAAGAGTAATCTTGAGGTAACAAGCAATGGCTAACAGAAGCCTAATGAACTCAATCCTTGCAACAGGAGCAAATGTCTCCTCAAAATCAATTCCCTCAATTTGAGTGTAACCTTGAGCAACTAACCAAGCTTTATTTCTAATTATTACACCTTGCTCATTAGTTTTGTTCTTGAAAATCCATTTGGTTCCTATGACATTTCCATGTGAGGGTCTAGGGACAAGAGTCCAAACCTCATTCTTTTCAAATTGAATCAACTCATCTTGCATAGCAAGAATCCAGTCAGCATCTTTCAATGCTTCAGCAATATTCTTAGGTTCAATCTTTGAAACAAAACAACAAAAGCTTACATGTGAGTATACTGAGGAGCAACTCCATAAACCAGCCATCTTTCTATAATCAACTTTGTTCTTTTGCTAGTTCTCACTTGAGCATGCACATCTCCCACAACTTGTGAAGTGGGGTGGTTTTTCTGAATTTTAGAAGGAATATCCTTTGATCTATCCACACACCCATCCACATTATCCTCTTCAGCATCATCCTGATCAGATTCAGAGGAACTGTCCTCGATTCTGAGATTTTGAGTGGATGTGGGAGCAGATGTGGGTTCAGGTGTGGAAGCAGATGTGTCCACATCCTTGGTTACATCCTTATCAGGTTCAACATGTTTTTCAGCACTGGAAGTTTCTGTTGGTTTTTCAGCACCTGTTTCTTCATCCTTCCAGTCCAGTAAGCAACCTGAAACATAATCCTCAGCGGTCTTGAGGTTAAAATCAAGTGAGTCATCAAAAATAACATTAGTAGATTCCATAATGGTATTAGTTTTGAGATTAAAAACTCTGTAAGCTCTACTATTTGTGGAATAGCCCATGAAAATTGCTTTGTCACTCTTTGAATCAAATTTGGACAAGTATTCTCTATCAATGTGATAAGCAGTGTTCAAAGCTTCTGCCCAAAATTTATTGGACAGGTTTTTAGAACTTAACATGAACCTAGCCATTTCTTGCAAAGTTCTATTCTTTCTTTCAGCAATTCCATTTTGCTGTGGAGTGATTGGTGCAGAAAACTCATGGGTGATTCCCTTAGAATTGCAAAAATTAGTAAACATTTGGTTCTCATATTCAGTGTCATGGTCAGACCTAATTCTCACAGTCTTAAGACCATAAAGATTTCTAACCCTTTTGTGCCAATTTTTGAATTCACCAATTGTTTCAGATTTCTCTCTTAAGAACATTACCCAAGTGTATCTAGAATAATCATCAACACACACAAAGGCATACTTTTTCCTACCAAAGCTTTCTACTTCAATAGGTCCCATCAAATCAGTATGAATCAGCTCCAAACACCTAGATGTGGAGCACTGTTGGACCTTTTTATGTGATGCTTTTGTTTGCTTTTCCTTTTGACATGAACCACAAACATCAGGGTTCTTGAAGTTTAGTTTAGGGGGGTCTTTAATAGCTTCAAACCTTTGAAGTTATTTCAGAGTTCTACAGCTAGCATGCCCTAATTTTTGGTGCCACAGATTGACATCATTAGCTTTTGAGCTTAGACAAGAAAGATTGTCACCAAATTGGTAACAATTGTCAGCAGATCTAGGACCAGTAAACACACATTTATTATCCTTATCAAACACTTTACACAAGTGCTTATCAAACTTCACATAAAGATCATCATCACATAGTTGACTGATGCTTATCAGGTTGGCTTTCAAGCCTTCCACATGGTACACATTGTGCAATTTTGGGAGATCCTTGACATCTAGGGTTCCTTTCTCAACAATTTTTCCTTGAGAACCTCCACCAAAATTTACTTTCTCCCCACTAATCACTTCATAGTCAAGAAGAACTGCTTGGTTTCTAGTCATGTGCCTAGAGCACCCACTATCAAAATACCAAGAGCCAGAGACAGTACTCTTGAGGGAAGAGTAAACAACATTGCAGGTGGCACTTGGTTTGGCCATCCACTGCTTTACAGCTTTCTTTTTGGGTTGCAGAGGTCTCAGATTACCAGGATGTGTGTTCGGATGTGCATACATCTTCTCACACATCTGAGGCTGATTGAAGTGACCAGATTTTTTATCAGCCTTTAGTTTGTAACAGAAAGGTCTAATGTGACCAGGAGCAAGGCAGTAGTGGCAGATGTAGTGCCTCTTCCTTGGTCTTTTCTCACTCAAGAGGAATTTTTCTCTAAAAATTGGTTTTTCCACACCTTTTGAAGTAGAAGCCTCACATCCCTCCTTTACAAAATTACTTTTTTCAAAGCCCAAACCAGTTTTGTTAAGCTGACCTATGGAAATAGATTCATCAAGTTTCATTTTACTTTTGTTTAACCTGGTAAATGTACTCTCAGCTTTCTCACATTCATTTTTGAATTTTTCAAGCTCAACTTCTCTTTTGGTTACAAGGACTTCAAGTTTGACAATGGTATCTTTTTGAACATCATTTTCCTTTGAAAGTATAGTTTTTTCATCTTCACAAGTAGCCAATTTATCAGAAAGAGATTTATTTACCTTAACAAGTACCTCAATCTTGTCCAATATTTTCATCCAATCTGTATGCAACTCCTTGTATGTTGCAAAGAGTTCTTCATAGGGAATGTCCCTATCTTCATCTTCAGAATCTCCTTTTACTGTAAAACAGTTCAGCATTAAGTCGAATGTGACATCAGATGTGTACACATCTGAGACCACATCCAAGGAATTTTCAGAACCTCCATCTTCTATATCTGTAGAAAAGGCATTAAACACAGAATGGCAATTGATAATAGACATGTTAGCCACTTCATCTTCATCCTCACTGTCACTAAGGGTAGCAGTTAAGCTCATTCCCTTATTTTTGAGTGTGTTAGCACACTCATTGGCATAATGACCAAAGCCACGACATGCCCTACATTGAAAAGACTCAGAGGATTTTTTATTGTCAAAGCTTGGTTTTTTGAATCCAGTGTCAGTGCTAGGTTTTGGTTTTTCAGTAGCACTGGGAGTAGGTCTGTTAGGAAATTTGCTTATCCTTTTATTCTTCAGTATGGAACTGAATTTCTTTGAAATAAAAGTCATATCCTCTTCTTCAAGATTTGACTTGTCAAACTCAGAGAATAATTCCACAAACTCTTTTGGTAATGCAGCAGCACTCTTGAGAGCAAGACTGTGAGATTTGTTCTTTTTCTGAGCTTCAAGGTTTAGCTCAAACACAGTCAAGATACCTACAATTTTGTCCAGACCTACAGTATTGGTGTCATTAGTTTCCTCAATCACAGCCACTTTTATGTTGAACCTCTCAGGTAAGGTCCTTAAAATCTTACTCACAAGTCTTGCATTGGAGATTGATTCTCCTAGACTTGTGCACTCATTTGAAATCTCATGAATTTTAGCAGCATATGACACAATGTCCTCAGTTTCTTCCATTCGAAGTAACTCAAACCTATCCATTAAAATTCTAAGCCTAGTAGCTTTCACACTTGGTGCTCCCTCACATTGAGTTTGCAGAATATCCCAAGCAGCTTTGGCTACACTCTCATTAGTGATAAGCTTGTACATATTCCCAGAAACATGGCTGGAAATAGCACCCATTGCTTTTGAATTATAATTAGCAGCCTGAATTTCTTCAAGAGTCCATTGTTCTTCAGGTTTTCTTTCGAAAATAGACTCACCAACACCAGAAGTAGGCTTCTTCTCCACAGTAGGAGGTTGTCACGCAACAAGGATACACATCCAAGCCCTTTCATCAATACTTTTGATGTAATTACGTATCTTAGACTTCCAAAGAGAATAGTTCGTGCCATCCAAGACAGGAGACCTGTTTTGGTGATTTTGGCATTCCATAATGACTACACTTTCTGGATCAACACTCAGTAATATATCGAAAGTTGGCTTTGATACCAATTGAAAGTTTCGTGTAGCTAGGAAGCTTTAATCACACAACAGGCAACAGATGTGAGTACAGATGTGTCTCACAACTATCCACACATCCACAGATAATGCAGCGGAATAAAACAAATTAAAAGTAATAACGCAAGAGTTATATACGCTTACTGATCAGTAAGATCACCAAACTAGGCTTACGCCCAAAAACTTTTCACTATAAAAACTTTTGATACTTACAAAACAAATAAGTGAAAAACTAAAATACTAAAATACTAAACGAGTTCTAATCACCTTCTATGACAAGAACTACTCCCATTTCCCAAGTAGGACCTATTCTAGTCAGAAGTAAAACAAAGAACTCTATGAAAAACTAGATGTGAGTTACGAATGTGAGGCACAACCTTCACTCACAACCTAAAACAATTATGTTGAAAACTATGAAGAATATGTATTTTTCTCTCAGAATTTCCGTGGCTTCTCTTGTGCTGAATGCCTTGTATTTATATGCATCATGGAGAAGATCTTCAAGTAATCAACATCTTCCTTTGTGAGATCTCTTTTCCTATAAGAAAACATAAACACACTCACAAAGAAATAGAATATTAGTAGGTTAGTCCTAATATAAAATTATGTACATAAATAAAAAATATTTACTTTATTTACAATGTTCTAGTCAAAGTAGGACAATAATAAATCTTCCATGAAAGTCACAAAATATTCATACCATTATAGAAGTCTTTTGAAATAAGGAAACAAGAATATGTTCCTTAAAAAGCTCACGCTTTCAGAGTAATTGCATTGAGCCTGGGACTGTGTTATTGCTCTTCTGATCTCCCTTCTCGAATTGCCTTTGCTGATTTTCAAGCACAAACTACAGAGCCTGAAAAGAAACCCAAGTTAATCTTTGGAGATAAATACAATTTATGACCCAGAAAATGTTTTTTTTTTTTTTTTTTTTTTTTTTAAGTCAGGCATAATATCAAACACCCTGAAAGCATTAGTGAATGCAGATTTATATGATCACATATACAACTTCTTGTGGATCCTTCCCTCCTAGCCTAAAAACAGGTCTTGTTTTGATATTTGAAAATCAATTTGTTGAATGTCACTCGATAAGAATGAGATGCGAGAAACAGATTATTCATGTTTGTAACTCATGAGTTCATAAATTCAGATGCATACAGGAGAAAAGTATTCTTCAAGTATGAGAAACGTATAAGAACACAAAGTCCTCCCGAGAATGTATGCATTTTACGCTCCCATTATAACGACCTTTTTTTTTCCCTGACCCAATGGTCAAATCTGCAGCTCATCTGTTTAAAGGTGTTCGGAGTACTTTGAATCTTGTTATGAAAATTTTGTGCACCATCAAACTTCTTCTTCATGCTCTCTCTCTCTCTCTCTCTCTCTCTCTCTCTCTCTCTCTCTCTCTCTCCCTCTCCCTCCCTCTCTCTGTGTGTGGTTTCTCGGATAGTTACCATTGTTTGTCTGACAGAAAATGAGGCTGGAGTTTGCACTATTACAACTCTAAGTCTCAAGGTACCATATCAGCAAAGGATTTTGCCTTATCAATGGTTGCTTCTGCTGATATTAAGCATGTCAATAAGTTCCTGGTTCGAGTAGATGAGCTAGAAAATGAACCATATCTCAAAGACATACGCCTTACGTATGACGAGTTCAAGAATTTTGCAGAGTTGCGCAAGAGTTTATGACCCCTATCGCTAGCCATGTTCAGTTATGAAAAGGTGAATGGGTTGCCGATGGAGGATTTCCAAAGAGCAGCTTATCATGTATATTTTCTTTTAATTCAGAAGAAAAAAATACTTCTGAAGAAGGTAGCATACTATCATTTGATATGCAGACTAATATACTGTCGTGGTATCTTGATATTGTAGGTTTATGGAATTTCTCTAACTGGGAATGTCGTTGACATATATTTTACATGTTTGATGCGAATCGTGATGGAAGTTTGAGCTACGAGGAGTTCCTAAGAGTGTTACAGAGAAGGGAGGAGGGGGATAGCTTACAGGCACGAGAGGGAGGCGTCATGGGATTGATCTCATGCTGGTACCAGTGCACGGCTAACTGTTCTTCTTCCACGATTCTTCTGTAGCGTCAAAATATATTTAGAAACACACACACACACACACACAAAAAAAAAAAAAACGTGCAGCAAACAGCATTTCTAGGAGGCGCTTCCCGATTTTAACATGGTGAAGGTATTTGATTCTAAAACATGCTGGTTTACTCCTAATTTTCATACAGTAGGCAGGCTGTGATGCAAAAACAACAATATGTACTGGACAAGGGAGAGTTCTGAAAACATTTCAAAGTTTCCATAGTCTCAAATCTTACCCGTAGAGTTTTATTCAAAGTCATTTATAAGCGAATAAAACGGTCAGAAAATTAAAAACCTGTCCTGGTCCCGGATGCCATCAAAAACACTTGTCGCATCAACAAACAAACCATGGTGATGATACCTTCAGCTAGTTTCCATGAATTTACATGCCAAAAGATTTTTTTAATACTTTTTATGCTAATGCTTTCAACTCCATACAAAAAGATGATCTGCAAACAAGTCTTCGTTCAAGTATCCTCCTGTTAACAGTCACACGCACATGATTAGCCAAGTTCGATGCCAAGATGTATATTAACAGATAAAAATAAAGTAAAACGTGTATTCAAGACCATACATTGCAATATCAGGTAACTCAAGCTCTAAATTTTCAACTGAAGGTCAGTAAATGGTACTCTGCAATAAGATTTCGATTGCAAAAGTTAGAAGGGAACCAGCTATTCGGTTGGTAATAACATTTCGATTACAAAAGTTAAAAGGGAACCAGCTATTTGGTTGGTAATAGATGTCCCTCCTTCCCAGCCTCTCTCGATAACTCAGACCAAAGCCATTGATTGACCTGGGGCTGGGGATGATGTACTCTTGATGCGATATTGAAAAATAGGATTGGGCCCAAACGGGCAAGTGGGCCCAACATCCCTTAATGGGCCTAGTAAGTAAAGGTAGGGGCCCATGGGCGGGAATACATACGCGAGATAAGACCATCCCGCCTGGTGACATGAGAGTAAGCAAGATGAAATTGACGCTGCGGACTTGGTTGCGTGACGGACGGTGCTCGCTCGCGGCTTGTGTCACCCCTGATCCCGCCTTGGCACAGAACAACTCACTGTAGCTTGATTTGACAAGCCAAACAGTAAAATCCCACTAATTTGGGGGTGGTTGAGGACCCTTGTTAGATAATTGACAAGTGTCCCCCATGTGCAAGGCACATGGGGGCTTGAGAGTATAAAATTAGAGAATTGGTTCATTTGCATGGTATGCCTTTCTCTCTCCTCTCTAAGCTTTATCTCTCTAGGGTTTTCCATTTGTTATCTTGTGTTTGAGCTACTAATCTTACTCTCGCACCGAGGGGGTTCGCCGGAGCCACCCCCGGCCTAGTTGACGTGTGTGCCTGTGTGTAGGAGGTCGACCATTGGAGGAGACAGCCGAAGTATTCTGCCAACTTCAGTTCCTGTGCAACCATTGATTTTTCATGGCAGCATCAGTTGGTTCCGTTGCCGGGACCTGAAATCTTCTTCTTTTGGTTGATAGACGAGAGTGGTGGATTTCTGTGCTCTGTTTGAAGGAGGTAGGGAGTTAGGGTTTTCTGTTGGTAACATGCGTATTGCTTAGCCCAGAAATTTGTATTCAGACCTGCTGCAAGTGTTCGTTGGTGTTTGGTTTGGTTAGTATTTGAGTTGTAAGCCTAGAAAGTAGTCGGAATGATACAGGAAAAAGATACTCAGGCGAAGGGTGCCCAGAATCCGGCGATGGAGACCCCCAACCAGAAGGATGCCCGCAGGACCAGGTCGGGGACGGCGCGGGAAGGCAAGGTACATACCTCACAGACCGATTCGGCAATCAGGAGTACCAGGAGGCGAGAAGAAAGAGAGCGGGCTGAGAGGAATAAGGGGAAAGTCGGGGAGCAGAATCCCGTCCCTTCAAAATCTAGTGATGCGAGAGCATTGTCCGAGCAATTAAGGAAGGAGAACGAAATGTTTATGAAGGTTCTAGCTAATAATGAGAGGCTGAGGAAGATGGGTCATGCGCCCACAGAGATTCCGCTTGAGATGTCGGCGGGAAGGGGTCATAGGGAAGACCGGGATGTCAGTCAGAGTGTGGCGCAGGAAGATGGTAGGCGGGATAAAGATACACCGCCCCCCAAGGACAAAGAGCGACATCATGTCGGGCGAGATGTTACCAAAGCAAGGTCTGAGGGAGGTGCTGGCAAGAGAAAGCACCCAGAGCGTATGGAAGGAAGGAGGATGAGGATCTATCACAAGTCAGGAAACTCGCGAGATGAATCCTATTATTATGAATATGAAAGTGATAAGGGATCAACAGCGGACAGGGATTATGTGCCTAGCCGTTCGAGGTATTCAGATGATGGGACTTATAGAGAAGAGAGGTCACAAAGGTCAAGGCAGTCTGATAGAGTTCGCCAAGAAGAGGAGTCTCCCCGCAATCGAGATCGCCGGCGCCGTGAAAGGAGGGATCGGGAAAAAGAAAGAGAAAAGGCGAAGAGGGCCGCAGAGGCTAAAAAGATTGCAGATGCGCTTAAGGTAGCTGAGGCCTTGAAAGCCGCTGAAATGGCTAAGGCCGCGGAGTTGGAGAAGGATAAGAAAGATGAGGAAGATAAGTGGAAAACGGAGATGGCCGAGATGGCCCGGAAGATCAAAGAGTTAGAAGCGGGAACCAAGCCCGCTGAGATAAAGGGTTCTTATTTGGCTCCGTCTGTGAAAAGTATTCAGATTGCCGCTCCTGGCCCTTCATTTCGCATCCCGAACCTGTCAAGTTATTAAGGGAATTCAAGGGCAAACACTCACATTGGCGGGTTTGAGGTTACGTTGTCGCTATTAACCGAGAATGAAGCTGTGATTTGTAAGGCGTTCGCGAGCACTCTGGTTGATCATGCTTTAGAGTGGTTTTTGGCTCAGCCGGTAGAGTCAGTCCTTGGCTACCAAGATCTCAAGGTAAAGTTTTTAGCGAGATTCAGTGGGTCTGGGGCACAGCCCGCGCAAAGGAGCTAGTTGTGTAGTCTCAAGCAAAGGGAAGGAGAAGAGATTTCGAGTTTCACTGATAGATTCATGGGAATTGCAAATCAGATTGCCGATGTTAGTCAAGGCGAGATTATCATGTTGTACAATTCTGGATTGTTGCCTGGGCACTTCAAACAGGAGTTCTGTATGAGAATGCCGAGGACAATGGGCGAGTTGTATGAAAGGGTGAGGGGATTCTGTAGTGGCAGCAAGGAGCCGGAAGTCAAGGTCGCCTCTCCGCCGGCTACAGCTGGCAGGAAGAGTGTGAAAGAAAGAATTGAAGTAGTGAAGGATGAAAGTAGAGGTGGACAAGGAGGTCGCAGCGGGAATAGAGCTGGAGATAGTGGAGCTAGCCGTGGTGGTGGTCAAAATCAGAGGAGAGTTCTTAAGTATGACAGGTTGAATACCACCATTACGGATATTTTGAGGAAGGAAGACTTGCCTGCGCCTTTTGCTATCGAGGAAGGGACTTATATGGCCAGAGATCCAAACTGTTACTGTGAGTATCATAAGGACAAGGGTCATTTGACGGAGGATTGTTACAACTTAAGAAGGGTAATTCAGGGAGAAATCAACAAGGGCAAATTCAAGCAATATTTGGAGCAAGAGGTCAGGCGAGATGAAGGGGTCAGGCAAGAAAGAGGTCGGGAACGAAATGTAGTTGATGTTATTCAAGATCCATTGCCCAGCGTGGCTCAGTTGGACAATCAAATCATGATGTTACCGCACAGTTTTGATATTCCAAAGTTTGTCGCCAGCGAGGATAGGGTGATCAGTTTCTCTAGGAGCGAGTTGGCCGCAACAAAGAATCATGAAAGCCAGCCAGTGATTATAACTATTTGTCCGGGGAATAACGTGGTGCAAAGGGTGATGGTAGATTCGGGAGCCAGTAGGAATGTTTTGTATTATGATGCCTTTAAGAGGATGAACTACACCGATGCGAATTTGGTACCTTACAAGAGATTTTTAGAAGGATTCACCAATCATTCAGTTAAAGTGAAAGGGACAATCATGTTGGAGGTAAAGATTGGCGAGGGCGAAATGACAAGAAGCGAGAAAATTGAATTCATGGTGATTGATTTGGTTTCCGCATATAATGCAATTGTGGGGATTCCATTCATGCCGAGTTTTGAGATGGTGATATCCATTCCGCATCAGAGGGTGAAATTTCCAACTTCCCGGGGTGTAGGTTGTTTGAAGAGTGAGGCTATCACAGTGGCGAGGAAAAAGAAGGAAATGATGAAGGCCAAGGGGGCATCTACCAGCTCGCTGATAACAAAATCTGATTCTCGCCAATTAAGGATTAATGTGATTGAGGCGGTGGAGGAGAATGTCGAATGGATGGAGACCGAGAGTATGAAGAATGGCACGGCAATGATCCCTGCAGGGGCGCGCGGGATCCCGGAAAGTGTTGAGATCGACATGGTTGAAACGGATTTTCCACTTGTGTGTTCCAATCATAAAGTCGACAGCGAGATTAATTTGGGGATAGAGGTCTTGAATTCGACATCAAACTGGAGTTATGCTAGAGTGGTTCAGTTCGTAGAGATGGGGGAGCCAAGAGTAGAGGAAATTGTTTTGGAGGAAATTGTGGATAGTGAGTCTGAGGAGGATTGTGAAACGATTGAAGTAGAGAATCCCGATGGGCAGCCTACTGGAAGTGAGTTTGTTGATCCTCGAAAACTTGTTCCCGCCAAGGATCCCATTAGTAAGAAGCAAAAAAGGATTGAAGTTGAAACTTTACAGACGCGGGATGAGCCCGATATACAGGCGGACGAAGAGTTGGAAGAGATTGAAATCAATTGTTATTTCCCAGATCAAAAGGTTAAGATTGGAAAGCAGCTGTTTCGAGATGAGCGGGAACGTTTGGTGGAGTTTTTGAAGGAGAATTTGGATGTTTTCGCGTAGCGGCCAGAAGATATGAGAGGCATTGACGAGAATGTCGCCATGCACTGCCTGAATGCCGACCCAAACATTGAGCCATTCAAACAGAAGGTCAGACACTTGTCGCCGGAGAAAGAAAAGGCAGTGTTGGAGGAGGTCGACAAACTTTTAAAGGAGGGAATCATATAGAAAATTCAGTATCCCGTGTGGTTAGCATGCCCAGTTATGGTTTTGAAGTCAAACAAGAAGTGGAGAATGTGTATCGACTTCACAGATCTTAATATAGCCCCCCAAGATTGATAAGTTGGTTGATTCGATTGCCGGCCACCGAGTTTTCAGTTTTATTGATGCGTACTCTGGTTACCATCAAATCAAAATGGCCGAGGAAGATAAGGCGAAAACGGCTTTCAGGAGACCAAAAGAAAATTTTTGTTATAAAATGATGCTATTTGGGCTGAAGAATGCTGGAGCGACATATCAGAGAATGGTGAATGAGGTGTTCAAGTCGCAGATAGGGCGAAATTTGGAGGCGTATATTGATGATATGGTGATAGAGACCGGAGAGAATGACCATGTTTTAGATCTCGCAGAAACATTTGAAAATTTGAGAAGGAATTCCATGAAAGTGAACCCCAGTAAATGCACGTTTGGCGTAACGGCGGGAAAGTTCTTGGGTTTCTTGATAAATCGGCGCGGGATTGAGGCCAACCCGGAGAAAATCCAAGCATTGTTAGATATGTCGCCCCCCAAGACAATTCGCGAGATTCAGAGGTTGAATGGGAGGGTCATTGCTCTAGGAAGATTCATTTCAAGGTTGGCGGAGAAATGTTTACCGTTTTATAAGGTTTTGAAAGGAGTGAAGACCTTTGTCTGGGATGCTGAGTGTGATACCGCCTTCGAGCAGTTGAAAGTTTACTTGGGAAAGCCGCCTCTGTTGTGCTGTCCTGTTGATGGGGAAGAGTTGTTTATTTATTTGGCGGCCTCTGATTATGCTGTAGCCGCAGTATTGGTGAGAGAAGAAGGGGGTGCTCAGAGGCCGATATATTATGTGTCGAAGGCATTGAGCGAGATTGAAGCCAGATACTTCAATATCGAGAAATTGGCATACGCCTTGGTGGTTGCCGCGCGAAAATTGAGAGCCTACTTTGTCGCGCACACCATTGTTGTATTGAGTGACGCCCCGTTAAGGAAAATTTTACAACAGCCAGATGCCGCGGGAAGATTGCTGAAGTGGTCGATTGAGTTGACTGAATTTGATTTGAGATTTGAATCCCGCCGGGCTATCAAGGCGTAGGCGTTGGCTGATTTTATTGTGGAAACATCCTTTACCAGATCCCAGGCCGAATTGATGGAAGATGCAGTCAAGAAAAGAGCGGCAAAGAAAGTTGCACCCAGTTTGATTGAAGAAAGGGAGAGGCCGCTAGACTGTTGGGTTTTACATGTTGATGGTTCTTCTTCCAAAGATAAAGGTGGAGCGGGAATCACCGTTATCTCGCCAGATGAGGAGGTTAAGTATGAAAAAGCATTGCGTTTCAAGTTCAGTGTGTCCAATAATCAGGCTGAGTATGAGGCGTTGATTGCCGGGATTGAGTTAGCAAGAGATATTGGGCTAACTAAGGTCGTGATCCATTCTGACTCACAGTTGATTGTTAATCAAATAAAGGGTGAATATGGGGTAATGAACGCGGTCTTAAGAAGATATTGTGATTTGGCGAGAAATGTGTTGAAGTGTTTCGAGTTTTGGGAATTGGTACAAATTGACCGAGCAGAGAATATGCGGGCTGATGAATTAAGTAGATCGGCGGGATCCGAAGAACAGGGCTCAGGGGGTGAGCCGCTGATCGATTTTGTGGAGATACCAGCAATTGATAGACCTATTATTTCGGAGATTGTCGAGGCCGAGAAGGATTGGGTGGGCGAGATGAAAGATTTTTTAGAAAAGGAAGAGTTGCCGCAGGATGAGGAAAGAGCGAGATTGGTTAAAGTAACTTCCCCGCGGTTTACAGTCCAAGATGGCGTGTTATACAGAAAATCTTTCTCGAAACCTTTGTTGAGATGTGTTGAACCGAATCTGGTGCAGAAGGTATTGTTTGAAATTCACGAGGGTGTGTGTGGCGGCCACCCTGGAGCGAGAACTTTGGCAAATAAAGTTTTGTTCCATGGATACTATTGGCCGAGTTTGAGAAAGGATGCCGAGATTTATGTAAAGAGATGCGAAAAGTGTCAGAGATTCGACAACATTCCCCGCCAGCCCGCAACTGAGCAAACTCCCATCGTGCCGACTTGGCCCTTCGACATGTGGGGAATTGATCTGATAGGCCCTTTTCCGAAAGCCAGAGGTGGTTGTCAGCATGTGGTTGTCGCAGTAGATTACTTTACGAAATGGACGGAGGCAAAGGCTCTAGCGACAATCAGTGAAGACCAAGTGATCAAGTTTGTACAGGAGAATATTTGGTGTAGATATGGGGTTCCCAGGGCGAGTATCTCAGACCATGGTACGCAGTTTGGGAAGAAATTTTCAGCGGAATGTTAGAGGGTGAACGTTAAGCACCGGATGTCGGCAGTCTATAGGCCGCAGTGTAATGGCCAAGCCGAGGCGGCCAACAAACAAATCCTTGCCGCCTTGCGTAAGAATCTGGAAGGAAGAGGTGGAGCTTGGTTGGATGAGTTACCTATAGCTTTGTGGTACGTAAGAACAACAATCAAGGGCTCAACCGGAGAAACCGCCTTTGCCCTTACTTATGGGTCGGAAGCCATGGCGCCTGCTGAGATGGCCTTGCCAACGTATAGGGTGGCTAACTATGATGAATCGAGAAACGGGCAAAGGCGATGTAACGATTTGGATCTGATTGACGAAAAAAGGATATATGCGAGAATGAAAATGATTAACTATAAACAGAAGATGAAGGCCCATGATAGGCGAGTTAACAAGAGATCTTTTAATGTCGGAGATTGGGTTTTGAGAAGTGTGGAGACAACAGGAGCCAAGCCGGGATACACTAAGCTGAATGAGAAATGGGAGGGACCTTTCCAGATCTCGAATGTTGTACGGGAAGGGACGTATCGTTTGAGAAAGCAAGATGGAGAGGAATTGAGGAATGCTTGGAGCGTTGACCACCTCAAGCAGTTCTATCAGTGAAGCCGCCGCGTTTCTTTTTATTCGTTTCCCTGGATAACAAAAGTTGCATAACTTTTTCTTGTGATTTATCTAGTTTTTTGTGATGACATGGGGGAAAAAGTTATGTAAAATTTGCTGATCTGGCGGCATGTAATGTGTATATATGATAGAAATGGCGGAAAGACTTTCTATCAAAATGTGTTGAAGCGTGATCGTATACTTGTGAAATTCTAACAACATTATTTCTTGTTTCATGGATTGGTGAACGAATGGGCAAGGTTTACCGCTAAAGCTTGAAGATGGCGGCTAGAAGGGTTGCCGCTAAAGCTTGAAGATGGCGGCTAGAAGAGCTGCCGCTAAAGCTTAAAGATGGCGGCTAGAAGGGTTACCGCTAAAGCTTGAAGATGGCTAATGAAGGGCTAACATCCCAAACTGTCGCAATGAAGGGCTAACATCCCAAACTGTCGCAACGAAGGGCTAACATCCCGAACTGTCGAAACGAAGGGCTCGCATCCCGAACTGCAGATGCGACAAAGTAGATAAGACTAGCCCGAACAATTTCAGGCAAGAGCAAAGCTGTGCGAGAAAGGCCCTGGCAGTGACCGGACATGATAAGTCCTAATTAGGATCAGGCGACAAAGACCTGGATCGAGACATCAGGCACGCAAGGCAAAATGAGGCGGTTTTCTTTTTCTCGCAAAACCTATCAGAAATAGTTGCCGCTACCTAGAGAGGGATTTATCTAGTTCAGTCAAGGAATGTTTTCCGCCGCGAGATTAGGCCGCTTAATATCGTCGCATACTACCCTAACAATTGAGTAAGGCTGCCTAAAGACAAGCCTCACTCTTTTGAAGGGAGTAGTATGTATATGGGTAAGTTATGATAAAGAAATCTTCAATAAACTATTGAAGCAAAAATAACGGTGGCGACATTAAAAAGTTGAAACTTTGAAAGGCAAATTATGGCAAACAATGCGAAAAGGTAAGCAAAAAAGTTATAATATTAAACCAAAGTCGCTATATGTATAGCCTCCATTTAAATAAACAATCGGCGACAAGCAGTTTTCAAAGTCGCCCAAGATTTTAAGTACGCGTATGATGAAGAACAGTATGATAAGTCAGGAATCATAATAGAGTAAGGCTGCCTAAAGACAAGCCTTACTCTTTTGAAGGGAGTAGTATGTATACAGATAAATTAGGTAAAGTAAATCTTTGATGAACTATCAAAGCAAAAAATAGCAAAATGGCAAAAAGGCGGGATAAAGCATAGATATAAAGTCGCAAACCGCGACATCCAAAAGATTGTTAAAAGTTGTCAAAGACATGTGTAGAAACCGCATCCCGCGGCTTCGCAAAATCGGGAATAGTTAATGTTAAGTCGCAAAACGCGACATCCAAGGTAAAGCAGTAAAGACAGGAAAGTAAATTGTTTAGTACAGACCAAGGCAAATAAAATATTGTTTCAGAAAAATAAATTGTTCAGGAAGCGGGATAGTCTTGATTGTCGCCGAAGACAGCGGGGGAAGTTGGTGCGGCTTGAGCATCTAATGCAGCTTGGGCGGTTTCCCTAGCTTGCCTGTGAGCTTGTGCTTTCTCGCTAATCAAATCAGTCCAGAGGGTTAAGACATCAGGATTGGCCAGAGCAGGGACCTTCCAAGCGGGTTTGCCAAGGAGTTGATCTTCGGCGGCTAGTTCTGCGAGCTCATCTTTGTCGTACGGTACCAAGCTGTGACCCAAGCGACTAAAATCGCTATACATGGTTTCAGAGCCCCATTTAGCAATCAAGTCATGGGTTATAGCTGGAATGTCGCCAGAACTTGCCGCCGCGGCACGCATGCATTGAATAAGGGCTTTGTCATATAGATCCATAGCTTCCGCTTCGGCTTTGTTTTTGTTTTCGGTGATGGTTGATTGAAGTTATGCGATCACCGTTTTGTTGTTCAGATCATTCTTCACTGTGGCCGCCAAATCCGCCGCCAAAAGTTTATGTTGCTCTTCAAATTTTAGTTTTTGTGCTTCCATCTCGCGGCGGAGATCTTTCTCAGATTGAGCGAGCTTAGTTTTTTCTTCTTGGAGAGCGGCAATATATTGCTCCCGATCCTGAAATTTCTTCTTAATTTTATCCCGCTCAGACCTAACCCGCTTCAAATCTTGCTCGCGGTTTTCCAACTCAATATAAGTCTTGCTGCAACGGTTCCTTAAGCCGTAAAGTATGCTTGAAATCTGTGAAAGTAGAGATGAAGTTAGGGCGAGAGCGAAATAAGATGAAAAGGGGGGGGGTGGAGTCACTTACCCCTGCAAGATGAAAGCCCGCGTCATTGGCGGCATAGTCCTCGTTGAGATCTTCATACTCTCTAACCCGCTGGGGAACACATGAACGCTGGATGATGCCGCCTCCGAGCATGTTATAATCTTGGTTGGCTGAGCGGAGGTCCAGATTGGAGAGGTCGGGAACGTCACCAATCTCGGTGCTCAGAGCTAGAAGACTAGCGTGGTCAGTCAGCATCTTGAAGCCCGCCGTCAACCAACTAGCGAGCTTGGCCTCAGAGGGTCCAGCATCAACACATAGGTGGCCAGTATGCTCGGAAGGTTCATCTTCAGTTGTGCGAGATCGTTTATGTGGGCGGGAAGGAGGACTTTGTAAATCACCAGTTGATTCGGTGGTCGCAGCGACATTGGTGGTTAAGGGTTCAGTTCCTGAAACATTCAGAGTCTCGAGATCAGCTTCGTCCTCTAAATGGAGGCCAGACCCACGAGATGGAGTCTTAGGTTTGGGCGGTTTTCGGGACTTTGCGGCAACAGCTTTCCCAGCAGCCTTTTCTGCGGCAGCAGCAACCCGTTCGCGGGCAATAGCATCTGAATCATCTCCATGAGCTGAGGTAGGTATGACCTTCTCTGTAGTTTGATTAAGGGCTGCTTGTCAGGCTTCGGCCAACCTTTTGCGACGGCCATCCATGTTAGAAAGAGCATCACGGCGTTGAGCTAGCGACATATTTCTGAACTCTGCGAAAAGAAAAAGAAAAAATTATTATAATGACGGGAAGAGATATTTTAAATGCTGGGAATAAACAAAATGGAGTTAAAGGCAAGAATTCATACTGTATACTTCATACATAGCTCTACAGCAATAATCTTGTCGCTGGCATGGTTCACATTCTGAGCCGAAGTAGTCTTTAGAATGGAGGTCCCAAAAGGACAGGGAGTATGAATGATTGTCACGCGGGATTCATCAGTCGGGAAAGAGAAATCGGGGAAGCCAGATTCCCGCAGAAGAGCTGGATTGGAAAGAATTTCTCGCCACGAAAATAGGGCGAGGTCGGTGTCTGACGCATCGGCAAGGACTTGAAGGATTCGTTCCTTAAGGCGAGAATATCCAGAGATCAAGGCTTTCTTGGTTTCAATTTTTGGGTTAATCTCTCTTAAGTCGCCACCGCTATGTGATCAACCAATGCGAGATGTTATTAAAAGCGGCTTGGATTGCCAGTTGTGCACTTTGCCGGGAAGGGGAGTAAGGATCTTGGTTTTTCCATATTTTACGGACAAACGTTTCTCAGTTATACCTTCTCGCTGAGAGACGGAAGTATAGCCATCGAAAAAATGAACAAATAGGGGGAGAGAAGGCTCGTGTTTCAGGGCCCTGCATATGACAATGTAACTAACCAAAACTCGGAAAACAATGGGATGAAGGTCTACAATGACGGCTTGAGCTTGGTGAAGGAAGGCGGAAATAAATCTGTCCAGGGGGAGTCTAAGCCCGGCCTCAAATTGCGAGACATACGCGATAACCCCATCTGTCCGTTGTCGCACTACGGCAAGGTTTTCGTTGTCATTGTACGGCTCGATGCGATAAATGTTGTGATTAATGCCAAATTTTGTATGTAAAGGGGTTTGAAGGTTAGAAGAAGAAGTACGGTTGTCGCAATGGCGGCAACATTTGGTTGTTCAGAAGAAACCTGGGCTTGAGACGATGCCCCCGCGGCAAGAGTATCTGAGACGTCATGACCGGAAGAAGAGTTGGCAGAAGACATGTCGTTTTCCTCGCTGGAACTGGATCGAACCTGTTTAGAGAAGCGACGACTACGTAAATTGGGAGCCGCGGGATAGTTAGTATCAGAGAAATCAGATTCAATGCGGGAATGGTAGAAAGAACAAATGTGCGAACATAGTTCAAAAGTGTTGTGGAAGGTTTGCATTGGGGCAGATTTGGACAAAAAGGGGGGACCCCTAATCTCTAAAGCATCAAGAATGGCGGCTTCAGCGTCATGTCGCATGAGCAGAAAATTAAGATCCTCGCGCGGGATCCTAGCCCATGTCCCCACTTCAACCCTATAGTATCCCCCCGTGTTCAAACTTTGGCCAAATCTAATGGCCCTAGCACAACATTTGGTTCTCGCCATAGCGCGAGATAATAAAAACAGAAATAAAAAGCGGGAATTAAAGAAGATGCGGGAAATCAAATAAAGTACCTAGAAAAGTTGGATAAACGGACGAAAATGATGAACTTGGCCGGAAATTGGCCGGAATCTTCAAGAAAATAGAGAAAATGGTCAATAAGGCACCCAAAAAGCTCTAAATCGAAGAATGGTGACCGTGAGAGCACGTATCTCAAAGAAACAAGGAAAGCAAACGGTGAAATCTGCAAAAAATAGGGATTTTCTCAGAAATGGTTCACCGGAAAATAGAGAGGAAACGGAGGCTGGAGTAACTGGAAAGTGAAAAATGAGGGACCAGAACTGACCTTAGCACCGTGAAGACGAAGAGACGTTTTGAAGACGAGGGGACGTTCGAAGTTTCCTAGGAAAAAATGGTGATTCGAATTTTTAAAATTCCCTCTCCTTTAATGTGGTTATTTAAAGGGAAGCACGGAAACCAAGGTGTTGTACGGCCCTGACAAACCGCCCTGGTCCATCAACCCCAGCTTGACACGTGGCTGCGTACGTGTCATTAAAAATCCTGATCTCGCCTTTGAGATGGCGGCGAGATTAAGATCCCGTGCCACTTGATGAATTTCTCGCCTGGATCATGAATAATCCAGGTCTCGACATTGGGGGCTTCTGATGCGATATTGAAAAATAGGATTGGGCCCAAACGAGCAAGTGGGCCCAACATCCCTTAATGGGCCTAGTAAGTAAAGGTAGGGGCCCATGGGCGGGAATACATACGCGAGATAAGACCATCCCGCCTGGTGACATGAGAGTAAGCAAGATGAAATTGACGCTGCGGACTTGGTTGCGTGACGGACGGTGCTCGCTCGCGGCTTGTGTCACCCTTGATCCCGCCTTGGCACAGAACAGCTCACTGTAGCTTGATTTGACAAGCCAAACAGTGAAATTCCACTAATTTGGGGGTGGTTGAGGACCCTTGTTAGATGATTGACAAGTGTCACCCATGTGCAAGGCACATGGGGGCTTGAGAGTATAAAATTAGAGAATTGGTTCATTTGCATGGTATGTCTTTCTCTCTCCTCTCTAAGCTTTATCTCTCTAGGGTTTTCCATTTGTTATCTTGTGTTTGAGCTACTAATCTTACTCTTGCACCGGAGGGGGTTCGCCGGAGCCACCCCCGGCCTAGTTGACGTGTGTGCCTGTGTGTAGGAGGCCGACCATTGGAGGAGACAGCCGAAGTATTCTGCCAACTTCAGTTCCTGTGCAACCATTGATTTTTCATGGCAGCATCAACTCCATACCATAAAAGTCTATCTTAAAGAAGAAAATACTCAAATAAAAAACCCACCATCTAAGCATTTGCATGGATAAAAAGGGATATATTTATATACAGGGATCTTAAATACAGGGATCTAATTTGTTCCATCGCTGCCCCTGCCCGTCTCGTGTAAGTCTACCCGAGATGTCCTCTTACATCTCGGGTAGACTTACACGACATATCTCGGGTACATTTACACGAGATTTATGTCGTGTAAGTCTACCCGAGATACAAGAGGACATCTCGGGTAGACTGGCACGAGATATGCATCAGAGGCTAATGTTTCACTTCAAAGAACAGAAAAGCTAACAAGAGACTGAACTTGGAATAAAATTTGATTGTGAATGTGATAGGACATCTCCACAAAAACCATGGGAGGGATGAATATACCATTACACGTATAGTATCGCCAAATTGTTTACGAAATGAAAGTGTTTACGAAACGAAAGCAATTAATTCAAACATTCATACAAAGTGGATAAATAAAAAACCATAACACATATACTATCCCAAATGTAATCTTTGTCTTCTTGCATCGTCTCCTCCTCATATAGTCGATCGTACTCGATGTCCTATCTTGGTATGGGAGGTGCGGTTGCCTTGCGCTTGGATCACATTGGGACCTCCAAGGAGCGGTGTTGGTGGAATGGGGTAATCATTGCCTAACATGTGAAGGCTGCAAAAGCATTAACGATTAAATACAAGGCCATCAAATATAACGACTATAAGTAGGACAACACAATATAACTAATCTAATATAGATGATAACGTACAGTATCATACCGCTCTACAATGGGTGGGGCCTTGTCCCAGACAACCGTGTCCGTCGGTGGTTGTCAGACTCCCGCACGTACGGTCACCGGAAGGCATAAGTTGCCACCGCTAGATCCGTACGAAATAAACGCCACGTTATACCTCGTGGCAATGATGTGCCCAACCTCTGGGAGCGTCATCCAATAATAGTCGGGCGCCCACGGTTCATAACAAGCAAGCTTACGTAACAGCTCCGATACCGGTATCCAAGATAGAACTCTCTCATAAAGCTCTTGGTGATCACGCACCTCTGTGTAACATTCTGAGCGAACTCGGCCCCACGACTCCTCATCTCCGTATATTTGTAATGCTACGGCTCTATAGCCACAATGACCATCTCCTTTGACGTTGGTGATGCCTCCAATATAAGGGATAATGAAAGGCGGAAAATACGCCAAGTACGCGGAGTCGTATATACTAGTGTGATTGGGATGTCCATTTCCCTCTCCACGTCCCTGACCATGATCCCGTCCTCGACCCCGTCCTCGACCTCGACCTCGACCTCGACCCCCGTCCCTCTCCCACGACCGGAAGGAGCTAGCGGTGGATGAGACGTAGGAGTAGTAGCAGGGGTTGATGGTGTGGGTTTGGTAGGTGATTTCCGTTTGCGTGTGGAATCCAAACTCCCTTCGGTTGATGCCATGAATGCACATCTAGACCTGAAACAGGAAAAAATAAAAAGAAGTGTGAGAAGCAGTGTCAAATGTACAACAAACACCCAAAGATTTGAGGCATAATTTGCATGAAAATACATACCCTTTTCTAGTCGAGGGCGGTGTAGCGGGGACTCCATAAAAGTTGTTTGTATGCTCCCAATTCGACGGTTCTCTTGAACTTCCGGGTCGGGGTTGATTCGCCTTTGAAGTATGATCTGGCTCGGAAGCAACCATCGCGTGGTGATTAAGCCCTTCTTCCATATGCCATAATAACCTTCTCCTTACCGGTTCAGGTGCTGTCTCAACTCTAGCCAACACATCTCGAAAACTGTCGATATCTATAGAGGGATCCTCAGATGAACGGGTGTCCACTTCAATGTCCAACTTCTTCCAGAACTCATCAATCATGGAAAGCTCAATCCGTCCCCCACGCTCCTCTATATGTGAAATCTCATGGGAACAGGGAAGTCCATGTGTCCGCCTGATGTAACACCCGCAATCAGCCTCATTGATGACATAACCCGGAGTACGACCATACTTGAGTGTCTGAATTCGAGACCGCTCCTTTCTGATAAGATCCAAACCATGTACTGACACTCTAGTCAATAGGTTGCGAAACAGATTAAGTTTATCCAAATCAAGTGGAGTTCTGGTCTTCGCTCTATTCATAAACTGCTTGATATTTGTTAGCTGGATATGAAAGATTCTACGAGTCGTCTTGAAGATCGTGTCATAAGTAGAAGAAGCACTCTCCAATGCCTTCTTCAACCTGTTATGCTCACCCTCACACCTGTTTGTTGTATGGGTCCCAAAGTGTTTCAACACATCCGTGTGCATGGACAGAATATTCCGAGCGTACGGAGTAATCCAGGTATCGCCGAGGTAATCCAATAATTTAGGGTAAGATTTGTAATCGACAAGAAAATTCTTCCAACGTTCATCCCATTCGTCGGAGGTAGAGGCTGAGATTGCTTTATTGAACCTCCTCATGAACGACTCTGCAAAGTCAATGCTACCGGTTTCTTTCAACCCACGCTCTCTAACATTCATCTCTATATGCCTCCGACACAAGATGTGTGCGGTGTGGGGAAAACTAAACGGATAGCACCGATGAAACCCAACTCCCGATCTCGTGACAAAACTGTAGGCAACTGAGGAGGTGTAAACAGACTGAGCAAACATTCCAATACCCATTTATAATCACCCGTACTCTGATGCCTGAGGAACACAGACGCGATTGTGAAATTATGGCCGGTAGAAGTAAACCCCACAATCTGCAAGAAGTACAATCCGTAGCAGTTGGTGTTGAAGGTGCAGTCACCCTCGATAACATACGGAAAACAGTTAAGAATCTTCAATGCTGTAGGGTGAGCGAAGAATATATCTCCGATCGTGCCACTCTCAGGGTCAATCCTCATGAAGTATGTATACCCATCATCGGCGAGCAATTTTAGGAAATGTTGAAGCGCGGTCCTCCCCTGTCTTTCTCCTTCTCTATACTTTGTGACTGCGTTGCGAACGTGCATCGGAGTGCTGACGTTCGTCTCATCTTGCATCTTTAACATTCCTACTATGTTATTCGGACGCAACGAACATTCGCTCGCGGTACAAACCGCCGCGTATTCACCGGGTGTCAATTTCCCGACAGGAAACCCTTCCGGATACTTAGGAAATTCATGATTATGCACCCCATTCTTCACAACATAACCCCATAACCCATCACCACCCCTTTCTTTGGCATATAGTCTAAAAGTGCAATCCCTTTTCTTCGTACTTGTCTTCCTTTTGTTCATTGATCTTCCGGCCCTGTGTTGTCCACCAAAATGACAAATTATGTTTGCGTACGCAAGAACATTTCCACGTCTATTCTTCGAGTCCTTTATAACAAGGTATATATTACGGCGCCTCGCGATGGCTTGTACATGGGCAAGAAGCTCAGCCCGAGTTTGAAATGTTTGTGATGTAGTGAATTCATCACTGATGTCCGGGTAGGAACCCTGCAAAATACAAATACAGTAGTATCAGTCAGTTTCCAGGATCCAGCATGTATCTCGGGTATATCCACTCGAGACACATCTCGAGTAATATTACACGAGACACATCTCGAGTAAACTCACTCGAGATGCATCTCGAGCGTATTTACCCGAGATGTCCCCCTGTACGCTTTAAAAAAAACAAGATGGGATTTTTAAAACAAGATGGGATTTTTATTTTTATTTTGATCACAATACACAAAAAAAAAAATTAACAACTTACTTCATCGAAGCTAGGATCATTGACACTTGGAGAATGTTGATGTGGAGGAATATTTTGTAAGATTTCTTCTTCTTCATCAATGAGAAAATCTATCGTATCAAGGTCAACACAATCATAAGAATTTTGTGGAGAAGTTTGTGAGGCATAATCATTGAAACTTGGAGAACTTTGGGGAGAATTATGTGAGGAATCCATGTTATTATTTGAGGAATCCATGTTATGAACTTAAAAAATTGAATTTTTGAATGAGAATGGCGTTGGTGTGTTTTCTGGATTTATGTTCGGAATTTTAAACGTCAAATTCCTTTCAACGTCAACGCAACGATTTATGGAAATTTAGACGCGTCTCGTGCAGGTCTACACGAGATGTTCAAGTATCATCTCGTGTAGTTATACACGAGATTTCACATAGATATCTCGTGTTAATATACACGAGATGTCATATTTTCCATAAACCCTGGTTTTTTATTTTTTTTTAAATTTTTTCTAAGATCTAGATGACATTTTAAGACTTTTTCATGCTTATGACATTGGTCAAAATATTAAAGGAAGTGGAGTTACAAAAATGTCCCATTTTTTAGGGTTTTAAGGAATATGTCCCGAGCATCTGAAAGTGGTACACGTATAGGTTTTTTATTTTTTAAATTTTTTCTAAGATCTAGATGACATTTTAAGACTTTTTCATGCTTATGACATTGGTCAAAATATTAAAGGAAGTGGAGTTACAAAAATGTCCCATTTTTTAGGGTTTTAAGGAATATGTCCCGAGCATCTTAAAGTGGTACACGTATAGGTTTTTTATTTTTTTTTAAATTTTTTCTAAGATCAAGATGACATTTTAAGACTTTTTCATGCTTATGACATTGGTCAAAATATTAAAGGAAGTGGAGTTACAAAAATGTCCCATTTTTTAGGGTTTTAAGGAATATGTCCCGAGCATCTTAAAGTGGTACACGTATAGGTTTTTTATTTTTTTAAATTTTTTCTAAGATCAAGATGACATTTTAAGACTTTTTCATGCTTATGACATTGGTCAAAATATTAAAGGAAGTGGAGTTACAAAAATGTCCCATTTTTTAGTGGTTTTAAGGAATATGTCCCGAGCATCCGAAAGTGGTACACGTATAGGTTTTTTATTTTTTTTAAATTTTTTCTAAGATCAAGATGACATTTTAAGACTTTTTCATGCTTATGACATTGGTCAAAATATTAAAGGAAGTGGAGTTACAAAAATGTCCCATTTTTAGGGTTTTAAGGAATATGTCCCGAGCATCCGAAAGTGGTACACGTATAGGTTTTTTATTTTTTTAAATTTTTTCTAAGATCTAGATGACATTTTAAGACTTTTTCATGCTTATGACATTGGTCAAAATATTAAAGGAAGTGGAGTTACAAAAATGTCCCATTTTTTAGGGTTTTAAGGAATATGTCCCGAGCATCTTAAAGTGGTACACGTATAGGTTTTTTATTTTTTTTAAATTTTTTCTAAGATCAAGATGACATTTTAAGACTTTTTCATGCTTATGACATTGGTCAAAATATTAAAGGAAGTGGAGTTACAAAAATGTCCCATTTTTTAGGGTTTTAAGGAATATGTCCCGAGCATCTTAAAGTGGTACACGTATAGGTTTTTTATTTTTTTTTAAATTTTTTCTAAGATCAAGATGACATTTTAAGACTTTTTCATGCTTATGACATTGGTCAAAATATTAAAGGAAGTGGAGTTACAAAAATGTCCCATTTTTTAGGGTTTTAAGGAATATGTCCCGAGCATCTTAAAGTGGTACACGTATAGGTTTTTTATTTTTTTTTAAATTTTTTCTAAGATCAAGATGACATTTTAAGACTTTTTCATGCTTATGACATTGGTCAAAATATTAAAGGAAGTGGAGTTACAAAAATGTCCCATTTTTTAGGGTTTTAAGGAATATGTCCCGAGCATCTTAAAGTGGTACACGTATAGGTTTTTTATTTTTTTTTAAATTTTTTCTAAGATCAAGATGACATTTTAAGACTTTTTCATGCTTATGACATTGGTCAAAATATTAAAGGAAGTGGAGTTACAAAAATGTCCCATTTTTTAGACTTTTTCATACTAAAACAATCTAAAAAGGTGTCCACTACAAGTTCAAACTGAAGCAAACAAATAAATCCTAAGTGGGACCTCCTAACATCTCGTAGATCTCTCTAAGAGTAGCTCTGCCGTCCTGGGAACCTCTCATCCGTAATGGCAGCCTAGCTCGTGGGCTGCGGTGGAACATGCTTGGGAGGTGGGGGAGGTGGAATGTCACCGGGGGGATCGTGTATCGGATTAGCTATCCGAATATGACTCCTCGCCTGAAACCAAGCCATATAATCCGGAGTCACGTGAGGAACAGGCGCGGGATGATCTCCTGTAAATAGTGGCCCCCAACGGGTATCGGCCCTGAACTCCGCCATGCCAAACTCAACCCAATCTGCCCAAGTCTGATCTATGTCACCACCATAATGCTTCTGATACCCCTTCTGACCCTTTGCCAAAACGCATATCTCGCTCGCTATGGGGGCGATGCAGGGATCCTCTGGGTACCCGAATCGCTTGCCACAGGTCACACGATCGGCCGTATACGCCTCGGTGATGTCAGCGTAAGCGTATAACACCCCTGTAGTATGAAACGAGCAGATCGTGTCCGACCCGGTCCCATAAGGAGTCCAAATAACCTTTGTGAGTAGACATTGTTAGGCAAAGTCAACATAATATCGGAAGGAAGGACACAAAAACGTATAACGCTTTTAATATGAATAACTCACACCGTCGGCCCCCATCCCGTCAAGAATGCGGCGATACCGCACAAGATGATCGAACGACCTCCCGGCCCGAATCATCACGAGACCATCTACGGGCTCTCGGCCGCCCTGCCGCCACCGCGGGTGGTAACTCGCCGAAAACCCGGAAAGTACTCGTATATCCAGGCCTGATATGTATGTAAAAAAGTATTAAAAACTACTCAAATGCAACATTTAATAACAGAGGTGGGGGGGGGGAGTAGACAGTAAAAAGAAAGTGAATGGAGTAAGATGTACCTCTAGGAGAGCCGCACAACCGCCCATCTGCTTGCATCCGGATCTGGACGCCTTCCCCAACTCTCGGTACATATATGCCAAAGTGGCTGATCCCCGGGAGAGAGTGGGGAGGCTGTCTAGATCCATGCAAAGGGGAAGGTAGGCTGCGGGCACCTTATCCCCGCTCTTGTCCACGAACATCGTGCAACCCAATAGGTGCAGGATATACGCGGACGCACGCTGGGCATCTGTCATGCCCCCTCTACGCTGAGTAAATAGGCGCTCGACCTCCCTCAATGAGTACCCAGTGCCGATCAACTGGAGGTGGCTACGGATGCCGGATAGGTCAGGCACTGGGTCCGGATACCGAACAGGTCGGCCTACACAGCTGATACCTGTAAAATGAAAATGAACATAAACATTTCAGTACAAGAGATGAATTTATAAAAATAAACAGTAATGCTGACATGAATGTAGACAGTTCATATAGGCTTGATACAATAACAATTTTTAGAATTTTATTTGGATAATTATTTTTTTGTTTAAATTACTCGGTCAAAGTGAACTCAAGTTGACCAAAATCCTAAGTCGTGCGGGACGGAGTGTAGTATATAACAACAACATACCTAGGATATGAAAGACGTCATGCAGCGTGATCGTCATCTCCCCCCAAGGCATATGGAACGAGTTAGTCTCAGGAGACCACCGTTCCAAAAATGCCGTAAGCAGCGCATGGTTCGGCCTCTGAATGACCGCACCGTGCAGCTGCTGGAGGCCCGACGCATCCACGAGGGCCAGCCAGGCTCTATCGGCAGCCGGATGCGCATCACGGTCGAACCTGTTGATTCGAAACAAAAAATATAATCAATTCTCGAGAAAAGCAGCATGGGATAAGTAAAGGAATATTTACGGTGTGTGTGTGGTATAAATGACTTCAAGATTTTAAACATATCACATTAATTAGTAGCTTACCTATCCAGATGCGTCAGTCTCGTCTGGAAAGTCACTAATGACTCACTAATGGAGTCACTCCAAATCTGTCCGGCTCGGTTTATACGAGACATCTCGTATAAACCCACTCGAGATGCATCTCGAGTGGTTTCACTCGAGATGTCCCATTAAAACCCAGTTCATTGCTACCCAGTTTATGCCAAAACTTGGATTCAATTTTAAACAATCTAACACAAATCAACAACAACAGTGGGATGACATCTCGAGTGAAACCACTCGAGATGCATCTCGAGTGGGTTTATACGAGACATCTCGTATAAACCCACTCGAGATTCATCTCGAGTGGTTTCACTCGAGATGTCCCATTAAATTAGGTTTAAGTTTACCTTCTTTACGGGCACGGTCGAAGAGGACGCTCCGGCGACGATTACTTTGGCGGTAGCGTCGGCTCCAGTGCGGCGGGGTTGGGACGCCGGGATTTTTACTCTCACCATTATCGATTTTTCCTTTTTCCTCCGTTGTTGCGAGTCGATTGAAATCGCCGTTCGTTCACAGAGAAGAGGGAGAGTCTGAGAGAGAGAGAGTTTGAAATGATAAAAAAAAAAAATTGGTATATAAAGGGGCAAATTAGTAATTTCCCGAGATCCCTGTATTTTAAAATCCCTGTATTTAGAATTTGCCGATAAAAAGGGAAACTTTGCAACTAAATGAAGATTACATATTGTTCTCCATCTCGAACTGACTTACCCGAGTCAAAATGCCACAACAATTGGGTAGCAAAATCAAACAGAAACCCACCACAATTTGGTCCATATCGGAGCGAAATAAAGAGGTGACCGAGTTTGTCGTTGATGGCTTTGCAGAGAGAGGTGTAGAAAGCGCGACAAGCGGAGTGCACCGTGAGCAATGCGGAAGAAGGCAGAGCGGAGGGCGTGTAATAGAGGGAAGGGGTTAGGAGTCGGAGGAGGAGAGTGCAGTGAAGAGTGAAGGAAGTTAGTGGACATGCGAAACGATTCGATCCATTGGGCGTCGGTTTCCAGGGAAATTGGGAGGTTGAGGAAGCGGTAGAACGAGCAAGGCTGCGGTGGATGTGGGAGAGGACTTGGGAAGGGAGGATGTGAAGGTCGTTTTGACCGAGGAATGAGTGGCGGTGGCGGTGGCAGCAACGGTGATTAGTTGAGTAACTTTTTTGACGGTAATGGTGGCGGGTATGTGGAGAGGGTGCTTTGGGGTTTCTTTTTTTAGCGGCGGATGTGGACTTGGACTTGATTTCCCGGCCACCTCTTGTGCCGGCCATCGTCGTGGTTTAGCTCAGGGAGTTAGGGTGATTCATAATAGCCTAATAGGGGTTAATTTATTTTAGAATAAAAAGAGAATTTTATTTTGAGAATTGTTATTCATTCCCGCATTATTACTCAATGCCCCCGCACTGCTAAGTTTACAGCAAAAAATAAACATTCAACACTACACATACCACCATTATTCCTATTTTACCCATTAATAAATACCAAACTAGTTCTTTATCCGACAACTGCACATCCATCTTCTCCGGCCAATCATCTTCTTCTCCGGCCGAGCATCTTCTTCACATCTCCATCTCCAGATCCATCTCCATCTCCATCTCCCTTATTTCTCACCTAAATCCGATCTCCCTCCGATCTCAACACGCTTCCAATCCCTCAAATCCCGCTCCTCCAAACCTAAACCTAAACCAAAATCAAATAAATCATCATCCCAAAACGGCGGAATTTGAGGGATCACAAATCTGCGGTTGAGGGACGGCGGTGGTGGCGGCGGGAACCGGATTCTAAGTCCACAATCACGTGGGTCATCTCTTCATTTTGCATTTTTTTTTTTTCAAATTTTTGCTGAAACCCAGAAAAAAGATTTATATTTTTGGCTGCAATGTGTACAAATGGAGAAGGTCGACCGAATTAGGTGAACGAATTTGCAGTTTTTGTGAGGAGGGTATTTGGGGGAAAGAATGGAGAAGGTGGGGGAGAAGTGAGAGAAAGAGAATTTACATGTGAAAGTGTAAAGAGAAAGGGAGGGAGAAACTGAGATTTGTTACTGAAGAACACAAATCTGCAATCGGTTTTGGGATGATGATCCCTCAAATCCCGTTCCGATCTCCCTTCGATCTCCCTACGATATGATCCCTCAAATCCCGCTCCCCATTCAGACCAAACCCTAACATATTAATGAGGGTAATAAAGTAATTTCAATTGATGGCATTTTTTTGTAAATATTAATGCGGGGGTATTGAGTAAAACTGCGGGGGTGAATAACAATTCTCTTTTATTTTAGAATAACAACACATTTTTCCTAAGAAGTTTAAAAAATAACAACTTAACTTCATCTAGTTTTAAAATATGCGGTGATTTTTTTTTAAATAATCGCAACTTTAAAACAATTGTTGACATTTTCATAAATAACTAAAATTTATTAATATACACTAATATGCATCAACACTATTACTGTCACCCTTTAACATTCTTTAACATGGACACAAATAACTTTTTACTTTATCACTGTAACTGGTTATTTTTAAAATTGACATCAACACTCTATTAATCAAAATTTTAAAAAGTGCTAGGCGGATGTTAGACGTCGGGATTAGTTGGGACTTAGGCGGAGCTTAGAACTAGGCGTTGAAAAGGGGTCTAGGCGCCATTAGGCGAGATCTTTTAGAACACTGCTATTAACATTAACTGTCACTTACTGTATTAACAAGTGTTAAAAAGTGTTATTTGAATATTTATAATTATCACTTTAAATGTTTATTAAATTTCGACATGGGTCATTGGAACTTTGTAACATTAGTAGTGACATTTACATGAGATACAAACACTTTTGAAATTTCTTTTTTTCGAAGCATTAAGAAAAAATTGCATTTTTCATAAGATCTGCTCCAAATGTGATATCTATAGTATAAATGAGACCTCCTTTGCTACAGTTTTATGAATAGTATCATATGTCAAATTTCCCATTTTGCTCTCACTAAGTTATTCCTTTTCCATTTTGCCCTTTAAATAATAAAAAAATTAATTAAAAAAATCACACGTGTTCTTGGACACGGGCTTGCTCTAGTATATATATATATATATATATATATATATATATATATATATATATATATATATACTCCTCCGTCCCAAATAGAAATTTGCTCGTTTTTGCCTTGCACGCAAATTAATAAAATGGGTGGGAAGAAAAAATGTTGTGAGTGTAATTTGAAAATAGGAGAGAGAATGAGTGTAGGGAATAGTAAATTATAATGGTGTTGTGAGTATTAAAATAATGTAGGAGAGAGAATGAGTGGAGGGAATAGTAAAGATTCTTTTGCCAAAAAAGGAAAGTGGAAGCTATTAACGGGACACTCAAAATGTCAAAATGGGAAGCTACTATTGGGACGGAGTGAGTATATATATATATATATATATATATATACTCCTCCGTCCCATTAGTATTAGCACAAACACTGTTATGCGCGGGAATTAAGAAATATGATATTTTAATAAAATGTTGTGAGTGTAAAAGAATGAGTGGAGAGAGAATGAGTGGAGGGTGTAATAAATTATAATGGTGTTGTGAGTATTAAAATAATGTAGGAGAGAGAATGAGTGGGGTTGGGTGAATATTTTATTAATATAAAGTTTCCTTTTTGGAAGTGTGCGGATATTAGCGGGACGCCCAAAAAGGAAAGTGTGCTAATATTAGCGGGAGGGAGTATATATATATATATATAAGATATTTTAGTAATTTTTACATAATTTGAATACAAGATAGTTTCTTTTGATTAGACATGAAAATTAAGGAGCCCTTTAGAACACGATATATGACTGTATAAGATAAATAATACTGGTTATAATTGTTTGGTATGATTTTAATTTTTAAATTAATTAGAATGATAAGATCGATAAGAAGCTTATCCCTTATTATTTATTCATGAACGGGGTGGTATTATTAATATGGAAATTATTGATAAGAAGATAAATAATCAACATTATTCATGTATTATAGCTATCAAACGAGCCCTACTAAATGTAGAACATACTACCTCCGTTTCAAAATAATTTGTAAAAAGACCTCTTTTGGGTCTCCAACAATAATCTGCACTTTCTCAAAATGAAAATGGGATTCACTTCTCTCTACTGATAACTTTTCAAATTTACTATTCTCTCCACTTATTCTCTCTCCTATTTTACTTTTACACTTACAACACATTACCTTTATCACATTTTACCTTAATTCTCGCGCCGACACAAAAAATGCGTAGAATTGTGGGACTGAGGGAGTATACAATGTGTATAAGATCGTATAAGGTACAAGTTTTTAGTCCAAAATTCAAGCTCCGGTACAACCCTAGGAATAACCAAAACTTAGTACCCAAGAAACCCTTTTAGTCCAAAATTCAAGCTAAGATACAACCCTAGGAATTACCAAAACTTAGTACCCAAGAAACCTTTTTAGTCCAAAATTCATGTGCTTTCCTAAAAAGTTTATAGAAAAAATATATGGAAGTCCCTCTCACGATTTTGGGACGAGTAGAAAAAAACAAACAAATAAGACGATTACAACAAATTCCCCTATAAAACCTTTTACCTTACTCTCTCTTATTATTTTAAAATTTTATTAAAGTATAAAATTAAATAAATCCAAAGAAAAACTAATTTAATGAAAGAGAGCGGGGCCGAGAGGAATAAGGGGAAAGCGGGAGCGTAATCCCGTCCCTTCAAAATCTATTAAGTCCACATATACACGATACATGATGATTTAAGAAAAATTTAACATTTATGCGAGAGCATTGGCCGAGCAATTAAGGAAGGAGAAACCCTTATTTATCATTGTCATGCGCCCTACGAGATCCCGCTTGAGATGTCGGCGGGAAGGGGTCATAGGGAAGACCGGGATGTCGGTCGAGTGTGGCGCAGGAAGATGGTAGGAATTTTTATTGATCGAAGAATATTAATAAATAAATCCAAAGAAAATATTGCGTTTTTTTAAAGAAGAAAATATTCGTGATTAAGTAATCTAGTTATTGTTAAACAAAAAAAAAAAGTCTAGTTTTTGAAAATTCCATTTACCCTTTGTACTTGGTGATTTCTTTAATTTATTCGAACATGTAGAATTGTAAATTGTGATAAATTAAGCATATTAATCCTGCATAAATAAAGATACGCGCCCCCCAAGGACAAAGAGCGACATCATGTCGGGCGAGATGTACTACCAAAGCAAGGTCCGAGGAGGTGCTGGCAAGAGAAAGCACCCAGAGCGTATGGAGTTAAATACTCACCACATTAATTCGAATTGAAAGTGATAAGGGATCAACGGCAGACGGGGATTATGTGCCTAGCCGTTCGAGTACTAGTATGAGAAGAGAGGTCACAAAGGTCAAGGCGCCTCGATAGAGTTCGCCAAGAAGAGGAGTCTCCCGCGATCGAGATCGCCGGCGCGCGTGAAAGGAGGTTAGAAAAGGCGAAGAGGGCCGCAGAGGCTAAAAAGATTGCAGATGCGCTTAAAGGTGGTGAGGCTTGAAAGCCGCTGAAATGGCTAAGGCCGCGGAGTTGGAGAAGGATAAGAAAGATATAAATGAAGACAAAAATGAATTAAGTGGAAACGAGATGGCCGAGATGGCTCGGAAGATCAAAGAATTAGAGGCAGGAACTAAGCCCGCCGAGGTGAAGGGTTATTACTTGGCTCCATTCGTGAAAAGTATTCAGATTGCCGCTCCTGACCCTTAATTTCGCATGCCAAACCTGTTAAGTTATTCTGGGAATTCAAGGGCGAACACTCACATTGGCGGGTTTGAGGTTACATTGTCGCTATTGACTGAGAATGAAGCTGTGATATGTAAAGCGTTCGCGAGCACCCTTCGATCATGCTTGAGTGGTTTTGGCTCGGCCGAAGTCGCCTTGGCTACCAAGATCTTAAGACTAAGTTTTTAGCGAGATTTAGTGGATCGGAGCACAGCCGCGCAAAGGAGCTAGTTTGGTAGTCTCAAGCAAAGGGGAAGGAGAAGAGATAGTTTCACCGATAGATTTATGGGAATTGCAAATCGCATTGCCGATGTTAGTCAAGGCGAGATTATCATGTTGCAATTCGCGAGTTGTTGCCCGGGCACATTTTAAACAGGAGTTCTCAGTATGAGAATGCCAAAGACAATGGGCGAGTGAGTTGTATGAGAGGGTGAGCATATTGTAGTGGCGGAAAAGGAGCCGGAAGTCAAGGTCGCCTCCCGGGCACATCGGGAAGAAGAGGTGAAAGAAAGAATTGAAGTGGTGAAGGATGAAAGTAGAGGTGGACAAGGAGGTCGCGGCGGGAATAGAGCCGGAGATAGTGGAGCTAGCCGTAGTGGTGGTCAAAATCGGAGAGGAGAGTTCTTAAGTATGACGGGTTGAATACCACCATTAACCGAGATTTTGAGGAAGGAAGGATTTGCCGCGCCTCGCTATCGAGGAAGAAGGAACTTATATGGCAGAGATCAAACGATTCAGTGAGTATCATAAGGACAGAGGGTCATTTGACGGAGGATTGTTACAACTTAAGAAGGGTAATTCGGTGGAGAAATCAACAAGGGCAAATTCAAGCAATATTTGGAGCGAAGAGGTCGGGCGAGATGAAGGGGTCAGCAAGAAAGAGGTCGGGGAACGAAATGTAGTTGATGTTATTCAAGATCCATTGCCCAGCGTGGCTCGGTTGGACAATCAAATTATGATGTTACCGCACGCTTTGATATTCCAAAGTTTGTCGCCGCGAGGATAGGGTGATCGCTTTTCCCAGGAGCGAGTTGGCCGCAACAAAGAGTCATGGAAAGCCAACCAGTGATTATAACTATTTGTCCGGGAATAACGTGGTGCAGGGTGATGGTAGATAATTTCGGGAGCCGGTAGGAATGTTTTGTATTATGATGCAACATTTATATCATTATTTTTTTAGGGATTTTTAGAAGGATTCACCAATCATTCGGCTTAAAGTGAAAGGGACAATCATGTTGGAGGTAAAGATTGGCGAGGCGAAATGATATATATATATATATATATATATATATATATATATATATATATATATATATATATATATATATATATATATATATATATATATATATATATGTTTTGTTAGAATTTATATCCATTATATTATAAAGATCAACGTATTATAACATAAAAAGAAGTCTCAAAGCACAAATTATAATCCTAAATCAAAAAATTTGAAAAAAATCATACTGTTTTCTCAAATGAAGAGTTTGGGGCATCTTAAGGTGATGGCTAGTCGAAGTCGCGGAGAGAAAGAGAAGAGTGAGGCTATCACAGTGGCGAGGAAAAAGAAGGAAATGATGAAGGCCAAGGGCATCTACCACTCGCCGATAACAAAATCCGATTCTCGCCAATTAAGGATTAATGTGATTGAGGCGGTGGAGGAGAATGTCGAATGGATGGAGACCGAGAGTATGAAGAATGGCACGGCAATGATCCCCGCAGGGGCGCGCGGATCCCGGGAAAGTGTTGAGATCGACATGGTTGAAACGGATTTTCCACTTGTGTGTTCCAATCATAAAGTCGAGAGATTAATTTGGGGATAGAGGTCTTGAATTCGACATCAAACTGGAGTTATGCTAGAGTGGTTCGGTTCGTAGAGATGGGGAGCCAAGAGTAGAGGAAATTGTTTTGGAGAGAGCGTGATTGAATTAGATTTTAGGGTAAGATAAGTTTTTTTTGATATTATATATTTATAATATAGTTTTTTTATTTTTTATAAATAAGAAATTGTGGATAGTGAGTCGAGGAGGATTGTGAAACGATTGAAGTAGAGAATCCCGATGGGCGGCCCTTTTGGAAGTGAGTTTGTTGATCCTCGAAAACTTGTTCGAATCTTTACTATTCCACACACTAATCTCTCCTAGTTGAAACTTTACAGACGCGGATGAGCCCGATATACGGACGAAGAGTTGGAAGAGTCAAATTTACTATTTCCTCCACTCGATTGGAAAGCATTTGTTTCGAGATGAGCGGGAACGTTTGGTGGAGTTTTTGAAGGAGATTTTTCCACTTATTTTTTCCTTAATTTGCGTGTCTGTTTTCGCGTAGCGCGTAAGATATGAGAGGCATTGACGAGAATGTCGCCACGCACCGCCCGAATGCCGACCCTAACAACAAAATACACACAATTGGTACGATAATATCATAAAGAGAGTTCGATACATCGACTTTTTGTACACATTGGTACGATTGATAAGCCATTCAAACAGTAAGGTCGACACTTGTCGCCGGAGAAAGAAAAGGCGTGTTGGAGGAGGTCGACAAACTTTTAAAGGAGGGAATCATATAGAAAAATTCAGATCCCGTGTGGTTAGCATGCCCAGCTTATGGTTTTGAAATTTGTCATCCCTACAAATTAGTCATCTACAAACTAACATGTAACGTTCTTCTCAAATGTTGATGAGCATTTGGCTCAATGACGTACATTGATCTTAATATAGCCCCCAAGATTGATAAGTTGGTTGATTCGATTGCCGCCACCGAGTTTTCGCTTTATTGATGCGTACTGGTTACCATCAAATGTTTGAAATGTTATAATTTGAAAAAAAAATGCAATTCTCAAATGTTTAAATCAACGATAAATGTGGTACGACATAGATATAGTTACGAAAAAAACGGCTTTCGAGAGACCAAAAGAAAATTTTTGTTATAAAATGATGCCATTTTGGGTCAAGAATGCCGGAGCGACATATCGTAGAATGGTGACACCCAAAAAATTACCTTACATGACATGTAAATGATTATTTTTTGTTAAATTTTTAACGTTGTTGTTCAAGTCGCAGATAGGGCGAAATTTGGAGGCGTATATTGATGATATGGTGATAAAGACCGGAGAGAATGTCATCTTGAGACAAAATTCGGAGAGGATGCAAAGTGAGATTATGCGTATACATTGGGGATATAAACGTATTTTGGTTATATATATATATATATATATGGGAATTTGTTCCATAAATTTCTTTTGAAACAAATCACATTTCACTAAGTTTCTCATTGTATTAAAATGCCTCATAAAAGTGAACCCCAAGAAATGCACGTTTGGCGTAACGGCGGAAAGTTTTTGGGTTTCTTGATAATCGGCGCGGGATTGAGGCCAACCCGGAGAAAATCCAAGCATTACAACATTCCCCAAGACAATTCGCGAGATTCAGAGGTTGAATGGGAAACTTTTTATTTCAAGGCTGGCGGAGAAATGTTTACCGTTTTATAAGGTTTTGAAAGGAGTAAAGACATTTGTCTGGGATGCTGAGTGTGATACCGCCTTCGAACAATTGAAAGTTTACCTGGGAAAGCCGCCTCTGTTGTGCAGTCCCGTTGATGGGGAAGAGCTGTTTATTTATTTGGTGGCCTCTGATTATGCTGTAGCCGCAATATTGGTGAGAGAAGAAGGGGGTGTTCAGAGGTCGATATATTATGTGTCGAAGGCATTGAGCGAAATTGAAGCCAGATACTTCAAGTGGCATACGCCTTGGTGGTTGCCGCGCGAAAATTGAGTAACACCATTGTTGTATTGAGTGACGCCCCGTTAAGGAAAATTTTACAACAGCCAGATGCCGCGGGAAGATTGCTGAAGTGGTCGATTGAGTTGACTGAATTTGATTTGAGATTTGAATCCCGCCGGGCTATCAAGGCGTAGGCGTTGGCTGATTTTATTGTGGAAACATCCTTTACCAGATCCCAGGCCGAATTGATGGAAGATGCAGTCAAGAAAAGAGCGGCAAAGAAAGTTGCACCCAGTTTGATTGAAGAAAGGGAGAGGCCGCTAGACTGTTGGGGTTTACATGTTGATGGTTCTTCTTCCAAAGATAAAGGTGGAGCGGGAATCACCGTTATCTCGCCAGATGAGGAGGTTAAGTATGAAAAAGCATTGCGTTTCAAGTTCAGTGTGTCCAATAATCAGCCGAGTAGTGAGGCGTTGATTGCCGGGGATTGAGTTAGCAAGAGATATTGGGCTAACTAAGGTCATGGGATCCATTCTCGACTCACTTGATTGTTAATCTTTCTACCCCATTTTTTGAGCTCATAATGAACGCGGTCTTAAGAAGATATTGTGATTTGGCGAGAAATGTGTTGAAGTGTTTCGAGTTTTGGGAATTGGTACAAATTGACCGAGCAGAGAATATGCGGGCCGATGAATTAAGTAGATCGGCGGGATCCGAAGAACGGGGCTCGGGGGGTGAGCCGATCGATTTTGTGGAGATACCGCAATTGATAGACCTATTATTTCGGAGATTGTCGAGGCCGAGAAGGATTGGGTGGGCGAGATGAAAGATTTTTTAGAAAAGGAAGAGTTGCCGCAGGATGAGGAAAGAGCGAGATTGGTTAAAGTAACTTCCCGCGGTTTACGTCCAAGATGGCGTGTTATACGTAAAATCTTTCTCGAAACCTTTGTTGAGATGTGTTGAACCGAATCGTGCGAAGGTATTGTTTGAAATTCACGAGGGTGTGTGTGGCGGCCACCCCGGAGCGAGAACTTTGGCAAATAAAGTTTTGTGACATAACTTTCATATGATACTATTGGCCGAGTTTGAGAAACCCATCTTATTTTCTAAATGGATCCCAACAATCCCAATAAGTCGAGATTCGACAACATTCCCCGCCCCCGCAACCGAGCAAACTCCCATCGTGCCGACTTGGCCCTTCGACATGTGGGGAATTGATTTGATAGGCCCTTTTCCGAAAGCCGAGGTGGTTGTCGCATGTGGTTGTCGCAGTAGATTACTTTACGAAATGGACGAGGCAAAGGCTCTAGCGACAATCAGTGAAGACCAAGTGATCAAGTTTGTACAGGAGAATATTTGGTGTAGATATGGGGTTCCTGTGGCGAGTTATCTCGACCATGGTACGCAGCTTTGGGAAGAAATTTTCAGCGGAATGTTAGAGGGTGAACGTTAAGCACCGGATGTCGGCAGTCTATAGGCCGCAGTGTAATGGCCAAGCCGAGGCGGCCAACAAACAAATCCTTGCCGCCTTGCGTAAGAATCTGGAAGGAAGAGGTGGAGCTTGGTTGGATGAGTTACCTATAGCTTTGTGGTACGTAAGAACAACAATCAAGGGCTCAACCGAGAAACCGCCTTTGCCCTTACTTATGGGTCAAGCTACGGGCCCGAGATGGCCTTGCCAACGTATAAGTGGCTAACTATGATGAATCGAGAAACGGGCAAAGGCGATGTAACGATTTGGATCTCGATTGACGAAAAAAGGATATATGCGAGAATGAAAATGATTAACTATAAACAGAAGATGAAGGCCCATGATAGGCGAGTTAACAAGAGATCTTTTAATGTCGGAGATTGGGTTTTGAGAAGTGTGGAGACAACAGGAGCCAAGCCGGGATACACTAAGCTGAATGAGAAATGGGAGGGACCTTTCCAGATCTCGAATGTTGTACGGGAAGGGACGTATCGTTTGAGAAAGCAAGATGGAGAGGAATTGAGGAATGCTTGGAGCGTTGACCACCTCAAGCGCTTCTATCAAATGAAGCCGCCGCGTTTCTTTTTATTCGTTTCCCTGGATAACAAAAGTTGCATAACTTTTTCTTGTGATTTATCTAGTTTTTTGTGATGACATGGGGGAAAAAGTTATGTAAAATTTGCTGATCTGGCGGCATGTAATGTGTATATATGATAGAAATGGCGGAAAGACTTTCTATCAAAATGTGTTGAAGCGTGATCGTATACTTGTGAAATTCTAACAACATTATTTCTTGTTTCATGGATTGGTGAACGAATGGGCAAGGTTTACCGCTAAAGCTTGAAGATGGCGGCTAGAAGGGTTGCCGCTAAAGCTTGAAGATGGCGGCTAGAAGAGCCGCCGCTAAAGCTAAAGATGGCGGCTAAAGAAGGGTTACCGCTAAAGCTTGAAGATGGCTAATGAAGGGCTAACATCCCAAACTGTCGCAATGAAGGGCTAACATCCCAAACTCGCCGCAAAGAAGGGCTAACATCCCGAACTGCCGAAACGAAGGGCTCGCATCCCGAACCGCAGATGCGACAAAGTAGATAAGACTAGCCCGAACAATTTCAGCAAGAGCAAAGTCGTGCGAGAAAGGCCCTGGCAGTGACCGGACATGATAAGTCCTAATTAGGATCAGGCGACAAAGACCTGGATCGAGACATCAGGCACGCAAGGCAAAATGAGGCGGTTTTCTTTTTCTCGCAAAACCTATCAGAAATAGTTGCCGCTACCTAGAGAGGGATTTATCTAGTTCAGTCAAGGAATGTTTTCCGCCGCGAGATTAGGCCGCTTAATATTGTCGCATACTACTCCTAACACCGAGTAAGGCCGCTGATCACTCTTTTGAAGGAGTAGTATGTATATGGTTCGCAAAATTGGCTAAATAACGGTGGCGACATTAAAAAGTTGAAACTTTGAAAGGCAAATTATGGCAAACAATGCGAAAAGTACGTACTAGACGGGACGTTGCGTGATCAAAGGGCTCATAAACAATCGGGCAGTAACGATCTAGTCAAACACATATGGGCAAAGTTCGGCAACTGATTTTTAAATTTTATCAGACCGTGAGTCGAGTCTATGTATCGTATGCTTTTTTTTTTCATCGTTTGTGGAACGAGCTAAGTTTATTGTAACTTTTCTTATTTTTATTAAAATTAAAATATTCTCGTATTTATTTAATTGCTTCGAAAAAAATTAATTAAGTGTGAATTAAAAAAAAATTAAAAAAAAACTCGAATTAAAAAAATTAAATAAAATCTCGAATTAAAAAAATTAAAAAAAATTTTGAATTTATAAATAAAAATATTAATAATTTATTTTTTAATAATAAATTATTATTATTTTTTTAATTATAAAATTAATTATTGTAAATAAAATAAAAAGTGGTGGGATATAGAATGATGAGTTGGGAGGAGTTGAATTTTAAAGGACTTTTTACAAAAAAGTCACTGAAAAAGTATACATTTACAAAAAAAAACTTGTAAAATCTGTTTCTACAAAATAATACTCCATTAACTATGGAATTTACAAATTAATTCACTCTCTTTACTCGGAGGGGATTATAACTTTATGTAATTCCTCGCAGGTCCTCCTTTATAAACCTAGTTTCTAAATTACTATATATTTTTATATTTATAAACATCCTGCGGCTTCGCAAGATCGAGAATAGTTCTCTTCTCTGCGCGAGATTCCGATGGCGATTTTTTTTCATATTTCAAATCCGCTTAAAATTTCACAATCCCTAAATGTTGATATTGTTTGAAGTTTCCACGATTCAATCTTTATTATTTCTAAGCCTATCATTGTCATCGATTATCACTTTGATTTCTACTGCATCTGAAGTGAACATTTCCCCGATTCAAGTGATTTATTTCCGGAATCTTTTATGTTGAATCAATTACAACAAAGGTATGTTTATTTAGATTCACAAATTAACTCTCATTCTTCATAGAGAATTCGTGATCTTTACTCAATCAAATTGTATTCCATTATAATTATTCTTAATTTCTATAATCATTTATCACTTTTTGTTTATTGCGTTGTAATTTTTTATCTTTGCTTTATCTCGCAGATCTTTAATTTCTCATCGCAATGGATTCTTTTGGTATTATTTTTGTTCAAGTAATCTTAAGGATCGATCAAGTATAGCAACTTTAATCGATAAGACTTGCTTCCTTAATCAGTTTATGCTTGAAATACGTGATTCTATAGTTGAAGTTGTTTGTTTGTTCACGTTTGGGAGTCATTGAATAGGGATAATCTCTCTTTGTTTTATGTTTTACCTCGGGAACATAAAAATGTGTACTTGATAAATGAAGATGATTACTGAAGAACATACGTGGTATAAATGGTTGTGCATGTGAGTGGCATCAAATCTAATGGATATTCAAAAGTTAAAAAGAAAGGGTGGTAGCTTATTTCAGTGCAAATAATTCTTCAACGCCTCGCCATTTTTGGTGGAACTACATCTAATGAGAGTTGAATTACAAGATTAGTATAATGGTTGTCTTGATCTTCTTTGCCGTGAATTTTTCACCATGATGAAATGGAGACCATTAACTAAGAATGTGGGCTAACTGATATAAAAGGTGTCAATGTAGTTTCGAAGGGGGAACGTCAATCGAGTTTCGTATCAAATTAAGAAAGTATGCTACCGAGGTTGGATTTAATTTTTAACTTTGTTTCTAATGACATAAGAAACGTGGCACGTTGGTAATGTATTGTACATCATAAAGGTTCTAAAGATTGTCCTTTGGAGGATCCTATGCCTCTATTGAGAATGCAAATGGATTTGTTTATATAAAGAAGTTTGAGTCAAATCATACATGTGGGGGATGCGTGCATGTGGAAGAAGAGACGGTGGTAGGGTAAATTCTAATGTTGTATCGTATTCCATACTTGAAATTGTTCGAGTGTAAGAATCACCAGCTGATTGGTCGCAGGTAAGTTTTGAAAACTCTTAAAACTAGGCTTTGGACTTGATGTTACTTGAGTTGCTTGGTATGCTCTTTGAGAAAGCTAGTGGAAGTAAGTATTTGGAGAAGATCCATCTCTTATGATAACCTTAGAGGTTACTTTCAGGAAAATGAAGCAGCTTGGATCCGAGCAACAAGTTTTTCCTTGAATGCGATCCCCAAAACTCCGGGCCATTTGGCGCAGGTGTTTTGTCTCTTTCGTGGCTCGGCTTGCATAAAAGGATTCCGATATTGTCGTCCTTGTTGTTTGTTGATGGTACTTTTCTCCATGGAAAATTCAAAGGGACCCTTTTAATAGCGAAAGACGGAAATTTCGGCATGAATTACTTGTTTTATCCGAGTTGTTTATATGTAATTATCGTGCTTCAGTTGGCCTGCTTACATTTTTAAGCTGTTAATTTCTTGATTGATGAATGAACATTATTGATCGACAGTCACTCTTACTTCACTTGTTTTGGCATATATGTTACTTGAAAGTACAACTCGATAAGATCGGGAATATCATTTGTTTTGAATAGCTTCTACATACAAATTATGTCCTTGGCAACAAAGGAACAATTGATAACTTGTTTTGTAGTTGCTGTTTAAGGCGAAATATCTTTTTCATGCGGTCAATTTCAATGCAATTTTTGGGTTAATCTGCTATTATTTTCCATACTGTATATAGGACTTTTTAACTTGGCATTTGCGGTGTTGTGTGCGGTGAAGAAGATACAGCAAATGGACTTGGTTGTATGGAACAACTTAAACATGCGTAGGTCATAGGAAAATTAAAGGGTGTAGCTTGTTTAGGATCGACGACAGACGGTATTATTCGAAGAATTATTACAAAAAGGTTGTCACATGGCAGCATATGACAGCCATCATTCATTTTTGGTATGGTTTATTTGAAGAACAACTTAAAGAGATAGAGATGAAAGCATGTCATCTAGGTACATTTAAGAAGTTAAGATGTGTTTTAAACTTAGTGAGTAAAAGTGCGAAGCCCCTACAAGAGAGCTTTTTCATGATTTATTAGAGAAAATGAAGGCCGAAGGTGGTACAAATGTCACTCAATTCTTGGATAACCTCGCCCCCTCGAAAAGCTACATGCACCAGATTCGTATTTTAATGGGTATGCGAGTATGGGGAAATGTCTTCCAATGGGTCCAGGGGGAGTCTTTAATGCCCCCGGGCTCAAAGATGGTCGTTCATCGGATTTCACTTTGCCTATTATGGAGCTTATAGATGAAATTCGCTTCAAGGTGCCGAATGGCGCAGATGTCAAACGTAGAATCTGTCAAAGCGTTTTCGAGTCACTAGTTGGCAACCTTGTCGTTGTGTCCACCATGGCACGAGATAAAATAACCAATGAGAATCATTGAGATGTGGGAAGACCGCTGGATAGTATATGATTCTTCTAAGTTCTGCTGTAATTATAGTACATTGCTTTTCCTACAATGGTTGTTAACATTGAAGATTATACATGTACATGTGGAAAGTGGCAAACATGGCTTCCTCTCATGCTTTAATCCGCTTCAGAGAAGCCACCGATAATCCAATTGAATACATTGAGCCATATTTTTATACGAGTTACTACGAGAGAGTCCTATGCTAATGCTATTCAGCCATATGTGTCGTTTGGATGATGAACTCCGGTTATTGGCCTACTCTCCGACAGTCGTCAGGCACCTCTCTGGAAGGCCTAGAAAGAATCGTATCCCTTCTAGGGGTGAGATTACGAAAAGAAAGATCACGTCACGTGGAAAAGCAAGTAACCACAATCGGAAGTCTTGCAAGGAACCTATGTAGTAATTTTGAATTTTCTTTAATACATACATTGTTAGCCATTGATGTAGTACTTTATATCGTATTCTAAAAATACATTAATTCTTTTGTTATTAATTCATTGTTATTACAATTGTTTATTGTTTTTAATTATATTTCATATTTTTGAAAGGTCTGCGTTGATAGATCTTATTGTGGTCCACTAACCGATAAATGCTCTTATCGCTGTTTTCTCAAACCTCTTAACACGAAAGAACTAAAAACAACCGATAAGTTTACGTATCGCTTATTTTGTATATGTATTTGTGCAATGGGGTTAATAAACACTTGAGATTCACCAAGTATAAGTATCGCTGTTTTTCCAAATGTCATAGAACATCATTATCGGTAACACATAAAAACAACCTGATAAGAGCATTTATCGCCTGTTTATAATATACACAAAGAAGAGATATTCATCTCTTACTGCTCAAGCAAAAAATATGGAATATAAATGGCAACACCAACATAAAAATATATGGGATGGATTACTCAGAAATTCTAGTTTAAAACAACGTATATTAACAACTAGTAGTTATGTAACTAGGTTGCAATGGCAAATTACTCATTTGAATACCAAATATAATCTAACATTAACCAATTAAATGTTCCTAATATGCTCATCATTCGAAAATCCTCAAACACTTTTGCTCTAAACCTGGGTTCACTTCAAATTTTTCATAGCTTGTTCTCGACAATTTGAATAATCAAAATAATCTTTTATCATCATCGAACATGCATTCCACAATCAAGATCGCCCGATATTTGTTGTGGCGTGCTTTCAACTTCAATGAACTTCTCCACTTGAGTATCTTCAGGAGTTGATTTCTCTTCTCCAATATATAGCTTCCTTGTATAGTCATACTATAAAATTACAAAAAAGAAGCAATTAATAATCATGATAGTCAAAATCTTAATATGAAATCACATGTGTTATCACATTACCACGTTTCCCCATAAGGGATCATGTGATCCTTTATGCCGTCTCTTGAATGATAAGAGTTATAAAACTTGTATTCTCCTCGTTTCGACATCAAGTGCTAGTAGAGTCCAATGCTCCGTCAACCTCGGATACCGCCGGTGTGTATTGGGAATAGGATAAACCTAACATCCGTTGCCTTTTCTCAAAAAATTCTCAATAGCATCATCAATTGATTTCTTGATTGCGCTTGTGTAATTTTTTCAAAAATGCCTCTTAATAGAGAAGAAGAAAAAATCTCATACATTAACATTTAGTTATTACGTTCTTATCATAGAACATAAACCACAATGCACTCAAAGTTGCCAACACTGGGAAACAAAGGTATTACGCCTACGAAAACAAAGTTTTCTATCTCGTGCATTTACCTTTTCTATACAAAGTTCTCGTAAGTAAAGCACTGGATTTGAGGGGAGAGACCACCAAATTTAACAAACTAAATAGTCCAAAACTAATCTTAGGGTAATTTTCAAAACCAAATAGCGTAGTGGTCCTAAGAGCTAGAATGGATACAAGAACAAATAGTTAATCCATCCGTCCCACAATGAATGAACAAAAACTTTTCGCTTTGTGTATGTGCAAATGGGACTAAACGTAAAGAGCTCTCAACTATTAGGTACTTTGTTCATAACATTTTACACAAAAGAAAATGCACAACAACCGATAAGAGTGACTATCGCTTGTTCATTTCACAAATATGAGAACAAAATCACTTAATAGTACAACCGATAGTCACTCGTATCGCTGTTCTTCATCATAACATGTTACACAAAAGAAAATGCACAACAACCGATAAGAGTGTCTATCGCCTGTTTATTTCACAAGTTTCAAAACAAAATCAATTAATCGAACACCTGATAGACACTCGTATCAGTTGTTCTTCATCATAACATGTTACACAAAAGAAAATAAACAACTGATAAGAGTGACTATCAGTTGTTCATTAACCAAATATGAGAACAAAGCACCTAATAAAAACAATTGTAATAATTGTAATAAATGATAATTTTACCATTGCATTTCCCGTGATCACTCCAACACGTGTATTTTGTGAACTTGAGGTTTTGGCTTTGCCCTCATATTGCTTCTTCATTATTTCAATGTATCCATCAATTAACTGTTAAAAAAAAATTATCAGTTATTTAACCATGTATCATATAAAATCTACTAAACTGATAAATATGCCTATCGGTTTTAACTATTATGTATGTATCAGTTTTAGATTAAAGACCATACCGAAACATCAGTTGATCCATCATGAGCTACCTTCCACAATTCCTCCACAGTAATAAGCAAATGTTCTTTTATCCATGCACCCCCACTGCAAGAAGTAACATGTTATAAACTGTTAGAATAAATAAATATTAACACAAAGTTTATCATAGAGAATTTATAATAAATTAATTTTTACTTACTCCTTTGTTAGAGCAAGCAACAAGCTTTGATAGTGATCAATATCTTTCTTATTGATGAGCTTTGTTGTTTTACTATAACCTTTCTTGAATTTTAGTTTTTGAACATTTTTCGCCTTCATCTTCTTCTCCGCTGGTTGATCATCTTTGATAACAATTTGTGTTTCATTTGTTTCTTTTTTTTCTTTTTTTCCATCATCTTTTTTAATCTTTTTTGGATATGAAACAAAATCATCATCAACTTTTTCAGTCCTTTTTCTTTCCTTCACCCTCTTGACCATTGATCCAGTTACTTTGGTCTCATGTGATTCAGCTTCTTTTCTTTTTAACTCAGTTCTTGCTTCATTCAGTTGGGATTCCAAAGCTACACACTTGCTCAAAATCTCTTTCGCAGACATCTCTTTCTCACTCAACAGTGTCTTCTGTTCCTCCAACTGTACACCTAAAAGAATCACATCATCTTCCAACTTTTTCACTTCCTCCTCATGGACCGTTTCCATCTTTCTTTTTTGGTGTTGGTATTCCATTTCCTTCTGCAATACACAATCTTCAAGATCTTTAATTTTTTTTCCAAAGATCGCCGCTTCCTTTTCACATCCTTCAATTTTCTTCATCGCCTCCTCCTTATCTTTTTCCAAATCTTTCTTTTTATCCTCGATTCCCTCTTTTCCATTTCCAACTGATTATTTTCTTTCAACAACTTATCATTCTCCTCTTGCAACTTTTTCTTCTTATTCTCCAATTTTTCTTTTTCTAAATGTAGCATGTCAACTCCAACTTTTTGTACAAGATCATCCAAACAGAGATGTTGCCATCTCATCCAAATTTATCTCATCTTCTTCATTAACAACTGTATTAGCATTATCCTCAAAGTTTCCACCAAAATTCTCCCCACTAACTGCATCATCTTCATTTTCTTCCGCTGCTTTGATTTGTTTATAGTTCTCAGCTTCATCTTCTTCCGTTTCTTCATCGCCTTTTGCAAATTCAACTTTCTCAACTTCATCATCTTGAGTTTCTGCATCATCTTCAATTTCTTCCATTTCTTCATCACAAAGCATTTCTATTTCTTCCTGGCTCAAAACCAACTCATTTTCTTTGACCTGAAAGTTAACATCAAAATGTTACAAAACTTCAAAACAATTGTTCATTTATTTAAACAGCTACCAGAAACAACTGATAAGAGTGTCTATCAGTTGTTCATTTCACAAGTTTCAAAACAAAAACACAAATTGAACAACTGATAGTCAATCGTATCAGTTGTTCTTAATCATAACATGTTACACAAAAGAAAATGTGCAACAACTGATAAGAGTGTCTATCAGTTGTTCATTTCACAAGTTTCAAAACAAAATCACTTAATTGTACAACTGATAGACACTCTTATCAGTTGTTCTTAATAATTACATGTTGCACAAAAGAAAATTAACAACAACTGATACGAGTATCTATCAGTTGTTCAATTCACAAGTTTCAAAACAAAATCACTTAATTGTACAACTGATAGACACTCTTATCAGTTGTTCTTAATAATTACATGTTACACAAAAGAAAATGAACAACAACTGTTAAATATATATGAGTATTTTTTGGTTTAAACTTACATTTTCTCTCTTCAATGGATCAATGCGTAACTCTTTGAACCCATCAAACTTCTTCGGCAATTCCCACTTTAAAAACCTCGGAAGAAGTGCCCTTTTTGGTTCGAATATTGTTGTGTGTTCGCTGAACCAATACTGTATAAATGATAGGATAATTATACTTGTTAGTATGTTAAACTTAAAAGAAAACAATATTAATAGAATGTAAATATCATTTTACTTACCGATAACACAAATACGCATCCTTTCACCTTCTCTGGTTCTCTATAGTTTTCACGGATTGAATTCATCAAATAATCAACTATTGACTGAGACCAGTTGAATTCTTTCATTGTATCCAAATTTTCAACAAGGGAAAAAAATGGTGCTGTAATGTTAGTAGTTGTGCTGGCGAAGAACAATGTCGACATAACAAAAAGAGTCAGCAATCGACTACATCTTCAACATCAACTTTCACATCACTCTCACATATATCAACTAACAAATCCTTAACACTATTTACGCTTCTTGGAATATCCATAAATCTTCTTTGAACTAAATCATAATTTTCTCGCTACACACCCTTTATTTTTAAACACCAAAGGTTTCTCCCCGTACTTAATCCCAAATATGACCTTGACATCATTAGCAAATCAAGTCGACATATTTTTCCCAAGCTTAAACATCCCTTTCTTAGGATCAAAGCACCTAATAATATCACGACTTGTCATATCGATTTCCTAATTGGCATATCATTGTTAATTGTAAGGGAATGTAACATATTATAAAAGGGTGATTTCTTCAGCATATGAAGCTGATTATCCCTTAACTCTAACTTCCTAATGAGCTTAAGGGTACCTTCAATGTTCGATCTATAGACAAGGCTTTTCTCAGATCTCTGTTTCTTCTTCCCTTTAACAGAGCTTTTCACAGCCTGTTTCTTAACCATCTGAATGAGAAATAACATGTATCAGTTTTATATTTCACAAAAGAAAATGAACAACAACTGATAAGAGTGTCTATCAGTTGTTCATTTCACAAGTTATAAAACAAAATCACTTAATCGAACTACTGATAGTCACTCGTATCAGTTGTTCTTCAACATAACATGTTTCACAAAAGAAGATGAACAACAACTGATACGAGTGTCTATCAGTTGTTCATTTCACAAGTTATAAAACAAAATCACTTAATCGAACTACTGATAGTCACTCGTATCAGTTGTTCTTCAACATAACATGTTTCACAAAAGAAGATGAACAACAACTGATACGAGTGTCTATCAGTTGTTCATTTCACAAGTTATAAAACAAAATCACTTAATCGAACAACTGATAGACACTCGTATCAGTTGTTCTTCAACATAACATGTTTCACAAAAGAAGATGAACAACAACTGATACGAGTGTCTATCAGTTGTTCATTTCACAAGTTATAAAACAAAATCACTTAATCGAACAACTGATAGACACTCGTATCAGTTGTTCTTCAACATAACATGTTTCACAAAAGAAGATGAACAACAACTGATACGAGTGTCTATCAGTTGTTCATTTCACAAGTTATAAAACAAAATCACTTAATCGAACAACTGATAGACACTCGTATCAGTTGTTCTTCAACATAACATGTTTCACAAAAGAAAATGCACAAAAACTGATACGAGTGACTATCAGTTGTTCATTTCACAAGTTATAAAACAAAATCACTTAATCGAACAACTGATAGTCACTCGTATCAGTTGTTCTTCAACATAACATGTTACACAAAAGAAGATGCAAAAAAACTGATAAGAGTGTCTATCAGTTGTTCATTTCACAAGTTATAAAACAAAATCACTTAATCGAACAACTGATAGTCACTCGTATCAGTTGTTCTTCAACATAACATGTTACACAAAAGAAGATGCAAAAAAACTGATAAGAGTGTCTATCAGTTGTTCATTCCACAAGTTTCAAAACAAAATCACTTAATCGAACAACTGATAGTCACTCGTATCAGTTGTTCTTCAACATAACATGTTACACAAAAGAAGATGCACAAAAACTGATAAGAGTGTCTATCAGTTGTTCATTCCACAAGTTTCAAAACCAAATCACTTAATCGAACAACTGATAGTCACTCGTATCAGTTGTTCTTCAACATAACATGTTACACAAGAAAATGAACAACAACTGATACGAGTGACTATCAGTTGTTCATTTCACAAGTTTCAAAACAAAATTACTTAATCGAACAACTGATATTCACTCTTATCAGTTGTTCTTCAACATAACATGTTACACAAAAGAAGATGCACAAAAACTGATACGAGTGACTATCACTTGTTCATTTCACAAGTTATAAAACAAAATCACTTAATCGAACAACTGATAGTCACTCTTATCATTACCTAGGTCAAAAATCGAAACACAAACAACAGAAAATTGAACGAAATAACTGATAAATTACATATATCAGTTATTTATATGAAATGTTTGTAGAAATCGAAACCCATCTATCAGTTTTTTGTAGAAATCGAAACCCTATAAATCGAACATTTACACAAATCTAGGTCAAAATCATTTCAAACGAAGAATAGTGAAGAAAATTCAAAAAAAAAAAAAATCAAAAACCACATTTATCAGTTGAAAATAGAAGTATTACCTTAGATTTTAGGATTTTTTTGACGATTTAAACGGTAGTTGTCGTCGGAAAAAATGGCGATGGAGAGTGGGAGAGAGATAAATTTCTTCAGGCGTTAATTTGATGGAGGATTTGCGTTGTGTGGGTTTTGCGATTTGGGGAGGGAGGGTTTAATGCGATTACCGAGAAAAAGGACTTAATAGGAAAACCGAAAATATGAAAGTAGTTTATGGAAAATAAGATGTATTTTTTTGTAAAATTAAACTTATGTGTTTTTTTTTTGTAATATTGAACTTATAAAATGAGGTTTTTGTAAATGCCTCAATTTTAAACTAAACTAGCTTATTATGGGGGATGTAGTTGAGAAAGTAGTTGAATAATTAAGTGGATGGAAAGAAAAAATGAGATGTCGTAAATATTTTTTAATAGTTGACCTATTGGTCTTGGTCTTATATTGTCTACAAATTCTTCCATAATCGTCTTTCCCTAATCACAACAGACGAAGACTTCTACAATCAGTCTTTCCCCTTCGGAAAACCCCTAATTCAGGGTCTTTTCTCTTTCTGAAAAACGATCATGGTGGTTAAATTGAAGGTCGCCGGAGCGTGGTCGGGCGTTTTGGAGGTGGAATTGGATACATGGACTGTGTCTATGCTGAGGGGAGAAGTTGCTAGACGATCGGACTCAACCCCCGAGTATATTAACCTTATATTCGCCGGAAAATTGCTTAAAGACGGCGATGGTACCCAGAAGTTGATCGAATTAGGGTTTAAGAATAATGGCAAGGTTTTGGCGACTCGAGTTGCCCTCGATCAAGGCAAAGAGTTGATTGATGAGAAAGAGAAAACTTATAGATTATCTCGAATCAAGTTAGTAAAATATTCTCGTTCTCATATATTTTATTTATCAAGTTTATTTAGTTCTTTAATCTTATTGGTCTGTGTTTTGGGGGTTTTCTTGAATTGGATGATCACAATTGAATATGACGGTATTACTGAGATTGGTGTTGGAATATTTGTATTTGTGGTATGAAAGTTCATAGCTTATGACCTTGGATCGTCATTGGGGCTTGAACTGATTTTTGGCTAAGGGGAAAATCACTTCGGATTTTCTGTGCTCGAGGGCGGCCGCGCAGGTGGACAAGGGCGGCCGCGCAGGTGTCCAGAAAAAACAACGTTAATTGCCTGTTGTCCTGCGCGGTCGCGCAAGCCCTGTAGGGCAGCCGCGCACGTGTCGGGCTTGGGTTTTCCTGGGCCAAATTTCAGACTTTAAACCCTAAAATACCACATGTATATATTCTAATTATTCCTCCTTGCCGTGAGTTTTATGAGAGATTGAAGAGAAACAACATTCTTTTGCTTTCTTTCAATATTCGATTACTCCCCGTTCATAGAGATTTGTTCGTGAGATTCAAGGCGACTGAGATAGGACCGCCGGTGATTACATACCTGTGTGCTGCTTTGTGGTACGTAATCCGTGATCGTTTTATCCTCGGAGAAATTTGCCTGTACCGAGTTGCACCAATCGGGGGACAATATTTTCTCTGTGCGCCTTCCTAAGGCGACTCGATCAAATCACGATAAGTTTTCTAATCAATTGTTTACTTGTTTCGTTCCGTTTTCCCGATCCTGTTCCATTGCTTTCGATTTTGCTATCGCTTAATTGGTACGTTCTTGACTTGATCAATAAATTCCTACCGTTGATTAAATTGTTAATTTAATCTGTGTGCAATAATTTGATTTTCAACATTTCCAAGAGAAAATAGTTTTATTTGATCATGTCCGGTGGTTCCTCTAGCTCTCCCTTTAAGTCCCTAGGGCCGACACCTCTCGATCTTCCTGAGAAGTTCGGTGGCAAGAACTTCAAGCGTTGGTCCGAACGCACGAAGATCCGCCGTCAATTAAGCGGCATGCCTGGTATGCCGACATCCAGTGTCCCGCTACGAATGGTGATGATCCAGTTAATGTAGGCTCAGCTTTGTTAAAGCATGGAAGGAGCGAGGATGATGTTGTTCGAGGACGCATTCTCGTCGCCTTTGTCGAATGCACTCTTTGATGTTTATTGTTACGCTCCTCTCACCGCCGTGTCACCGTGGGACTCTCTTCCAAGAAGTACAAGACCGATGACTCCGGTGTGGAAAAGTACCAAGTGGAAAAGTTCCCGAATTATCACATGAGCGAGGGAAAGTCGGTTACCGATCAAGCGCACGAACTTCAAATCATTTTGCAATCACTCAAGGATGCCGATACGGGACTTCCCGACAAGTTCGTCACGGCTATCATTGAGAAGTTTCCTCGATCTGGGGGAATTCGGCATGACCCTCAAGCATCGTACCGGAAGCTTGACACTCAATGAAATGATGAATGCAATTGCGATTCAGAGGTGCATAATGGTAACCAACCTAGCGTACCTGTGGAGAGGCTCGCTAATATGATAACCTAAAAGCAAGTTTAAAGGAAAGGGTGTGAAAACTCACTCTAAGGATAAAGAAAACCATGATAAACTTAAAGTTAAGAAAAATAACTTTAGAAAGCCAAAAGCAAAACAAAACCGCCGGAATTGTGGAGAAGGTGGACACTTTTCTAGGGACTCGCCCGTCCAAGAAAGGAAAAGGACCACAAGCCTCTCGATGACGACCATCCCGCCGTCAACATGGTGTCGGGTCCGAAGGATTATGATGATCCCGACTCGACGCACCCGGAGTTGACGATCTCGACCCGCAATGTTACAAAGTATGTAACTTCTTATCCCGAAATCTTTACCGTTTATGAACCCAACGAGCGGCTAGTTGACACCGAGGCAAATGTGCACGTTTGGCCGATAAATTGCTATTTGTGTCTTACCACTGAGCGTGGTAGATCAAATGACGATGGGGAACTCTAGTGCCGCAAAGGTGCTTGGGACTCGGACGCGTGGACCTCGAGGTTTCCTAACGGGCGCATTCTTACCTTGCATCAAGTGTATCACGTTCCTGATATTCGTCGCAACATTATTAGTGGTTCTAGTCTAGTTAGGGAAGGATTTGAGATTTCATTTAAGTGTAATAAGGTCATAATTTTGGATTCTGGTAGTTTTGTGGGGAAAGGTTATTCCTCAGATGGTTTATTTAAAATTAGAGTTGAAACTGATGTTTGTTCGCACAATAATTTTAGTTCTATTGATTATCCTGTTTCTTATTCCATTGAATCTTCAAATGTTTGGCATGGTCGGTTTGGACATATTAACTATGATTCTGTGAAAAGAATGATGAATTTAGATATTATTCCTAAACATGCTATTGATAAGAATTCTAAGTGCCATGTATGTGTTGAAGCTAAATCTACAAAAGGTCCGTTTAAGTCGGTTGTGAGAAATTCTGAAATACTAGATTTAGTTCATACTGATATTTGTGAATTTAATGGCGTGTTGACCAAAGACAAAAAGAAATATTTTCTCACCTTTATTGATGATGCTAGTAAATACTGTTATGTCTATTTGCTTAGTTCTAAGGATGAAGCATTAGATAAATTCATTATATTTAAGAATGAAGCAGAAACACAAACCAGCAAGAAACTTAAACGGTTAAGGTCAGATAGAGGAGGTGAATATGAGTCTAACCCCTTCATGTATTATTGCCAAGAAAACGGAATAGTACATGAAGAGACTCCTCCCTACACCCCTCAATCAAATGGTGTTGCTGAACGTAAGAATAGAACCCTTACTGATATGATTAACAGTTTGCTTATAAGTTCTGGACTGCCCAAATATATGTGGGGAGAGGCTTTGAATACGGCTTGCCATATTCTGAATAGAGTACCTCCTAAACATAGAAAGGAAAGTCCTTTTGAACTTTGGAGAGGTCGACAGGCTAGCTTGAAACACTTAAAAGTGTGGGGGTGCCTTGCAAAGGTACTTGTACCCGCACATAAAAGGAAAAAGCTTGGACCTAAAACCGTTGATGCTATCTTTATAGGTTATTCTCAAACAAGTTATGCATCGAGATTTCTTATTATAAAATCAAATTTCGGCATAGATGTGAACTCTATAGTTGAGTTACGTGATGCAACATTTTTGAGGATGTGTTTCCTATGAAGGATCGGACTTCCTAAGGAATCTAACCCAACCACTAATTCCATTCCCGCTCAAGTAGAGGAGATGACAAATGTGGGGTCGATTCCAGCCGCAACTCATTCCGACGATGAGATTGAACCAAGGAGGAGCAAAAGGGCAAGGACCACCAAGGACTTTTGGAAGTGACTTCATCACTTACAATGTCGAGGGTGATCCTCTAACCTTCAAAGCCGCTATGGCTACTTCGATGCCAAGCTGGAAGGATGCCGTTAAGAGCGAGATGGATTCTATTGTCTCTAATGGGACATGGAATTGGTCGATCTCCCTCCCGGTCAGAAGCACGATAGGATGTAAGTGGGTCTTCAAAAGGAAACCGAAACCGGATGGAACCGCGACAAGTTTAAGGCTAGGTTAGTGGCTAAGGGATTCAAGCAAATGGAGGGAATAGACTATTTCGATACCTATTCGCCGCCTGCTAGAATGACTACAATCCGAATGCTTATCGCATCGCCTCTCGTATATGATCTTCCTATCCATCGATGGATGTTAAGACCGCTTTCTTGCATGGCGATCTAGAGGAAGAAATTTATATGGATCAACCCGAAGGTTTTGAGGCCCCCGGCAATGAGAGAAAGGTTTGTAAACTTGTTAAGTCCTCAGATGGACTCAAACAAGCCCCTAGCAATGGCATGAGAAATTTGATAAAATTGTCTCATCGTTTGGCTTTGTTACTAATGAGTTTGATAAGTGTGTGTATGGCAAGAGTATTGGTGATAGTAGTATTGTCTTATGTTTGTATGTCGATGATATTCTGTTGTTTGGAACGGATATGAGGATAATTAATACTACTAAGGAATTCTTAAAAAGTAAGTTTGAGATGAAGGATATGGGAGTAGCTAGTGTGATTCTTGGCCTTAAGTTGACTCGTTCAACTAGTGGCATAACCATATCGCAATCTCATTATACCGAAAGTGTAATTGAGAAATTTGGTTATAAGAATTGCAAAGTAGCTAAGACTCCATACGATCCTTCATCCGCACTTACTAAGAATGAAAGTGGAGTACCGATGGCTCGCCTGAGATATTCTCAAATTATTGGAAGTTTGATGTATCTTGCCAATTGTACTAGACCGGATATATCCTACTCCTGCTACTAGGTTGGCTAGATATACTCAATGTCCAAGTAAAGCACATCGGGAAGCTCTTGATAGAGTTCTCAAGTACTTCAAGGGAACGATTTCCCTTGGGCCGCATTACGGAAAATATCCTTCGTTCTTGAAGGATATAGTGATGCAAGCCGGATTGCCTATAACTCCGGAAGTTATGGCCGTACGGTATGTTTTCACCTTAAAGTGAGCCGCAGCTGCTGGAGGTCGACCAAACAAACTCGTTGTCTAGGTCTACATTTGAGGCCGAATTAGTTGCCACTCGACACTACCGGATTGGAAGCCGAATGGCTTCGAGGACTTATGTCCGAGCCGCCCACGGCCGCAAGCCCACGCCTGTTATCTCGTACATTGTGACAACACCGCCACACCGAGAAACCGAAAAGTGTCAAGTACAATCAGAAACTCGGAGGCACATCCAAATTAGATTAAAATCTATAAGGGATCTAGTGTCTCTAAGGTGATAGTCTGCTGATTATGTTGGTACCAAGGATAACACAATCGATCCTTTAACCAAAGGGCTAGAATTTGCTCTAGTTCAAAAATCTAGGTTGGGGACGGGATCGAACCCCGTCTCGATTCAAACGCAAGGCAACCCAATCTACCTCGAGCGGAGATCCCACAAAGGAGATTCAATGTGGTAATAACAAGCCGTGGGGTGAATCGGAGCACCTAATAATAGATTGACATGTTACATGTCCGAGTCTATCCCCCGAATAGCCTAGAGGTGCTCGTCGTCGCTAATATAGTAAAAGTTTGGAACTTTGAATGGGATCAAGTCTTTTAGACAAGATGCTAGCAAGACATCTTCCGAGATGCCCACTAAGTGAGTGTTGTTGTTGACCGCAACTAGAGGAATTTGGGTTATTCCTTGAAAGCACTCATGATAGAGGATCGGGACGTATGGCTTATAAGCGTCAAGTGTTCGATAGAGGGCCTATTATAGCTTTTGTCGTGTTTGTTACCAGTAAAGGCCTCTACATCCAAAGGCATCAGATTCAAGACACCCGTTCATCTGGTCCCGTGGAGGCTCAAGGCTGGATAACATAGGTAGTGGTTCAAGCCGGAAGGTACCATTATTGAAAGCATGGCAATGGACAATCTGTACACGTCATATTTCTATGAACTTGTGGGGGATTGTTGGAATATTTGTATTTGTGGTATGAAAGTTCATAGCTTATGACCTTGGATCGTCATTGGGGCTTGAACTGATTTTTGGCTAAGGGGAAAATCACTTCGGATTTTCACGTAGCGAGGGCGGCCGCGCAGGTGGACAAGGGCGGCCGCGCAGGTGTCCAGAAAAAACAACGTGAATTGCCTGTTGTCCTGCGCGGTCGCGCAAGCCCTGTAGGGCGGCCGCGCACGTGTCGGGCTTGGGTTTTCCTGGGCCAAATTTCAGACTTTAAACCCTAAAATACCACATGTATATATTCTAATTATTCCTACTTCCCGTGAGTTTTATGAGAGATTGAAGAGAAACAACATTCTTTTGCTTTCTTTCAATATTCGATTACTCCCCGTTCATAGAGATTTGTTCGTGAGATTCAAGGCGACTGAGATAGGACCGCCGGTGATTACATTACACGTGTCTTTGCTTTGTGATGTACGTAATCCGTGATCGTTTTATCCCTGGAGAAATTTGCGTGCACTGAGTTGCACCAATTGGGGCAATATTTTCTCTTAGGAAAGTCTTCCTAAGGTGACTCGATCAAATCACGATAAGTTTTCTAATCAATTGTTTACTTGTTTCTGTTCTGTTTTCCTGATCCTGTTCCATTGCTTTCGGTTTTGCTATTGACTTAATTGGTACGTTCTTGACTTGATCAATAAATTTCCTACTGTTGATTAAATTGTTAATTTAATCTGTGGTGCAATAATTTGATTTCCAACAATTGGTAAGTTCAGTATTTATTTGGGGTTTGTACACTTTATCGTTGATATGTGGTTGCGTGAAAAGTAAAGTATTAAAGAAAAGTTGGGTAGTAAATACAAATAATTGGATTGTTGTTGTGAGTGTGACAAGTAAGTATAATTGAATAAATAATTACTATCTAGTTTTCATGTTTAAATTATAACATTTGTTACGAGAAACCCAGAAGTGAAAGAAGGAACATTTGTTATGACAGTGGAGTATGTTTATAAGGTTCAAAATTTTAAGATCTAATATATTTCATTTGAATCATAATTTTATTTATATATAACTCAAGATTCAAATCATAGAAAATCATTTTTTAAAAAAATCTATTTTTAGATTTTTTTTTATATTTATAGATTATTGATTATGGTCTTATAACCTTGCATTTGTTGTAAATACAATCCAATGCATTTATCTTTATATTTATCTATTAATTTATAAATTACAAGTTTAAATTTGGGAATTTGCCCCATAAGTTCCTTTTGGAACAAATCACTTCCCACTAAGTTCCTCATTGTATTAAAATGCCCCATAAGTTCTCATGTTGTATTATGTATAATACAACATTTAGTTATGCAGTAGTTTAAAATCATAATACTGCATCCGCACCACCGCCTCCGCCACAGCCCAGCTCCGCCGCCGCCGTCTGCTATCGCCGCATGCCGAATTCCGGTCAATTTTCGCCGGAAACCGGTCATTTTCACCGGAATCCGGCAGTTTTGGCCGGAATCCGGCCGTCGATCGCCGGAATCCGGTCGCCAGAGGTCGGAATCTGGTCGCCGGTCCATGGGCTTCGGACTCCGGTCACCGACGGCCGCCGGAATGCAGTATTATGACCTTAATTGATGTATTTTCGAAACATAATAATACATCATAATACAACATGGGGAAGGAACTTATCGGGCATTATGAAACTTTTTTAGAACTTATCGGGCATAGTCCCTGTAAATTTTAGTTTTACATAATCTCTCTCTCGATTTCCCTTTCACCGGATCAAATAAAATAAATAAATTTGTTAATCTCTGTTTTATATTTATTGTCTTCATATGGTTATAGTACTTCTTTTTTAATTTCGTCTTGCGTAATCGGTAAATATCTTTCAAATTTGGAGACAAAGTAATTTTTCTAAAATTCCATTGTAATTTTTTATCTATAACATTACCATATCAATTATAAATATTTTCATATTTAATTTACACACATATACTCAATTTGTAAATGTTAGTTTAATTTTTTTCTCGATTAAAGTGAGAGAAAAATATAACGAATAATAAAAATAGAATAAAATTATAAAAGTTTGAACAACTAATGAACATACTCCCTCTGTCCCACGATAATCTGCAAAAAGACACCTTTTGGGCGTCCCACAATAATCTGCACTTTTCCAAAATGGAAATGGGACCCACTTCTCTCTACTCACAACCATTACCCACTTACTCCACTTTCTCTCTCCTACCCAACCATCTACACTCACAACACATCACCTTTTTCACCTTTTACCTTAATTCCCTCGCCAAGCAAAAAAGTGCACATTTGTCCGGGACGGAGGGAGTATACATTAACGTATTATACTATAATACTATTTTTAATGATATATATATGTGTGTATAGCTATATAAAGTCATTAGGGCCCGTTATTTAGTTTCGCCCCGGGCCTACGAAACGCTAGGTACGGCCCTGCTTGTTTGATTAATCTATCAAATTGTACATCGGACCCCTTATCCCACCGTAGGTGGGAGCCTTTGCGGCACTGGGGTAATGTTGTTGTTATACAACTTGCATGCAATTTGCAATATTTATGTGATTGGTTAATTGGGTTTTGAAAGAAAATTTGTACTGTTTATTCTCCTTATATGATTCTTTTTAAAGGGATGCAGTAGAAGAGAAAGCTTTCTATTTATGCTCCTTATATGATTATTGTGAGTCTGTGACACCTGGAAATTGGCAGGGCTGCTGCTGCTTCACTGGCCAAAAGGCATGCTGATGGTTATTTACCAATTGAAGATTTCAACCTTGAGTTGGAGAATCAGAGTGGAGAGAAGGTCCAGCTTGGTGATGAGACTGATCAGCGGTGTGATGCCTAATCAATCTGCTATATATTGCTTGTTACTGTTACGTATCTGTTGCTTAAGAATCAATTCTGTTTGTTTTTCTGAAGTGTTCACATGGAAATTTTGCAGGGCACTGATGATGGGTCTCGTGCTTCATAAAAAAGCAAAACAGCTACTTAGAGATGGAAAGTATGAAGATGCCTTGGAAGTGCTAAACATGGGAGAGGTAGTTTATTAATTTATTTTGACGGTTTTGGTACACCTGTTTAAATTAACTGATAATTGTTGCGTATGTCTTCGTGCGAAACACACAATATGTCCAATCAAGAGTTAGTATTTAAGATTGGGAGAGAGAAAAATTAGGGTTTTCTGTGCTAAGTCGAGTTTCTTCAGTGTTGGAGTTGCTGGTCATCTGTTTTGATTCAGAAATTTTCTATTTCAACCTTGATTGAAATTATAATCACTTTTGAGTGTAATGTAACTGTGGAATATAAATTTGATCTAGAAGTGGATGTTTAATGCTTCTTAAGCGCTCCCATGTCTTGCAATTCTGAAAATAAAGTGTGGTCTTTGTGGGCACAAGTTGATGCAATGTAGGTTGCATTTTACATTGTACACTTTTGAAATCTCGTGCTTCTTTGTTCTGTGATTTAGAAAATGTAACTAACTGTCTAACCATACTCCTATTTTACCTTTGTAGGAGGCTTTCGCTCTCTGCGACTCCAAGCTCATTGAGGTAAGTTCTCTGCATTTCCTTCTAAAGGCTTCCGTTAATGCAATTCTTGGGGTTTTACCCTATGATATGTTCTTGATAAGCTCATTGGTTTTTTTTTGGCTGGTCTTCTTTTGCTTCCAGATGATCGACAATGTCTCAATATTGCAACTAGATATTGTGTGGTGTTATTTCATGCTCCAAGATATTAGTTGGCTCTCAGTCGCTGGAAAACGTCTTGAAAAAGCTCGAAGAGGTATTGAGCGTGCTCATGGAGAAGCATCAGCTCGTGCAAGACTGCTTCAGGGATGCCTCTCTCCAGAGGTTGCATTGTGAGTGTTCCTTCAGCTCATTGTGCATGTGTGTGCAGTGGCAAAGCCTAATTTTTGAGAATTGTCAACTTAGTACCTTAAATTTTTTAAGGAGTGTGCTAAAAATAACATTTTTTTTTCAATTTTGATCCCCTTGATTTTTGAAAAAAAAATGTAGTATGATATTATTTTGACCCCATTTTATGCCAGATTTTTATATGATAATTGTAATTTTTATCCTTAACCAATCTCAACCCCTTGGCAACAAAAAAAAATAAAAATTGCCTTCGCCATTGTGTGTGTGTGTGCGTGCGTGTCTATTAGTTTAGTATTTATGCTCACAATCGTTGTCCTTCAAAATATTTTTTCCATAATTCGCTTTCTCATAGACATACACGCATGGAGTTGTTGGAAGGAGTGGTGGCTTACCATAGTGGTCACTTAGAGAAGTCCAAGAAGGCACTAACCTCTGCCCAGCACAGATACTCGCAGGTCAGTGTTTTTAGAAGAAATTAATCAAATCAAATCACCATCACATTTATCTTTGTTTTTTTTTAATCTCTGGTGTTTACCATCAACCGGGAGCTCTCTCTCTCTCTCTTCGCATGTGAATAATTATTGCGAGGGGCTTTTCCATGTTTTAGTTTGTTCTTCAAATGGTAATGTTTTTTTTTTTTTTGATTTACTCAGCTTCAGGTTTCAGATGAAAACCTAGCACTTCTAGTGTCCATGGGATATAAAGAACGTGATGCAAAAAGGGCACTTCGCATGAGCAATCATGATATTCAGAGAGCAGTTGATTTTCTCATTCTGGAGAAAGCAAGAAAGGCGCAGAAAAAGGAGGACGACATTCAGCGACAGAAAGAGATCATGTAGGTGTCACTTATTGCAAATAAAACGTCTAATTCTCTCTGTTGCGTAACTTGTTGGTATCAAACACTGAGTGGCTTGGTATAATACTGATTGCAGGGAGCAGAAGAGGTATGGAGTTACACCTCTCGGTAAAGCTGTGGATATCAAGAGGCTGAAAGAGTTGGTGTCTGTCGGGTAAGTAAACCCGAGATATGGATATTGACAAATTATAGAAATCACACACAAACACATACTATATACTCCCTCCTACCCAACCGAAATTACAAACTTTGAGTTGGGCACTGGAATTTAAGGGGAAAATGTATAATATTGGTAGTGGAGTAGGTGTTGTGAGTTTGAAAAGTGGGGTTGGAATTGCTAGTGGAGTAGTTATTCACTTATTCCCCGTTGAATAAAAAAATATTATAAACTTACCATTTATGGATTGTGTAATTTGTAATGCCCAAATGGGGAATTTGAGTAGTTTTGGTTGCGATGGAGGGAGTATGTGTGTGTGTGTGCGCGCATATATCTAGGGAGAGTGAAGCTCATCTCATCTCTCTCCCCCTAAATTATCTCAATTCTTAGAACTTCTACGGTCCAATCCTTTGCATGTTTATATTTATTAGTTCTTAATATTAGTCTTTTCATTATTAATTTATGCAAATATTTCTAATTATGGCAGCTTTGAGAAAGAGATTGCTGCAGAATCGCTTCGAAGAAATGAAAATGACAGTCAAAAGGCCTTGGATGACTTGACAAACCCTGAAACTAATTGGGACATTCAAGTAAGTCATGTTCTTGAATAATTATTGTTTTTTTTTTTTCCAACTTTTTGAAACTAAAATTGTTGCATTTGTTTTCAATGTGCAGCTTTATATTGAATCTCGAAAAAGGAAGAGACGACGGGAAGCTGAAAACACCACAATTGAAGAACTCTCTTCCTTGGGTTTCCCAAGAGAAGCAGGTACTCTATGGCAAATGGATCTTTATTAGGTATAGAGGAATTCTTCGTTAGAAAGTGACCGCAAAACGAATAAAAAACTTGCCTTAATTACTATTAAGTCATACGAGTGAATTTTGCGCAGGATCTGACCAAACTGAATGTCAAATGGATTTTTGTTACACTCCCTCCGTCCTATTAAGATGTTCCTATTTGACTATTCAAACATTTTAGTGGTATATTTTCCTTTCCACCATTATCTTTAACGAAAGTAATAATTATGCTTGTTGCAAATGACTATTAAACATCTCTGTGGCATAATTAGGAAGTTCATTTATTTTAATCACTCAATATTTTGGAAATGGGACTTTTTTTTTTGGGGGGGGGGCAAAAGTAGCAAATGGGATCATCTTTTATGGGACGGAGCAAGTATATGTTTAGTGAGACACCTCCATAATTTTTTATTTTTTTTTCTGACAGTGGTTGCAGCTGTTCGTGCTTATGAAACAAGAGATGAAGCTTTGAATCACCTTCTCGAACATGGAAACGAATATCTTCCGATTCCAGCAGTCGAAAACAATGCAAATCTCCCTGGTTCAGTTCCCAATAACACTGACAACATAGGTAGTTCTTCAGGTGCCGGAGATGGTGTAGGAGGAAATCAAGTTTTGGGTGCTGCTGAAACTGACAATGGATCTACCTCTGGTTTGAATGAATCAAAAGCAGAGGAGGGAAGAGATGTCGAGATTGAAGATGAACTAACTAAGGACTTGCAAAATGAAGATGCGTACTCTGACTATGACTTTGAGCTCATAAAGGAGGGCGAAGCTATCGAAAAATACTTGGCTCTTCTCGCTGCTGCTGATGAGAAGATAGACGAAATTGCCCTTCCGGCCTGAAGTGAAACAGAGTTTTGAAATAGAATGCACATTCACTTTCTCTGTAGGGATTTCAGTTTACTTTGTAGCTCTGAAACTGCATAAACATGGTCGTCTATATACAGTTTAATTTTGAACTATGATATTAGAGCTCTGCTAATATAAAGGTGCTGATTACAATTTTTGCGCTGCAAAAGTGAACATTATATTTACACAATACAAGTTGCATTTAAGTTTCCGCTCTAGACGGATAATATATCACTCAAAATTCCAAATAAAATTCTAATAGATGAGGAGACAAACTAAAAACTGAGTTCAGGCTCAACCAGCAAAATTTGATACGGTTCAGTTGTAGGCAAGGTCGGTTGGAGCTAGGATTCTGTTAAAATGTGCACTTCTGCTGTATACTTGTTTATGTTGCATATTCTTCTGAAACGGAACTAGTTGTGTCTTCATTGCGTGTGACCATTGTGATCTTCTTGTCTTGAAAACTGTCATCATCGACTTTCTGTTCCTTGTAGTCTTTTGGTAGCTTGTTACAGTTAATGGCATGCCATACTGGTTTTTCATCTTGGAACCATCTGCAATGGTGAAACTAGCAATAAGGAAAAGGGGGAAATGCATAGCAGCTCATATAATGATATTATGTGTGTGTGTGTGTGTGTGAGAGAGAGAGAGAGAGGGGGGAGGGGGCATACGGGTGCTTGCAAAGCATTGGGCATTGGACTGTGAGAGCGTATTTGCATGTAGACAACTCAGTTAAAGAACTAATCATTGTTCTGGGCTCGGAGCAAACAAATCTCACCTGAATATTGATTCCAAGAGCAACAACGATTAGAGCAAGGAAAGCTGATAATGAAAAATAAAATAAAATGATAGGCTACTAAATTAGACCTCTGTTTCTCGAGGCTCGTTTGTAAGATCACACATGGTTCCGTTTTTATACTGATGAGCATGATATCTGCATTTATGCCAACCATAATAAATGATTAACATCCTTTCCAATTTCTCTGAGATTTTAATGAAAGACAGACAGAATGCAATTGTACCTTTGTGATGCATCTTTTGAACGAGGATCCTTCAATGTTGATATGTCAGAGAGGTTCTGGTTGTAAGCAGCTGTAGCCTCAGCATCATATTGCCCCAAGACAAACTCTTGTACTACCTGTAGCATAATTCAAAACATTAACCCGATGGGAATAGGGAGAGGGAGAGTGAGAGGGAAAGGAAGGGAGAGAGAGAGAGAGAGAGAGAGAGAGAGAGAGAGAGGTGGTACCTTCTCATCCTCCAAATGAATTTGCCGCACCTTACCTGAATAACAAAATTCATATGACCACCAACCCTCTTGCTGCAAAGAAAATTTGACAGTTTTAAGATATCAAATTTGTTACGATAATGGAAATACATAGCAAAATGGCCAAAAAAAAAACTGCTTAGGATATTTGATTAAAAAACTATTTTTTCAAGATTGAATATTCAAAGACTTAGTTGGGGTGGAAGTTACTCACCCTGATAAAGCATAGATCTTTCAGTACTTCAAGTAGTTCATCTGGTGTCTTCAGTTTAACACGCTTCTCGGTTTCCACAATCACGCTGCTTGTGTTTTGTTGAGTGATTGGCTTTTCACTCTTGGTCTTCTCCACCTTAGGCAAGAAACATAAAAACTTCTCGCCATCTTTATTTGGCATAACCATTGACTCCTGATCATCGTCCTGCATGAGGAAAATTGACTCCTTATCATTTCATTCCAGATCTGGTCACAGTCGAGAAGAACCGATTCCCTACTCTGGGAAGATATACTAGATTTTCTGTCACTTACAAACAACATTTGTGGACATATACTGATTGTTACATAAGATTTTCTTTGTCAGATTCATCTAGAACAAGACGCAAAGAATATAATTTCGGAGTAGAAATAATCTCTGTAATTACATCAAACTGGAATCCAACGTTCTTCATAGAGAAGCCATTATAATAACAGGGCAACGGCAAGGTTGAAGTTTTCCCTAGAAGCGAGATAAAAAACCTGCTTCATTGGATTTGAAGTTAAAGAACACCACAGCTTTAGAAAATATAGGAGGAAAACATTCTAAACTGTATTCTGGATCGCTAAAACCTACTCTCTCTCTCCCCCCCCCCTCCTAAATGGGTGTCCATTTTTTGACTTTGAGACAAATGTAAGAAAGTTGACTTCTAAGAAATTTTAGGAGCAAATATTCATAAATATCACTATTAAATTCACCATATGACATCATGATTGCAAGTGAAAATTATAATGTGATGATTGACAATGGGGATTTATGACTTCACCAAACAATGGGCACTCATTTAAGGACATTTGTTTTTAGAAAAATGAATATCCATTTAGGGTCGTAGGGAGTAATTCTTAAGTAAACATGAAAATGTAATGTACCTCATCAGTCATCATACATAAGAATCTGCCTAGAATTTCCATTAGTATCTTTTCCATATGCCAGCAAATGTATTCAATGTAGAGCAGATGGATCTTAAAAAACTAATGGCAGTAGAAAGACAAAAAGATCATTTTATGTAGCTATATAAAGGGCGTGGCTAGTGTGATGACCTTCCATTCGACTTCAATGAATGAACAAAAATGATTGGGACAATGCAGAGTATAATTCTAAAAGTAGGGGGTCATGGCTTAAAATGGGAAAGGAAAGAGAATGGGAATCAGAAATCATTGTACAAGCTCCGAGTAGTATCCTAACTCTGAAGCTAATCTGCTGATTCCACCAGGAAAGAAAAGGCTACCTTCATTCACCTCCTTGGGGCAATCTGCCGAACCTTGTTCATGTAAATACTTCCTAGTTTCTACCCAAAAAAAAAAAAGTACTCCCTTCGTCCCTAAATGAATGTCGTAAAAAAAAAATTCAAATTTGCTCCTGATCAAGAGCAAATTTGAAATTCTTTTTTCGACATTCATTTAGGGACAGAGGGAGTAAATACTTTCTAGAACAATTTTCTCTGTCATTATTCTTTTATATTCAACAGTTCATTCTATGCAATGAATCAGTACAACGCGGCATAGCAACAATCACAAAGCTACATAACATGAAGGTTAATAATAAGCTCACTTACGGGAACAAATGGGGACTCCTCTGTGTGAAATTCAATCCTGTATTTTGGTTCTCGAGAACTACGACTAAGGCCCCCAACTGATCATCAGCAAATCATAGAACAGCAAAAAATATTACACATTAAACATACACCAATCGAAAAACAAGTATGAGGATATAATCATGACAAGACAATATCAATAACAACAAAAATGGAACTATCATATAAGGCACAACTGAAATCTTGATTAAAAATCCTGAAATTTGAGTTACTGATAGATAAAGAGATTCAAATTTGGGTTTGGAATTTCGGTACCTGTGTTAGCAACGGAGATCTGATCGGCTAAAACATTGTGATTGACGAACAAACTGACTGAAAGAAGTAAAATCGACCACGAAATCAAACCCATTTTCCCCCAAATTCGTGAGTAAGACCCCTAATTTTACTGAGCTAAATCAAGCTATGAAATTCGACCTAATATTTTGAATTGTCAATTGGGGAAGACGATGCAAGAGCTGCCCTGCAAGTCACGACGACTGCATCACGCTGAGAAATCTAAGCCAATCAATGCATGCCACGTAACACGAATCTACAAAGAATTGAGTACGTGATGGGCTTCGATTGGCCTGGGATAATTACTATGGGCTTGATCTGTCAAATTTTATAGGTTTTGTTCTATTTTTTTCTCAAATAATTTTATTTTAAAAATATAAATTTCAAAATAACTAATATTTAAAACTATTTATCAAAATAATCAACTTTTCGGAACTCGGTATATGGTATAGCGAGTTCGACATGTTATCGGTAGGGGTGTAAATGGTTCGGTTTGATCGGTTTAGGTCAATTTACGGACCAACCACTGGTCATCGATTCGGAAAAATCTCAAATCGAATCGAATCATGAAAAAATTCAAACTCAACCGAACCAAACCACCATGGTTTGGTTCGAACTGCGGTTTGATTTTACGATCCGAACCGCGATTTAAACAACAGTTTAAACCATGAAATAAAACACGACATAAACCATTAATTAGAATATGATTTCAGACTACACAATTTATTGCCATGTTTGTTTGAATTTTTCAAAAATAGCATACAGAAGAGATTCAAATTTAAATGAAATTGTGCTTTAATATTTATGATAACAATAAGTCATTTGAGTACTTGTGATGTTATGTGCTAAAAAGTGAATTAACATTATTATAGGAAGATTAACAAAAAGAAAAAAAGGTTATGGGCTAAAATCCATGAATAGAATTAGAGGTTTTCAAATCTAAATGTGAGGTGGAGATGAAAGATATGCATATCTACGGTTAATAATGAATGATTTGGCGGTTTGATTTATCGGTTCGGTTTGGTGGTTCGATCTCGCGGTCTCGAACCGTGATTTGGGGGTCCAGACCGCAGACCAAACCGAAACACACGGTTTGACAATTTTTGAAGCCGAACCAAACCACTATTGATTGAAAACCAAACTAAACCTCGTGGTTTGGTTTGGTTCGGTTCCGAACCGCGGTTTGGACTAAACCACTTACACCCCTACCATTTAGCGAGTTTAGTTAAATTAGGTTTAATTTCATTGGCGTTTAATTGGTAATTAGAATAAACCTAAATCGCTACACCATATAGCGATTTCACTCGATCATAAAACTCAATACATGGTGTAGCGAGTTCTAAAAAACAAGGCATATCATCAGTAGCGACTTATAGATTGTAAAGAAAGAAAAAAATCTAAGAACTCGTTTGATAGCCGGATAAAAATAGAAAGTATTATTAGTGAGGGATTTATTAATCCCCCCTTACTAATAAGGAAGATACTAATAATCCTAATTTACGAAACAAGATAATGTTTGGTTGCAAGTGGATTAGCACAAAGAATTATTAATTTTTCCAGTATTACCCTTTGGTTCTTATGAATTTTTGAAGTATCATCTTAATTCGAATCTAATTGGAAAGATTTCGACTCCTTTACAAGTTATAATAAATCACATACCAAATAGAGGAGAGGGAGAGATAAAAGTAAGCTATATTTAGACTAAAGAAATCAAACTCCATGCCAACAGAAGTATTCAAGGTACTATGTATTTTGTTGTCATCGTAGCAAATGAAGTTAATACAAATTTCGGATCTAGATTGAGGAGCATAATTTGATCCGATTTATCACCTCCTTTGAAAAAAAATTAAGAATTTTCCCAACATAATTTCTATAGTTTAATCTTACCATATATCAAAATTTCACATAATTTACTGAAAATTTTATTACAGTTTTAAATCCCTAAATCTCCAATCGAAGTTTAATACAAAAGGAAAAAAAGAAGAGAAGATTATGCAGACCAGCGAAGGTAAGAAAATAATGATGATTATGAAAGACTGATATTAGTGATATAGGATGATTAATCGAATTGTGTTGTGCATTGATCTCTCCATTAAAGTCTCAGCGTTTGGAACCAAGTTATAGAAGGGCTGAAAATGTTCAACGAGATAGGTTTTTATGCAATTATATGCGGGGTATTTTTGGGATAAAAACCTAATTCGTGTGATTTTTATAAGGGGATTAATAATACCACACTCAATTAGGGATAAATAATACGAGCATTAAGGCTTAATCGGCATCAAGTGGATATTTAAGCCGAACATTTAAAAGTGTACCAAACAACATACTTGCGGGATTACTAATCCAATCCGAATCTAATACCTCGTTCCAAATGGCCCCTAAGTGTATAATTAAGGGAGAAGGTAGAAGAAGAAAAAGGTTGTCATTGCCATCATCAAATCCAATGTTTTTACCATCTAATTTTGTCATTGTAAGTTTACAACAAAGTTTATCATTCTTCATTATTGATAATTTTGCTTTGATTTGGGTACTTGTTGAAATAGAGTATTTGCTTGATTTTGGTGCGTGTTGAAATATGGTATATGCTTTGATGATTTTGCTTTGAATTGGATACTTGTTGAGATAGTCTCAAAAATAGGGTAGTTGTACATGTTAAAGTTTTGGGATTTGAACTAAATTTCTAAGCAATTTTAAAATTAGGTTTTTGCTTTGATTTGTGTATATGCTTTATTTTTTGTTTGTATATATTGAAATTATTAGGATTTTCTTGAATATTAGTGTTGTTATTGAACTCAATTGTTGGTACATGTGAACTCCATTTTTGGTATATTTGAACTCAATAGTTGGTATATTTGAACTCCATTGTGGTATATTTGAAATTTTGGGATTTTGAACTCAATTTGTGACTCAATTTTAGAGAAGTATAAGTATTTGCTATTGATGTTTTAAAGTCTCTATATTTATATATGTATTTATTTGATATTGAAATTTGGTTTATTTTGTTGAAACAGATAGATACCTTCATTGATACTGGGCATATCGATAACTCTGTTTTGACTGCACATAAGGGCCACATAGCTCGTTTTATTTGGGCCGGACAGCAGGTTGCTAGTGCGATTTCATTTCATCGTGGCGTCACATTGCCGGATAGACTAGCGCCGAGGATATTGTCGAGATTAGCCGAGTGTTAATTTATTGGGGTTCATTATATAGGGAAATTTCAGTACGATTATAGGTTGCTGGAGGCATTGATTGAGAAATGGCGTCCGAAGACCCATTCATTTCACCTCCCGGTTGGTGAGATGACTATTACCCTATAGGATATCGGCATGATTTCCGGGTTGTCGATTGATGGGGGTGATGTGACTGATGCTGACATCCCAACACTTTTAGACTGGCGGGTGATATGTCACGATATATTAGGGGCCGTCCCATCTCCCGGAGATATGGATGGGAGTAGTATAAAGCTAAGGTGGATTACGAGCTAGTTTCCACATTTACATGACCTCAATGATGATACTCTTCATGACATTGTTGATATGTACGCACGGGCATACATCATGCTAGCCTTGGGTTCTACAGTGATGCCTGATCGTATGAACAACAATGTTAAGTTGTATTATCTCCCACTGATTCGAGAGGTTTCGAGGGACTGGATGCACATTTTGGCCCTTTTTGAAGATGAGAACCATCAAATGATTTTTTATCATCACCTCCCTAATAGCATATGAAAATAATTGAAACCCCGTTTATCTTTAACTCTACATTACGAAATCATAGTGTTAAAACCTACATAACAAAACACTAACATTTATATCTATATTATACTAAAACACAGTTAAAAACTTAAATTTTATATATAAACACAAGTGAAAACAATGATTAAGATGATGTTAATTTACCTTGATTATTGTTATTCAACGATTCTGACGAAATTTAATGATGTGAAAATTTGTTTTTTTTAGAGTAAGTATTTGAGGATATGAGAATGAGAATAAATCTGGAAGTGAAAACCTTAACTACTGGAAAAATGCCTTTATAAACTCGTTATATCATGTAGCGATTTTTGTGTACGTCTAAACTTGCTACATTGATTAATTCAAACTCATAAACCATAATTTAACTAAACTCGCTACATGGTGTAGCGAGTTTCAACGGTAACATGTTGAACTCGCTACGCCATATAGCGAGTTATAAAAAATTGGTCATTTTGAAAAATAGTTTCAAATGTGAGTTATTTTGGGATTTATAATTTTAAAATGGAATTATTTGAGAAAAAAAATCGGCTTTGTTCCAAAATAGAATTTTTCTTCTCCAAATAAATTCATCTTTTAAAAATATTAAAAAAAATTATGTTTAAATATTTTTTAATGATTTTTTTCATAGTTTATTTATAATTATAAATTGAAAGTTTAAAAACGAATAGTAAGAAAATTTATGCATTTACCTTTTAAAAGTTGCTCTTAAATACAAAATGATCATTTATTTCATAACAGATTTATATTTAAAAATAGATACATAATGACTACTCCCTCCGTCTCGGCCGAAAAGTCACAAATTTTCATTTTGGACGTCCCATTTAAAAAGGCACTTTCCCAAAAAGGAAAGTTTTTATTACTATTCCACCCACTCATTCTCTCTCCTATTTTACTTTTACACTCACAACATTCTCTCTCTTATTTAATTTTTCATACTCACAACATTAAAATTTTTTCTCTTTCCTATATCACATTTCTTAATTTGCATGCATGGCTAGTTTTGTGGCTTTTCGGTTGGGACGGAGGGAGTATATTTTTAAAAAGAGACGGGGTACATTAATATATTATTTACCTATGACAAATGGAGATGCTCATATTTTATAATAACATTGCTTATTGCAAATGATGACATTTACATTTTAAAATAAATTATTTCATAGAGAAAAAGATAAAAGTGTGATTATGCCAAAAATAGTAATAGTGTCAAAAAGTCAAAGAAACGACCAATTCTGTTGGTTGCCATAGAAACCGTCTCCAACTATGTTGGAGTTCCCGGAAACGCGGGACCCAAAAGCCTTTGTCTGCTCGCCGCCACTCCCTTCCCTTTTCCTAGCCCCTCGCTTTGCTGTAAGAATTCCATTAATTTAGCAATTTCCATTTTCTTTTTCTGGATGTCTTTGTTAAGTAGTCCGTATTTGAAGATTTATCTCTCCTCAAGATAAGTTTCTCCTTTCAAATTTATTTAATTTTCTCAAGAAAATTTGTTTCTCTCTGCGAATTGGGATTTGTTGTAATAATCATATATTAGCTTCAACAAATCCTAAATTTGCAGGGAAGACATTTTCTTGAATCTTTGTTTTGTTTTGATTTTGGTTCATAATTTACACCTAGTTGGATGTTTTGTGTGTGAATGTTCTATCCATTTTGTTTGATTGATTGGGATTGGGATTGGGATTGGGAGGGATATGTTCTTGGAGCTTTTGTGAGGATTTGCAGGGTTTGATTTGATTCCTTTAAAAGGGGTCTTTTTATTTTAGGTTTTCTAGTTTCTTAAGGGAATTAAGGCTGGATTTCCTATTTATTTTTCGTTTTTCCAGTTTTCTGAATTGGATATTTTTTACTTTAATTTTGGGGATTTTCATAATGGGGAGAGAATCTGTGAAGAAGAAGAAGAAACAATTAGTAATGAAACGGTCAAATTCAAATTTGAAGCAAAAAGTAGGCGAAAACAGCCCGAGGGCTTATGACATGGACATGGTGGTATTCATTTCAATGGCGCAAGAACATAAAGAGGATGGAAATAGGTTGTTTCAGAAGAGGGATTATGAAGGAGCCATGTTAAAATACGAAAAAGCCCTCAATTTGCTTCCTCAAAACCACATTGATGTGTCCTATCTACGTAGCAACATGGCTGCTTGCTATATGCAAATGGGTGTTGCTGAATATCCTAAGGCGATCCATGAGTGTAATCTGGCACTTGAGGTCACACCCAAGTATAGTAAGGCCCTTTTGAAGAGGGCTAGGTGTTATGAGTCTTTGAATAGGTTGGATTTGGCGTTGAGAGATGTTGGTAATGTTTTAAAGATTGAGCCAAATAATATTATGGCTTCGGAGATTGAAGAAAGATTGAAGGTAACAATAGAGAAAAAGGGGACCGGGATTAGTGAAGAAGAGATCAGTTCTATTCCGGTACCTGAGTATGTTGACTTCGACCCTTCTTCTGCTTCATCACGATTGAAATCGGCATTGAAGAAGCTGCGGGAGAGTAAGAGCAAAAAATTTGAGATGACAATCATAAGGGAAGATGAGGAAAATCTTGAGGAGAAGAAGAATGAGGTGGAAGTTGTGGCACAAAGGGGTGAGGAACAAATCCTCGAAAAGGAAAAACTCGAGGGGAAAAAGGCTGAAGATATATTGGTCCCGGAGAAAGTTGAGATTGCGCCTCCTTCTTCATCTCGTTTGAAGTCAACTATTGAGAAGGTACGAAGGAAGAAGAACATTAGATTTGAGAAGAAAGTCAAAGGGAAAACTGGGGAAAAGAAGGATGAGGAAAAACTCGAGGAGAAAAAGGCTGAAGATATATTGGTCTCTGAGAATGTTGTGGTTGCACCTCCTGCTTCATCTCGCATGAAGTCAACAATTGAGAAGGTACGAAGGAAGAAGAGCATGAGATATGAGAAGAAAAACAAAGGGAGAACTGAAGAAAATCTTGAGGAGAAGAAAAATGAGAAGGAAGTTAAAGAAAAGAGGAATCAGGAACAAAATGATGAGAAAAGGACCGAAGATAAATTAGTTGTGGAGGAGAAAATAAGTACTATTAGCATGGAAGAGGAGCCTAAAAAAATCGTGAAATTGGTGTTTGGGGAAGACATAAGGTTTGCAAAGATTCCTTATAATTGCACTATTTTGAAACTGAGAGAAACAATACATGATCGATTTCCAAAATCCAAAGCTATTCTTACTAAATACCGAGATCAAGAAGGCGATTTGGTCACTATTACCACAAATGAAGAACTGAGGTGGGCTGAAGTATCTGCTGGACACGGCTCTATCAAGCTATTTATAGTAGAAGTCAGTCCTGAGCAAGATCCTTTCTTTGATACGGTTGTAAGGAGAAAGGAAAGAGGAAGTCTTGATTCTAATGGAATTGATGGGGTCATTGATGATTGGATCATTCAGTTTGCTCAGTTGTTCAAGAACTATGTTGGATTCAATTCGGATGCGTATTTGGATCTTCATGAGCTTGGAATGAAGGTTTACTCGGAAGCTATGGAGGAAACAGTTACAAGTGAAGAAGCCCAAGACCTTTTCAATGCAGCGGGAGATAAGTTCCAAGAAATGGCAGCTTTGGCTTTGTTTAACTGCGGAAATGTTCACATGTCCAAAGCAAGAAAAAGGGTTTACTTCTCCGAGGATGGATCCCGGGAATCCATTCTTGACCAGGTCAAAGTTTCGTATGATTGGGCCCAAAAGGAGTATACAAATGCCGGAGAGAGATATAAAGAAGCACTTAAAATTAAGCCAGACTTTTACGAAGCTGTTCTTGCTTTGGGGCAACAGCAATATGAGCAAGCAAAGCTTTCTTGGTACTATGCAGTTGGGTCAAATGTTGACCTCGAGACATGGGATTCTGCAGAGGTTCTTCAACTCTATAATCTTGCGGAGGACAATATGGAAAAGGGGATGCAGATGTGGGAGGAAGCTGAGAAACAGCAGATCGATGAAACCTCGAACCCAAGCAAGGTTAAATTAATGTTGCAAAAAGTATGGAAAGGGTTGATCAAAGATGTAAGTGCAGATGAGGCGGCGGAGCAGGCTACTAATATGAGGTCTCAGATCAACCTTTTGTGGGGTACTATGTTGTATGAAAGATCAATTATGGAGTATAAGTTAGGTATTCCAGTATGGCATGAATGCTTGGAGGTTTCCGTTGAAAAGTTTGAGCTTGCAGGAGCATCTCAAACAGATATTGCTGTTATGGTAAAGAACCATTGTTCTAATGACACTGCTACTGAAGGTATATTCAAAGATATGCTATTACTCCCTCCGTCCCTAAATGAATGTCCATTTTCAAGAATTTTTTGTCCCAAAATGAATGTCTTTTTTGGAAAAAAACTTTGTCCTGAATGTATTTTCACCGGAAAAAATATCACTACACTTTATAGTTGCAAAACTAAATGTTTGGAAAGTGGAAACAAAAATATTTATACATCTTTGCCATTTAATTGTACAAAAAGTAAACATTTCCCGAATGTGTCCTAAAATGAAATTTGTACATTCATTTAGGGACGGAGGAAATATTATTTTTCCTTTTTTTAACTGGTTATATGTAAACCCCATTTTTTAAAGTTGTTGTTCTGACTTCTGATATATGATTTCAGGGTTAGGGTTCAACATTAACGAGATAATTCAAGCTTGGAATGAAATGTACGAAGCAAAAAGATGGCAAAGTGGTGTTCCGTCCTTCAGATTAGAGCCATTGCTTAGACGAAGAGTTTCAAAGCTTTTCCATGCTTTGGAACGTGCATGAATGCTTCTGGCTTATTGAGTTCTTGTCAAGAAGAAAAAAGAAACTATTTCTGCCACATTTCCCTGATTTATACTATGTTCTCCTCTGTAAGGCTCTCCCTCCTTCACACACACACACACACACACACACTGGTCTAGATTTAAAACTGCGCTGTTAAAAATGCAAGTTTTTCATTCATCGGTTGATATTTGTTGCTTTATAGGTAGTCTACTATATACCAAGAGATCTGTTTACTTCAACATGGTTGTCTCAGAAATTATAGATACTTGTAAAGATAAAAAGATCATTTTCGTTGGATTGGTGCCGATCGATTTGGTGTATTATTTGTAATATCATCACGAAAACAAGTAGCTCTCTACGGTGTACTCAAAACCCAGGGACAAGATGAATATGCAGGCGCTTCCTTTTTGCTAGTTTCTGCTTTCAACCTCCATCTTCTTCCCGGTTTGATGACATTTTCTTGATTTTTCTCTTCTTTAATTTCTGCGCTATTAGGTTTCTTTCATTGAAATCCTCTTGGATTCATCTTTATTTGTTCGTTTGTTTTCTTGGGTTGTATTTTGTGATATATTTGATGTATGATCTAACTTCTTGTAATTATTAAAGGAATACTCAGATTTATATGTAAAAAAATGATTTTGTAGTGATTAAATCTCAGCAGTGTTTTTTCTTCCTTGCACTTCCCCGGGGGATTTGGAACTATTGCAGCGAGACCTTTGATTCAGTGTTTATCTAAAAAAATAATTGTATCTATTTAATATAAAAATCTCACTACAAATTGTAAAAAAAAAATGTATCTAATGTTAGATCTTGTGTGTGGCTTCTTCAAACTTAACGGAAAACTTGACAGAAAAACTAACGGAAATTGGGAAGAACAATTTAGGAAGTCGAGTCTTGTGTAGCACAATTTCCGTAAGAAGTATTTGCCCGCACAGTGCTTACGGTTTAAATGGCAAACTTCTCGTGAGATAAAACGACTTATAATCACCCAATAGGAGCACTCCAAATTGGTAACTCTACGAACTACTCACTATTTAGAACTTTGGACTTTGAAAGATTTGATGCAACAAGATGCCAATGATTTGGGTATGTTTATCTATCTCACTAGAGGGTAGGAAGGGTAGAAATACAGTATGAGTGAATTGAAATTCGGAGGGGAAGTATATAAGGAGAGTCAAAGGGTTTGGTGGCTTTTCCCTTGAAAAGTCACAACTTTTCGGGTATAACAGCATTTGCACGGCCGTGTCCAATGAACTGCACGGCCGTGCAAGGCAATATGCACGGTCGAGTTCAAGGCTCAGCACGGTCGAGTGGAAAGCCAAGGCACGGTGCACGGCCGTGTCCTAGACACGTGCACGGCCGTGCAAACACTTCTTCAGCCTGCTCGTCAGCCCTTTAGCCACAACAAGTCCACCCCAATTTTGGGACCAACCCAAATCAAACTTTGACTCAATATTTAACTCTTGTTAAGTTACAAAAGACTTTATCATTAATTCTCATTCACCCTAAATGGAACACTTCAAACCAAGTAAATAAAATTTGAAATTTTATTCTTCGCATTTAGGCGGATAAAACATTTACAATTCAAGTTAAGGAGTCCTTCAACAAGGTACCCTTTACTAATGTAATACAATGACCACATTTGGTCAATTCAATCTTATGCCCCTAGGCTAAGTTGATCAAAGTTCAATGGAACATATCGATCTTCAGTCACATTGGCTTGAAGAGGGTTTCCATCTTGGTTGTTGATTTTAGGATGTCGACATTCCCTAGCCATATGCCCGGGTTTACCGCAATTAAAACAACTACCTTTAACCTTCTTGGCGGTCCTCTTCACTTTCCCGGTGTTCTTTCTCTTGTTTCCGGTACTTCTTTTCACCAAGTTCACTTGCGGTCTTTTAGTCACAATACACATAGTATTGTGCATCTCGAAAGTCCCAAAGTTCTCTCGCGGTCTTTATGCCACAACACACTTTGTATTGTGCATAATCCAAGCCATTAAGAATATAATTGCGACACAAGAAATCGCGGTGATTCCATGTATCCAAATCATTCTTTGCTTTGGATTCATCCTCGTCGGATATCAATGGTGGATATTCCCAAAGAAAATGCACCAATTTTAATGTTGTCAAAAAGACCAACATTTTACGTTGCCACCTCTTAAAGTTCATCCGGTAAGAATATCCGGTCTTTTCGCATGTGCGAACACATGAGACGGAGGGAGAGCATTAAGAGGTGCAACCCTTGAGGTTTCACCAGAAGGAGGTTTCTTACCATGAACCGAGTGAGATGGTGTAGTAGCGGGTGCAACATGGTTGAATGTAGCGTCACCTTGAGAAGGAGGCGTAACATTCCCTTGACTGGATGAGGAGACGTCTTTCTCATTTGCCATCTCTTGAAGATCTTGAAGAAGCGCAAATACTTCTTACGATTGTTAGAACTTGTGTGTGGCTTCTTCAAACTTAACGGAAAACTTGACAGAAAAACTAACGGAAATTGGGAATAACAATTTAGGAAGTCGAGTCTTGTGTAGCAAAATTTTCGTAAGAAGTATTTGTCCCGCACAGGTGCTTACGGTTTAAATGGCAAACTTCTCGTGAGATAAAACGACTTATAATCACCAATAGGAGCACTCCAAATTGGTAACTCTACGAACTACTCACTATTTAGAACTTTGGACTTTGAAAGATTTGATGCAACAAGATGCCAATGATTTGGGTATGTTTATCTATCTCACTAGAGGGTAGGAAGGGTAGAAATACAGTATGAGTGAATTGAAATTCGGAGGGAAAGTATATAAGGAGAGTAAAAGGGTTTGGTGGCTTTTCCCTTGAAAAGTCACAACTTTTCGGGTATAACAGCATTTGCACGGCCGTGTCCCGATGAGCTGCACGGCCGTGCGAGGCAATATGCACGTTCGAGTTCAAGGCTCAGCACGGTCGAGTGGCAAGCCAAGGCACGGTGCACGGCCGTGTCCTAGACACGTGCACGGCCGTGCAAACACTTCTTCGGCTGCTCGTCAGCCCTTTAGCCACAACAAGTCCACCCCAATTTTGGGACCAACCCAAATCAAACTTTGACTCAATATTTAACTCTTGTTAAGTTACAAAAGACTTTATCATTAATTCTCATTCACCCTAAATGGTTTTGAGACATTAAATGAGTTATATATAATCTACAACAGATGTAGATTACCATTTGTAACTAGTTCCGTTAACACATAACGAACTTCCGTTAGAAACTAGATCAACGTTAAGTTAAACTTAACTTTCCGTTATCCATTTCCAACATCTAATTAATATAAAAATCTCACTTCAAAATGTAACATTTTGTACTGATTCGTAATGTAAAGCATTTTTACGTCTTTGTATAATTTACATTTTTACTTCAATATTCTTAAAAAAAAATTATATTTAATACAAAGTGTTTTATATTTTGTAGTGAGATTTTCACATTATGTAATTGGGGCATTTAACAAAACTAATTTTGAAAGATGGATATTACAAAAAAAAAAAAATCATACAAGTTGGATATTACAAAAAACTTCTTGAATATTACAAAAAATTATTTTTTTTGTATTTATCTCTCAAATAACTGATAAATGCATTTATCAATTGTCTAATAAAAAACTAAGCACAAAATACTTTTTACAAAACTGATAAATAATTTTATCAGTTGTTTGATCATTTTTCAGTTATAACACAACTGATAAATTTATCAGTTATTTAACTGAAAAGACAAAAAAAATTTAATAAATAATAAAATTATTTTTCAAGTTTTTAAACTGTCATAGATTTCTACGTAAAGGGTAACCAAGGATGTAAGGCATAATTGATGTACATTGATAGTCAGACATAAGACAACTCATGGAGAAGCTGTTTTATTCTACTTATCATTTTTTTTCACTGCTTACCTTTTTGTACTGACCCGTGCCATTAGCACGAACTTTTGAGTACTAGTATAATTACACTGTACAATATTTTACCGTAAAATGTTGCAGTAAATAGTACTTGCTTCTAATCAACCAAAAGTTTTTGGTGCTGGAGTTTGTTTGTTGACCAATTTCACAAACTAAAATGAGTCAGCTCAGGGTCAGGGACGATTTTTTTCTCATTTTTTTTTTCAAAATTATTTTCCTGATTAATAAGCCTCGATGAAAAGTATATATAAAAATAACAAAGTTTGGTAATATTTCTAATAGCGACCTGGCACAAAACTAATATAATTGGGTCACTCTTTACATAGCTAGCTCAATAGATCAATAGGTTGCATATGTTAGGTGAATAACACTTAATTGCTATCTCCTTAAAGTGAATAAGTTTATAAACTCTCATAATCTGTGTTTTTAAGGCAATGTGATATATGATTTTCAATATTCACAAAACTTTTCATAAATCCATTATAAATTACTTAGTTTGAGCATTAATTTTTCATTTACCACAATTTGATTTTGAAAAAATAAATACATCACATTAATCTAATGCAAATGTAGATTACAAATATACAATATATTTTTATTTAAATAAAATAAAATTACATTTAATTTTTGGTCAAATATTATATTTTAATAAAATAATGGTTAAATTTTATTTTATTTTATTCATAAATACTAAAGTGAGATTATCTTTGGGATATAGAAAATGAGTTGGTTTTGGGAGAAACTAGTTTCTCCCAAATATTATAAAAAGTCCTGTTTTATTTTAAAAATCGATTCAATGATCGGTTCAAATAGCCGAGTTAGTTTGGTTTAAATTCATGAACCGATTTTTTTAAGTTAAAAACAAGACTTTTTATAATATTTGGGGGAAACTAGTTTCCCCCAAAATTTTCTGTTAGAAAATACTCCCTCCGTCCCAGCCCAGTGTACACTTATTTTCCTTTTGGTCCATCCCAGCCCAGTGTGAACTATCATAAATGGTATGTCCTTTAATATTTTATATTCTCCCTACCCCACCCACTCATTAACTCCACTCATTCTCCACCACACAATTTATTCAACCAACCTACTATTTACTCCACTCATTCCCTCTCTTCATTTTCTACCACACATTTTCATTATCTTAATAATATTTCTTAATCGGCGTGCCTTGGTCAATGGTGCACACTTGGGTGAAACGGAGGGAGTATTAGGCTCCGTTTGTTTCGACGTAAAATGTTTTCCGGAAAACGTTTTCTGGAAAATGTTTTCCTGTAAAATGTTTTCCTGTAAAATGTTTTACGGAGGTAGAGCGTAAAATGTTTTACGGAGGAAGGGTGTAAAATGTTTTCGGGTGTTTGGTAAAACGACTCATATTTCACAAGGTGACCTACCCCACCCCCCACCCCCCCAAAAAATTTTTTTTTTTTTTTTTTTTGTAATCGCCCCCTACCCCCCTACCTCACCCCCACCCACCCCCACCCCCCAAAAAAATTTTTTTTTTTTTTTTTTTTGTAATCGCCCCCTACCCCCTGCCTACCCCCCACCCCACCCCCCAAATTTTTTTTTTTTTTTTTTTTTGTAATCGCCCCTACCTCCCTCACCCACCCCACCCACCACCCACCACCGTCCCCCACCCCAAAATTTTGTAATCGCCCCCTACCCCCTACCCACCCCCACCACCCCAAAAAAATTTTTTTTTTTTTTTTTTGTAATCGCTCCCCCTACCCCTGCCTACCCCACCTTTCCCCCCCCCGAAAAAAAAATTTTTTTTAAATCGCCCTACCTGCAGCCTCACCACTTCCACTTCCCCCAAAAAAAAAAAAAAAAATTTTGGAGGGGGGGAAAGGCAGCAGGCGTAGGAAGCGATTACAAAAAAAATTTTTTTTTTTTTTTGGGGGGGGCTGAAAGTGGTGGTGGGTGGGTGAGGCAGCGATACAAAAAAAAATTTTTTTTGGGGGTGAAGAGTGGCGGTGGGGCAAGTGGTAGGCAGAGTGGGGGCGATTACAAAAAAAAATTTTTTTGGGGGGGGTGGGGTAGCGAGGGTTGGGGGGCGATTACAAAAAAAAATTTTTGGGGGGGTGGGGTGGGTGGGGGTGGGGTAGGCGAGGGTAGAGGGCGATTACAAAAAAAAAAAAAAAAATTTTTTGGGGGGTGGGGGGTGGGGGGGGTGGGTGGGTAGGCGGGGTTGGGGGCGATTACAAAAAAAAAAAAAAAAAAAAATTTTTGGGGGGGGTGGGTGGGGGTGGGGTAGGGCAGGGGTGGGGGCGATTACAAAAAAATAGAAAAAATTTTTTTTGGGGGGGGTGGGATAGGCGGTGGGGTGGTTGTACGGGCGTAATATGAGTTGTACATTAAGACCTCCATTTTTCGGAAAGCTGTTTTACTTAGGACAAGGTCGGTAGGTCGTTTACTTAGGAAGGGCGTAAAATGTTTTCCGGAAAACGTTTTACTTAGGCAACCAAACAGCGGAAAACGAGTTATTTTCCGGAAAACATTTTCCGGGGGCTAACCAAACACCGTAAAACAGGTTATTTTCCGGAAAACATTTTCCGGAAAATGTTTTACGGTGAAACAAACGGAGCCTTAGATTTGATTTACTTTTTCTTCTCTTCCCCCAAGGCCGGGAAAATATCTTATTCGAAAAATTAAATTAAATTTCTTTCATACCATACTTTATTTTTACTTGTTAATAATTGTCAAAACTATGCCAAAATCTCAGAAAAAACCAATTTAACAAAGTGTCAGTGTAACAAAGTGCCAGTGCATGTATAACAAAGTGCCAATGTAAAAAAGTGTCAGTGTCAGTTTAACAAAGTGCCAGTGTAACAAAGTGGCAGTGCATGTAAAATAAGTGTCAGTGCATGTATAACAAAGTGCTAGTACTGTTGGGATAGAGGATCAATTGGGCTAGACATCGAAGCAAGGGGAAGATTTTCGTAGCAGGTTTCTGGGGTCAAGAGCGGCCGCGGCTTGCTATGTCTTGCGACCGCGCTCTTGTCTTGAGAATGGTGCTCGGGAGGAACATCTTAGAGGGCGACCGCGGCGAGAGGAAGGGCGACCAGCGCTCAAGGGAGCCGAGGCCGTGTTGGTCTTACTCGTCAATAGCGCGACGCGCTTAACAGAGAGCGGCCGCGCTCACCGCCCGTTCGGAGCCCAACGTCAAGTTTCCTTGTTTGTTTAGGTTTTGGACTCTACCCTAGGTCATATATAAACAATGTTCCGCCCCCAATTCGGTTGTAACACAAATTCTAATTACATAGTGCAAGATCCTGGCTTGGTAGTGCCCCAGGCGTGGCAATCAAATTGGTGAAGCGGGTTAATAATTTCTTGTGTTCTTTTACATTTCTTTGATTTCTTGTGCTTGGTTTGTGTGCGATTATTATTCTTGTAGGTTTGCTTGGGTGTGGAGGGCCATATTCACAACAACTGGTATCAGAGCTCTTGGTTTAGGGTCAAGGGAGTTGTTTCAAGCAATCAAGAATGGGCAAAGACAAACAGGCGGTTGAGAAATTCGATGGGTCTGACTACGAATATTGGAGGATGCGAGATTGAGGATCTCTTGTACAACAAGGATCTCTACAAGCCTCGAAGGGTGTCAAACCGAAGATGTAAGTCGGGAGGAATGGGAACTCATGGATCGGAAAGCCACAGGGGTGGTTAGATCTACTTTGTCAAAGTGGATTGCGAAGACTACCGGGAAGGCGACAACCACCAAGGAGCTATTGGAATATCTTACTGAGAGATTTGAAACTCCGTCTGCTGCAAATAAGGTTGATTTGATACGCAAGATGGGTAGTCTCAAGATGCAAGAGGGAGGATCCTTGGCTAAGCACATCGATGAGTTTATGGATGTTATAGACTCATTGAGCGGTGGAGATCAAGTTCGATGACGAGGTTCATGCATGCTTGTTGCTAGCTTCTTTGCGGCAAGTTGGAGCGGAACGGTGGCTGCAATCAACGCTTCGGCGGGTAAGAAAAAATTGAAATATGATGATGTTAAAGACTTTCTTTTAGGTGAGGAAAATCGCATGAAGAAGTTGGGGACATCAAGTACTTCGGGAGCGGCTTTGGCGCTACTTGCTAGTAGGGGGAAACCTAGGGTACTAGCAAACAAGTGGAGGACCGAATCTAGGGAGAACGTGATGAGTGGTAAGGGCAAAGCTGATGAGACCAAGGACAAATCGAAGGTTGCGAAGGGATCTGTTCAGTGCTACTATTGTAAGGAGTTGGGACACTTCAAGAGGGATTGTCCAAATCGTAAGGGCAATCAGGTGAATGTGGCAGTCGAAGGTGATGATGTGCGGTTACGAGTGTCGGTAGTGCACTAGAATCATGGGTGCTTTGGATTCGGGGCATCATTCCACTCTTGCGGGCATAAGGAAGAGATGGAAAATTACACTTCTGGTGATTTCGGGAAGGTCTATCTTGCAGATGGCGAGCCTTTGGAAATCAAGGGGAAGGGGGATGTCAGAATAGGAGCATCGGACGGGAAGGTCTTACATCTGAACGGGGTCAGGCACATTCCGGGTTTGAAAAAGAACCTACTCTCAGTTGGGCAGTTGGACGACGAAGGTTACAAGGTGACATTCGGCTGCAGAAACTGGGTTATTACCAAGGAGGATTGTGAGATCGCTCGGGGTAATAAGGAGGGTACTTTGTATTTGGCGAACAACACCAAGGATAGTATTGCGGTGGCAGCAGCCAAGGGTGATACTGATTTGTGGCACTGTCGATTGGGTCACATGAGTGAGACGGGGATGAAGGTACTTTGTTCTAAGTGGTCTACTACCGGTTTGAAGACGATCAACGTGGGAATCTGCGAGGATTGTATGTTTGGCAAACAAGGGAGGAATAATTTCTCGAGGACAGGTAGGGGATTGAGGGAAGCAAAGTTGGAATTGGTTCACACGGACTTGTGGGGGCCATCTCCGGTTACGTCTCTGGGTGGTGCGTCATATTACATGACTTTCATTGATGACTCTACAAGGAAGGTCTGGGTCTATTTCTTGAAGGGGAAAGATGAGGCTTTCGAGGTGTTCAAGAAGTGGAAGGCTTTGGTGGAGAATCAGACGGGACTTAAGCTTAAGTGCTTAAGATCAGACAATGGTGGGGAGTATGAGCTTGGTGAGTTTAGGGAATATTGTGCTGCGAATGGTATTCGTATGGAGAAGACTCCAAAGAAGACTCCACGACTTCAGCGGGGTAGCGAGAGAGGATGAACGAGAACATTGAACGAGCGGGCTAGAAGTATGAGATTGAAGTGTGGACTTCCGAAGATGTTACGGGCATATGCGGTTGACATGGCGGCTTTTTGATCAATCGAGGACCATCGGTTCCATTGGGAAACGAATTCAGAGGAATCTTGGAGTGGCAAGGTGTAAATCTGTCCTTTCTTCGCGTATTTGGCTGCGTTTCTTATGTTCATGTTGATTCTCACGAGAGAACTAAATTAGATGCTAAATACGGTAAGTGTACATTTATTGGGTATGGCGGGGATGACTTCGGGTATAAATTTTGGGATGATCAAAACCATAAGGTTATTCGTAGTCGAGATGTGGTATTCAATGAACGTATTTTGTACAAGGATAGAAAGGGGGCATCTCCTGATGATACTAGTTCGGAACCGGAGGTTGTAGAGGTGGATATTCCAGACTCGGGTGGGAGCAGGCGGTTCATGTTGACCGTAGTCGGGAGGTCACTGAAGATGAACCACGTACTCCCGAAGCCGGATATTCCGCTGCGTAGATCCAGCGGTGCGTGGATCACCCGACAGCATACTCCTTCGAATTATTATTTGTTGTTGACGGATAATGGGGAACCGGAATGTTATGCGGAGGCGGTTCGTAGTGTGCTTTGTAACAAAGTGGAAAGGCTGCGATGGATGATGAGATGGTCTCATTGAAGGCCAACAAAACTTGGGAGTTGACTAAACTACCTAAGGGAAGAAGGCACCGCATAACAAGTGGGTTTACGGGATCAAGGAGGAAGCAGACGGTAGCAAGCGTTACAAGGCAAGGCCCGGTTGTTAAAGGGTTTCAAAGAAGTATGGCATTGACTACACCGAAGTATTCACTCCGGCTGTGAAGATGACCACTATCGAATGGTTCCGGGGATAGTAGTGGCGGATGACTTCTTTGCTTGAACAGATGGATGTGAAGACAGCCTTTCTTCATGGAGACTTGGAGGAGGAAATTTACATGGTACGGCCAGAGGGTTTCTTGTCTAAGGGTAGCGAGGAGCTAGTTTGCGGATTGACTAAGATCTTGTATGGCCTTAAACAAGCTCCTAGGCGTGGTACAGAAGTTTGATGGATTCATGCACGACATTGATTTTATCGATGCGAGGCGGATCATTGTTGCTACTTCAAGAACACGGACAACGGGTACATTATCTTGCTTTGTTATATGTGGACGACATGTTAATAGCGGGCTCTAGCAAGAGAGGTAAACGGGTTGAAGACTCGGTTGTCGAACGGTTCGAGATGAAGGATTTGGGAGAGGCAAAGAAAATCTTGGGCATGCGGATTGACCAGGAATAGGGAGTCGGGCAAGTTGGTTCTTTCACAAGCGTAATATGTTGAGAAAGTCTTAGCAAGGTTTTGTATGGAAGAGGCGAAGCCAACAGGGGATGCCATTGGGTTTGCATTTCAAGCTATCCGAGAGGACTCGCCTAGGAACAAGGAGGAGCGTGACAAGATGGAGAGAACTCCATATGCTTCAGTGTGGGGAGTCTCATGTATGCAATGGTGTGTGCAAGGCCTGACATTGCACATGCGGTGGGAGTAGTCCCGGCCGGTTCGCATGGGCAATCCAGAAAGCAACATTGGGAAGCGGTTAAGTGGATCCTACATTACTCAAGGGTACCGCCGGTAAGGCTCTGTGTTTTTCAAGCAAGGAAGTGGTGTTAGCGGGTTATGTTGATGCGGACTTGGCATCAAGTGATCTTGATAAGAGGAGAAGTACTACGGGTTACGTGTTTACATTGGGTGGTACAGCAATCTCCTGGGCTTCTAAGTTACAAAAGATCGTGGCTCGACGACGAAGCGAGAATATGTGGCGTGTGATGTAAGCAAGTAAAGAGATGGTTTGGCTGAGAACTTCTTGGGTGAACTTGGGAAGACGCGAAGTGGTAATATTCTCTACGCGTGACAGTCGAGTGCAATTCACTCGCAAAGAATCCGGCATTTCATTCAAGGACGAAGCACATTGAACCGAGGTTTCACTACATCGTGCATCTCTTGGAGGAGAAGACTTTGTGGCTTGAGAAGATATTGGGATCGGAGAACTCACGGCCGACATGTTGGACGAAGGTTGTGAACCTTGAGAAATTGAAGTCGTGCAAAGCTTCAATTGGGCTTGGAAGAATGAGAGAGGAGAATGGCACTACCATGATCGAGGTGAGCACTAGGAGGACACCAAGGGTGAGTTGAAGACGGATACGGGGTTTATATGTGTGGTTGATCTCTAGGTGGGAGATTGTTGGGATAGAGGATCAATTGGTCTAGACATCGAAGCAAGGGGAAGATTTTCGTAGTGTGCTTCGGGGTCAAGAGCGGTCGCGCTGCCTATGTGCGCGACCGCGCTCTTGTGCCGAGAATGGTGCTCGGGAGGAACATCTTAGAGGGCGACCGCGCTGAGAGGAAGGGCGACCGCGCTCAAGGGCCGAGGCTGGCGTTGGTCTTACTCGTCAATAGCGTGACCGCGCTTAGCAGGAGAGCGGCCGCGCTCCGCCCGTTCAAAGAACTTGATCAAAGTTTCCTTGTTTGTTTAGGTTTTGGACTCTACCCTAGGTCATATATAAACAATGTTCCGCCCCCAATTCAGTTGTAAAACAAATTCTAATTACATAGTGCAAGATCCTGGCTTGGTAGTGCCCCCAGACGTAGCCAATCAAATTGGTGAACTGGGTTAACAATTTCTTGTGTTCTTTTCTGTTTCTTTGATTTCTTGTGCTTGGTTTGTGTGCGATTATTATTCTTGTAGGTTTGCTTGGGTGTGGAGGGACATATTCACAACAAGTACCAGTTTACCAAAGTGCCAATATTAGTGTAAGAAAGTGTCAGTGTAAAAAAGTGTCAGTGCATGTATAGTAAGTGTCAATGTAAAAAGTGACAGTGTTAGTGTAAAAAAGTGCCAGTGTAAAAAAGTGTCAATGTATGTAGCCATTGTAAAAAAGTGACAGTGCCAGTTTAACAAAGTGCAAGTGTAAAAAAGTGTCAGCGTTAGTGTTATGAAGTGTCAGTGTAAAACACGTTTTTTCTAAGCTTAGAAAAAAACGCATTTTTTGTAAGACCAACACCAAAACTATTCTATAATTATAATTATAATTAGTATTTCATCCTTTCGGTGATTGTCCATATTTTGGTTTATAGAAAATGTGAAAAAAAAAAAACAATAATCATTTTCATAGCAAATATACAAATGTATCTATGAACCCTTACTATTGTTATTTATTATTATTATTATTATTGAACGGAATAAAAGTGACGGGCTAGGTTCAATGAGCAAGCCCAATTATTTACATGTTATTGCCACCACATTCTCAGTAGGCTAGGCCCAATTATTACCAGGCCCATGGCCCATCAGTCTGATCAGTCGACCTAGCTCATTGTCCGACCTACGAGGTCCCGACCTAGCTATCGTCCGACATACGATCCAGATCTCAATACGGGCATGACCCGATCCCATCCATCAGTCAGGTCGACCTAGATTCAATAGGCGACCTCGACCTATCATAATACGTGACGACCTACAAAGTCCAGGCGTGAATACAACTCTTTCCATAACGGACTCCCTACAAATCAAGAGTTATTCATGGACAAGATCTCTTATGCGTATCTGATCCGAGATTATAGGGATTTAATACAATCCTACTACAATTACATCTCTCATCAACAACTATAAATACAGAACAATATCAACAGTTCCAGGGTAATTGCTTTTTGTTATTTTGAATACATCTGTTCATCATAATATTTAGCTCTCAAATACTCCATACTTACTCTCACGCCCGAAGGTCTTCGCCGGAGACCATTCCGGCTAGTCATGGGTTCTGTTTTCAGGTCAGAAGTCAGGAGATTGATCTTGCAGCTGGACGGAGATTGATTACGTCACGATTCTTGCAGCATCAGTTTGGTTCAATTGTCGGAAATTGTGTTTTTGACCTCGAAATTTCTTACAACCCATCATCATGGTGATTTCTGATGGTCATGTTTCGGAAGCCTCAGACGAGCATAACGAAGGTAACACCGGTACTAATACGAATGCTGGAAACCGCAATGTTAACATGCCTCCTCCTCCTCCTCCGCCCCGTCAGCACGTGAGGGCGACACGTTCGAACAGCGTTGCTGATGGTAGAGGGCTGCCAGATAACAGGAGGGAGAAGAGACCTATGGTCGAGCAAGGAGCACAGCCCCCTCCAAAGCATCCACAAACAGGGCGAATGGCTACAGGCGACAGACCAGGTCCCTCAACCAATCCCCTAAGTAGGAAGGAGATGCTAGTGGAGCGGGCTAGAATTCTAGCAGAATTGATAGAGATGGAGGAGGAGCCTGAGCAGAATGACAGAAGGTCGGAAAGGGCAGCCCCTGACAGGTCTCTCACAGGCAGCCTGACGGAAGTGCTAGACAAAGCGGGAGTACCAGACAGAATGACGAGCGACAGATCGTACCTCATATTCGCACCCACATACCGGTTCCACCTGACGACTTGCGAAGTCATCTTAATACGAATAGGGAACAGGAAGCTGAATCGGAATTGAGGCTATAGAGGGAGGCTGAAAGGAATAGGCATAGGTTGCCTGCTAGAACAGAGAGATCGCAGTCACGCCGCGAGAGAAATGGGCGCAGGTCGCCACTTATATCAGCTAGGTCGCAATCTCACCGGGATAGGAATGGGCGCAGGTTGCCAGTCAGGGAAGATAGGCACAGGTCGCCAGTGAACTCAGTAAGGTCACCTTCCCACAGAGACAGACGGGGAAGAGAGGTGGCTCCTCCCAGAAGTGAAAGGCGTAGGGCTAACTCAATGAGGGAACCTCACCGTGATGAGCGACAAAGATCCAACGACGTCTCCCATGCAAGGGACGACAATCCGAATGCTAGGGAAAGGTTACAGTGGAAGAAGAGGATAGAGCAATGGGAGGCCGACAAGAAGGAAGATACTGGAAAGGGCGAACGAAACGACTTTACTCTTCATCCCTTGTCCAAGAAATTGCTCGACAGACGACCTCCTCAAGGTATCAGGTTGCCCACTCTTGAAAAGTATTCGGGGGCGACCAATGCCCAGAGCCATATACAGCATCTGGAGGCTACCATGTGTTTCGTCTCCAACGAAGATGATATGATGTGCAAGGCACTTACCAGCACTCTCACAGGGGCGGCACTGACTTGGTTTCGTGGTTTGGCACCAGGTTGTATTACCACATGGCATTACATGAGGAAGAAGTTCCTAGATCACTTCTCGACAGCCGGAGCCCGAAAGTTGACGGTCACCGACTTGAACAATTTGGCGCAAGGAAAGAATGAAAGCTCGATGAGCTATTACACCAAGTTCAAAGAGATGGTCGACCAAATTGAAGAGGACCTGACAGACAGGGAGGTGATAAATTGCTTTAGGAATGGGGTGACCTCCGCTGACTTAGACTACGAGCTACAAGTCAGGAGTGTGATGACCCGTCACGAACTGTTTGAAAGGGCCTACAATGTGGCAATAGCTGAAGAAAGGAAGGGAAAGAAGAGTGGAAAAGGTTCCAAGTCTGAGGTCGTAGATACTGATAAAAAGGACTCAGCAAAAAATGGTGGTAACAACAAGAATGGGAAGAACGGAACTAGGGCGACTGAGAGAGTGCCCGAGACATTTTCCGTTGACAGTAAGTCGCACTGAAATTTTGAACACAGTCGAGCTAGGCCCACCAGCCCCAATAAACCCAGGAAATAAGTTTAGAAGGGATAACAACAAATATTGTGAATATCACAAGGATACATGCCACACCACAGAGAATTGTATGAGCCTGAAACGTATCATTTAGAAGTGGGTCGACGACGCTAAGCTCGACAGATATGTGAAAGCAGCTCAGCCTGGTGGAAGTGAGCGAGCTACTAGAGGTATACCTGAGTCGAGGCAACCTCGATTGAATTTAGGAGTGATTACTGAGCAAGCTAGCAACACCGCTCTAAAACATAAGATATTCCAGCTCAACAAAGCCCCTCACGTGCCGCCTAGAAGCTACATCAGGGACGAGGTTATCAGCTTCTATCTAGACGAGCTAGCAACTAATGTAGCGGCCAGAGAGCAAGTTCCCGTTATCCCAGGACTGATTGATGGGTGTACGACGAGCAGACTCTTGATAGACATGGGGGCCTACAAAGACATTCTCTATTACAAAACGTTCAAAGAAATGAGACTCTCTAAGGATCAGCTGACACGTTATGATGGTCGACTTGAAGGCTTTACCAATCATAGGGTGGATGCAAAGGGGAAGATCGAGTTAGATGTTGATATAGGCCAGCATCCATTCACGGTCACTACTAAGGTAAACTTTATTGTTATTGATGTAAATAGTGATTATGCTGCTATTTTGGGTATTCCTGGCCAGGTCGCACTTGGAATGGTGGCCTCCATCCCCCATTAACGAGTTAAGTTTCCCACGCTAGTTGGCGTAGGATGCATGCAAAGTACAACTCGAGCTTACCTTGATCATGTCCTTCGAATGAGAAAGAAGAGGGAGCTAGAGGTTGAAACTCCTGAGGGATACTTGAAGCTATCAAAGTCTGTCACCACAACTTCGCGACTATCTACAATCACATGCGTGGAAGAAGCGACCTATCACTCACATGACGATGTCATGACTGAGCCGACACGTCCTTCTCAAAACACCATGGTCGATTCAGATGCAGTGATGGTCGTCCAAGTCTTCATAGGTGAGCTATGCCTACAAATTGACAATAACTTGGGGGCCACCACCAGTGAGATCGCAGATGAATTGAATGGCACATGATTGTTGAAGAAGCTCCACACTTGGGGGCTGAAGAAAGACGGAGGGTACGTAAAATCATTATCGAGACCCTGCAGTTTAGAGATGGTCCGGAGCTTGAAGCTGTTGACGAGCTAGAAGCAGTGATAACAAATCCTTCTTATCCCGAACAAAAAATTCAGATTGAAGACATGAAGGGAATAAAGGAGGAGGTCGCTATTCACAGGCTAGAAGTTAATCCGACCATGAAATACAAGGTACAGAAGCTACGAAGCTTTGCTCAAGACAAAGAGGAAGCGATCAAACTTGAGGTATAAAAGCTTTTAAGTGCAGGTATCATCAAGGAGGCCTCTCATACTACCTGGCTAGCTAATGTGGTAATGGTGAAGAAATCTAATGGCAAGTATCATCAAGGAGGCCTCTCATACCAACCTAAATCTAGCCTGCCCCAAGGATAGCTATCCTCTGCCTCGAATCGACAAGCTCGTAGATTCAATAGCTGGGCACACCACTTTAAGCTTCCTCGACGCTTACTAGGGCTATCATCAGATTAAGATGCACGAAGATGATGTAGTAAAGACGGCTTTCCAAGCTACTGGGGGTATCTATTGCTACACTATGATGTCGTTTGGTTTGAAGAATGCAGGAGCGACCTACCAAAGAATGGTAAACAAGGTCTTTGCTTCACAAATTGGCCGAAACATGGAGGCCTACGTCGACGATATGGTCATTAAAACAAAGGCCGGTCGTCACGTGGTCGACCTAAGGGAAATGTTCGCCAATTTACGAGCAAACGACATGAAACTTAATCCTAGCAAGTGTGTGTTCGGCGTGGCAGCTGGCAAATTTCTTGGCTTTATGGTTTCTCAGCCAGGTATTGAAGCCAATCCATAAAAGATCAAGGATCTGGTCGACATAAAGGAACCCACAAATATCAAGGAGATGCAGCGACTCAACGGTAGGGTTGCAGCCCTAGGTCACTTTATAGCTAAGTCGGCAGAAAGATCTCTCCCCTTCTTTAAATCATTGAGGGGGACGAAAATTTTTGAGTGGATGGCCGAATGTCATTCGTCGTTCCAGCAGCTTAAGGAGTACCTTGCCTCTCCGCTATTGTTGAGCAGCCTGGTTGTAGGGGAAACGTTGTTTGTCTATCTATTTGTTGGCGACCAAGTTGTGGCCGCTATTTTAGTTCGAGAAGAAGGAGGGCTTCAGAAGCCCGTGTATTATGTAAGCAAGGCCTTATCCGACATGGAGGGCAGGTACTATAATGCAGAGAAGGTAGCATATGCTTTGATCGTAGCTTCCAGGAAGTTGCGAGCTTATTTTCTGGCTCACCCGATTGTCGTGCTTACTAACGCACCCATGAGGAAGATCCTACACAAGCCATAAAGTTCAGGCCGCTTACTCAACTGGTCAATTGCTCTCACAAAATTCGACATTGAGTATCATCCTCGAAAGGCATTAAAAGCTCAAGCTTTGGCAGACTTCTTGGTCGAGCTTACGTTCACCAAGGGAGATAGCGAAGTACGAGCTCAGAAGGAGAAAGGAAAAGGAAAGGAGCCACAGACTCAGTCCGCCACAAGTTTGCTCGACGATTGCTAGAAAGTGTACTCTGATGGGTCGGCAACAAAGAACGTTAGTGGGGCTGGAATTGAGCCAAAATCAGGAACCGTTTATGAGGAGGCACTGAGATTCAAGTTTGAAGCTTCCAACAACCAGGCTGAATATGAAGCTTTGGTCTCTGCTATTGAGTACACAAAGTGTTTTGGGGCGACCAAGATTGTAGCTTACTGTGATTCTCAACTGATAGTCAACCAAGTCAGAGAAGAGTACGAGGTGCTGAATCCCACTTTGGTCAAATATTGTGATCTGGTGAAGAAGCTGATCAAAGACTTGGAATTTTGGGAGATATAGAGGGTTGGTCGAGATGACAATGAATTGGCCGACCTACTCTCAAAACTGGCTACATCGGACGAACAACATGGGGAACCCATCTCTTTTCTCGAACATCCAGCTTATAAGAGGGTCCAAATTCAATGCCTGGAGAATGGTAGAGAGTAGGTCTACACCAAGGTGGCGTTTGGTTGGAAGGAAAGTGGGGGAAAGGAATGGAAAACTCCCACTTTTCCATTCCTTTCCCCTGTTTGGTTCATAGAATTTAAAAAAAAAATTCCGAAGGAAAGTTGAATTCCTTCAAATGAAGGAATTCAACTTTCCTTCACAAAAGTGATGGAAAGTTCAATTCCTTGGGGCAATGGAAAAAAAAATTTTTTTTGACCAAAATACCCCCAAACCCTACCCAGCCCCTATGTACCACCCCCGACCCCCACCCTACCCCCCACCCCCCCCACCCCCACGAAATTTTTTTTTTAATTTTTTTTTCTGCCTACCCTCCCCCCACCCTACCCCCACCCTACCCCCTTCCCCTCACCCCCCACCCCCACAAAATTTTTTTTTTTTTATTTTTTTTTTCTCGCCTACCCTCCCCCCACCCTACCCCTACCCCCCACCCCCACAAATTTTTTTTTAAAATTTTATTTTTTCTGCCTACCCTCCCCCCTACCCCCCACCCTCCACCCCCCACCCCCCCCCCACGAAATTTTTTTTTTTTTGCCTACCCTCCCCCTCCCCCACCCTACCCCCTACCCCCACCCCCCACCCCCCACCCTACCCCTACCCCCCTCCCCCACCCCCACGAAATTTTTATTTTTTTTTTCTCGCCACCCCACCCCCCCCCACCCCCCACCCCACCCCCCACCCCCACGCAATTTTTATTTTTTTACTCGCCTACCCCCCACCCTCCCCACCTCACCCCCCACGATTTTTTTTTTTACTCATTTTGCATACCCCCTACTACCCCACTTCCCCTCCCAAATTTTTTTTAAAAGGGTAAATTGGTCATTTTATATGCTTTCATTCCATTCCTATAATTTGTATTTTCAAACCAAACATGATTTGCCAAAGGAATTGAATGACAATTCCATTTCATTCCGGTACCAACCCAAACGGAGGGTTAACCAGTTTTTTTCCATTCCAATTCCTTAAGGAATTCAATTCCATTGACAATTCCATTCCTTCACTTTTTTTCCACCGAATCAAACGCCCCCCAAGTGCTGGATCGAGGAAATGCGAGCATACCTAGAAACTGGCGAGCTACCTGATGACAAGAAAGCAGCTCGAGCTATCAAGAAAAAGGCTCCGAGGTACGTCATTCAAGGAAACGCGTTGTTCAGAAGGTCCTTCAGTAGGCCGTTATTGAGATGTGTCCACCCCCAAGAGGTTACCCAGCTGATGTACGAGGTGCATAGTGGAGTTTGTGGTGGACACCCAGGGGGCCAGAACCTTGGCCGACAAATTGATTACAATGGGCTATTATTGGCCGCACACGAGGGCTGACGCACACGACTTCGTTCAAGGGTGTGATCAGTGTCAAAGGTTCGCCAATCTACCTTACTTGCCTACAACCGAGCAAACTCCAGTGATCGCTACTTGGCCTTTTAATATGTGGGGTGTCGATTTAATTGGACCCTTCCTGCCCGCCCGTGGAAATTGCAAGTACGCGATAGTGGCCATTGATTATTTTACAAAGTGGGTCGAGGCCAAGCCACTAGCCAGGATTACTGAGGAAAACGCCATCAATTTCATTCACGACTTCATTTGGTGCCGCTTTGGGATTCCTCGAACAATAGTATCAGACAACGAATTACAATTCTCCCAAGCTTTCGAAGACGAAATGAAAAGAGTAGAAGTCAAGCATTGGAAGTCATCGATCGCCTATCCACAAGGCAACAGTAAGTGAAGCTGCGAACAAGTTAGTCCTCTCGCATTAAAAACGGGTTTGATTGGTCGACGTAGCAGCGGTTGGGACGAACTCCCCTTGCTCTGCGGGCGATCCGCATAACCATTCGGGGGCCCACGGGGGAAATCCCATTTGCTCTTGCATATGGATCAGAAGCCATGGCACCGGCCGAGCTACAGGTTCCCACAGCTAGAGTGGTTTTTTCGACCAAGAGCAGAATGACACCAACAGATTGATCGACTTAGATTTAATCGATGAGAAGCGAGATACAGCTCATCTAAGGATGGTAAATTACAAGCAGAAAATCAAGAGTTACCACGATAAGAAGGTGAAGATAAGATCGTTCCAAGTAGGCAACCATGTTTTGAGGAGGATCGAGTCAACTGGAAGGAGAACTCAGATGAACAAGTTATCTCCCAACTGGGAAGGTCCCTACATCGTCACTTGAGTTGTTAAGGAGGGAACTTACATGATCGCCCATTTAGACAGTAAAGAATTGAAGCACCCATGGCATGCTACCCACCTTATCAGATACTACTTCTAGTTCAGGCTTCTAGTTCAGTTTCAAGCTTAGTTTCTGTTTTCAAGTTTGAGTTTATTTCTAGTTCTAGCTCTCCATTTTCTATGTAATCATGCTACTACTTCAATAAAGTTGCAGTTTTATTCAACCAAAAATCGTGTTACGTTTATGCATAGATTCTAACAGGCTCGACTCTTAGTCGTCCCCGTTCCTTTAAAGAGGCTCGACTCTTAGTCAACCTTATTCCTTTAAACATGTTTGACTCTTAGTCAGCCTCATTCCTTTAAATAGGCTCGACTCTTAGTCAGCCTCGTTCCTTTAAACAGGCTCGATTCATAACCAGTCTCGTTTATTCAACAAGTCCGACTCTTAGTCGACTTCGTTCTAACAGGCTCGATTCATAATCAGTCTTGTTCATTTAACAAGTCCGATCCTTGGTCGACTTCGTCTTAACAAGCTCGACTCTTGGTTAGCTTCGTTCCTTTAACGGGTTCGACTCTTAGTCAATCTCGTTTTCAAAGTCATGCAAGTACAAGGTCGACTTTGTTATTAAAAAACTAGTCCGATCAAAAGCTTATAGCGACTCACTTGTCCTATTAAATCTAGTTCGACATTCAAACAATCAAGCTAAATCAAAGCAAGATTGGATCAAGTAAAAAGTCAACTACGATTAAATAAACTCAAGTCCCCCAAAATGGGCCAGGACTTAAGTTAGCAAAATGTTACGAGTTGAGATGCCTCCCAAAAAACTGGGCCAAGGCACCACTACATAAAAGCAAAATAGAAATTGTTTTGAAACTTGTTCTCATTACATCAACTAAAAAAGCTAAAACGCTGGCCCGTCGTTAGCTTGGTCTGGTTGGTCATTGGCGGCTTCCTCTTCTTCGTCCTCCTCCATATCCGCGGCCTCCTGGATTTCTTCAAAAAGAACGTTAAAGTTTCTTTCAGCCAGAGGAGAAGCGACCCACGGTTCACAGCCATCCTCCTGATCCTGCTAGGCATTGAAGGCTAAGTCGTTGTCAGTATAAGGGACCACAGAGTGACCACCTCGAGAAACCATATCATATTGATCTTCTGACGCCCATCGGGCTAGCTGTTCAAGGGAGACATCTGCAGTAGGATCCACCATAGCTCGACGGGCCATATGGCGCCGACCTACATCAAGGAAATCCTTCGCCGTGTTGACTATGGCGTTATAATAATCATCACCTTCCTTGAATGCCTCCGGCGGCTTTGTGAGACACCTGAGCTCCTCTTTCCACTTGGCCCTGGCAGCATTATGCTCCTCATTTGCTTTGGTCAGAAATTCGTCTCTATCATGGAGAATCCTGGAGACCGTCATAAGCTCCTTCTTCATTTTTTCATGCCCCTGGCATTCGGCATCCCTCTCAGTCCTCATCTCACCAAGCTTGGTCTCAGCAGCTTTGAGGTCGACCAGTGCCTTGTCCTTGGCCGCTACAACATCATTTTTGAGGGACTCCAGAGCATCGTAGGCCACGTCTAGATCGTTGTACTTCTCTCTCAGCTTGATCACCTCATGAGACTTGTGGGTATATTGGGCCATAGCCAGCTTCTCCCTCTCAATGGACGCCCTCCAAGAGCTCTTCGCTTGTTCAACCATGTAAGAGACTGCACATTGAGAAACGGAAAAGGATTAGCTCGACAAACACTCTAAAAATAAAGTGACGACCAAAAAGTAAACGATCAAACAGAAAAAAGAAGCAAAAGTTTACCTCGCTATGAGCCATGCCAGATCGATCATAAAATTCTTCGGGGGTTAACCCCTTGTCAGTAAAATGTGCAAGCAGATCGACATCTGTCGCCCTCCTGACCACGACTTGACCGAAACCCAAATCTGTATATCGACGGCTCAAACTATTAAACCTGCTAAGAGGGGGGACATCACTTAACTTCCTTATCTGAGCCTCGATAGATTCTTGGCTCGTAGGAGAGGAAACTGGGGGAGGAAGATTGCTTGGAGAGATAACTTTACCCTTATCGATCCTCAACCTTTTCTTTGAGTTCAACGGGCGATCATCATCTTCATCAAAGGTATCGTCATCAACATTTACAATAGTTAAAGGACTAACCCCAGTTGTCCCGCGGTCGGAGGTCGCTGTAGTTGTCTCAGGAGCTGGATCAGAACTCGAGCCCGGCATAAACAACTTGTTGACCTCATCTCCCTCCTCCGCTACACTACGAGCTCGGCTATCGATCTCCATGGGTCTTCTGACCCAAACTCATCCACTGGCACCATTCCAGCATTTTTCTTGGGTAGCAGGTTGTTCCTTTTCTCAGCCTCTCTCTCTCTCGGCTAGCTCGAACGTTGGCAGCCTCGTGAGATTTCTTACTCTTCTTCTTGTCAGAAACTCCTACTATGCGAACCATGTTGGCCTCTTGATCAGGGGTAAGAACTGCACAAACAAAAGGTGGAAGTCAGTTATGATAGTAAAAGGAGAAAGTAGCGAGCTAAAGAAAAGGTCGAGCAAACACTTACTGCCAAAATGTTCCTTGGTCAGACGACATGAACCCGGAGTACCCTTGCAGTCATGGCATTGACTCTCAAACCTATACCGGTTTCCTTCGTGGGTAACCCAGTCCGGATATCTTTGACCCCTAACTATCAAAGCCAGTGGGGCGACCTCGTCATTACCCAGCAACATTCAAGCCTGGATAAAATTGTTCTTATTAGATCCTAACAACTCCTAATTTATGGGTCCCCTATTAGCTATCTCATGGAGTTTCTTTGTCATCTCCTCCTCCCATACAGGGACCCAGTACTCTCCTCTTTTAAAGCCTTGGATTCCGCAGTGGGCAAGAAATTCCCAACCTTTCCTACTCTCGACCAAGATCATATGGGAATTCCACCCAGTTACTTTATCAGGCAGGTTGACAAAAAGCTTAGGGGAATTGGTTCGAGTTGGGGTACTAAAACCTAGAGTCCTCTTATCAAAGGCAACCTTAAAGAATTTTCTGAAGACATGCATACAGGGTTCATACCCAAGGAACCTGCAAACCATGGCAAAAAAAACTAATACCCTCACTGTGTTAGCTCCTATCTGCATCGGAACAACATTCATGCACTCTAAAAATTCACAAATGAACTCCAAAGGAAGACACAGCCCGACCTCAAATTGGCCATAGAAGAAGGCGACCTTACAAGGATCTCGGGCCCAATGGCTCCATTCTCGAGCTTTCCTTTCTTTTTCAGAATAATGCGAAAGGTGGAACTCTTCCTTGTTGATCTCAAAGAAGGAGTACAAAAGTTCAAGCCTTGAATTGGCCCTTTATTCCTTTTAAGTGGCTTGGGGGCCACATATCCTCTTTCATTACGACCTGGTACAGCAGTCGAGCCAAAAGCATCCTCAATGTTGCCAGAGGGAGAGCCCGCTGAGTCCTGGGTCGACATATCTGAAGAAGAAGAAACATGGGAATCAGTCCTAGCAATTGAAACATGCAACCTACCTAGGGGCGACCTAGATTCCCCTGGAAACCCTTGATTGTTTCTAAAGAATGAGGGTTTATTGGGACCCCTAATATAGAACAGAGCTATGTGATCTAGCATTTCGTGGAAATGATGAAAATTAACTACCCTTTGATCGTCTACTCCTAAGTCACCTAGGCCATCTCCTACAGGCAAGCACAGTTCGTCGAATTTCAAACCCCACCTGGTTAAAATAACGGCACATTCCTCCATGGACATCTCTTTCCATACTCTCCCTAAACATTTATACACTCTACGATTGGGGACGTAGTAACCATACCAGGCTCCTGTCTCGCAGCTAAAGGTACTAGCCATGGCGGAAATCTAAAAGAGAGCTAGAAATTCAAGCTAATTAACAGAGGAATTGAGGGGTACTTTAACAAAGTTCGAAGAGCGAAGGTTAATGGGAGGAAGACGATCACTTGATAAGCACCAGTAATTAGAAATCCTTGCTCTGCCTTCTCTTCCTAAGGAAATGCCTGAAAATTGGGGGTTTGTAAAGTTCAAAAAGGAAAAGGTTTCATCTTTTATACCTAGCACTAATCCGTTCCCGAAGGGGAAAGGTTTTTGATTTCCAACGGTTAATTCATAATTAATGTCAAAAACAGTTCCCAAGGCGGTTGTCAAAGCGTCAAAATAGGTAATGATTACGGAAAAACGACGCTCTTCCAGATCTAACCGTTCGCTGTAAACGATCAGGATTGAGCCACGTCACCATTGGTCTACCAAACAAACTTTCGAGCATCTACCTACGGCCTCCATCAAACTACATCAACAATTTCTTAACTTCCTGGTCAACAAATATCAACTCAGAAAGTTGGGGGCCACTGAACGAAATAAAAGTGACGGGCTAGGCCCAACGAGCAAGCCCAATTTACATGTTATTGCCACCACATTCTCAGTGGGCTAGGCCCAATTATTACCAGACCTATGGCCCGTGATCGATCGATCGACCTAGCTCATTGTCCGACCTACAAGGTCCCGACCTAGCTATCGTCCGACATACGATCCAGATCTCAATACGGGCATGACCCGATCCCATCCATCAGTCAGGTCGACCTAGACCCAATAGGCGACCTCGACCTATCATAATACATGACGACCTACAAAGTCCAGGCTTGAATACAACTCTTTCTATAACGGACTCCCTACAAATCAGGAGTTATTCATGGACAAGATCTCTTATGCGTATCTGATCCGAGATTATAGGGATTTAATACAATCCTACTACAATTACATCTCTCATCAACAACTATAAATACAGAGCAATATCAACCGTTCCAGGATAATTGCTTTTTGTTATTTTGAATACATCTGTTCATCATAATATTTAGTTCTCAAATACTCCATATTTACTCTCACGCCCGAGGGTCTTCGCCGGAGATCATTTCGACTAGTCGTGGGTTCTGTTTTCAAATCAAAAATCAGGAGATTGATCTCGCAGTTGAACGAAGATTGATTACGGCACGATTCGTACAGGTACATATAAAATTGATGTAATAGTTTTCATTAAAATTAGACAGCCATATTTTGAGATAAAATTCTCTTACAAACGAACCATTATTTTTGTATAGAAAGAGAATTTATTAATTCCTACAACTTATAATCAACTTTCCATCTCAAGAATAAGAGTCATGCTTACTTTTTAGGTTCATCCCAAATTAACAAGTGTTGTATTTTTAAATAAAAAAAATAATTTTACTGTAATTTTATTATAATACAAAACATTTAAACACAATTTCTAATTTTTTTTTTTTACAAATCAACTATGGCATTTTGTGAAAGTAAACTTTGTACTAGCGAAATCAATGTACAAATCTCACTTTATTTAGTAATCAACTTAATTGAATTTTGATAAGTGAGTGAATGATCAAAATATATAACATATTTTTAATTTTTTTACAATACATGAAATGTACTTTCTAGTGATATTTTAATTCAATACTCCCTCCGTTCCGCTACAAACCGCACGGTTACTGTTTGCGCGGAAATTAAGGAAAAAAATAATGATATAAATGTTGTGAGTGTAAAAGTAAAATAGGAGAGAGAATGAGTGGAGGAAATAGTAAATTATAATGGTGTTGTGAGTATTAAAATAATGTAGGAGAGAGAATGAGTGAAGGGAATAGTAAAAATTCTTTGCCATTTTAGAAAATGTGTACTCCCTCCGTCCCAGTCTACTTAAGAAAAAGCAAAATGGCACGGGACTTAAGGAATATCACTATTTTATTTGAAAAGGACATCTGGGTGAAAAATTAAGAGTTAATTCACATTTTTGATTAACTCTTAATCAGTTTCCCCCCAACCCAAAATTCAAACAGAGAAGTCAAATCTGTTAAGCCATCACTGTTTACACTTTCTTAATTTACAGAGGGAATTTCAAATTTACAGAGGGAATTTCAAAATTTGACCTGGATCACCAAACATAACCATTTTCCCACCATTTCAAAAGTGCCCCTATAAAAAAGGCATTCACTGTTTTTGAACAGTTTCTTAATTTACAAATTCATAACCAAGACAAAAATAAAAAAGATGGTGAGGAGATCAGATTTAACGGCGAGAAGAGAGGAACAGTGGGCGTACTTGTTGACCTACGTTGTTGATCGAAATCTCCCAAAGGGCAAAATCAAGGAAGCTGCGGAGAGGTTCGCGGTTTCTCAATCGACTGTGTACTTGATGTGGACAAAAGTGAGGCGTCAAATGGGACATTTCACCAGTTCCAAGCACATCAAATGCACACTCTCATAAAAACCATTACCAAGTGTAAGAAATGTTTTTGCTTTTGTAAAAATTTGACTCTCAGATAAAAATCATCACTGAGTACATGAACACTCTCATAAAAACCATTACCAAGTGTAAAACAGAGGGACATTTCACCAGTTCCAAGCACATCAAATGCACATTTCATCCAAAAACAATCAAATGGCAACATAACCACAATCAAAGTCCCAGCCAAACACAATCAATCATCACTGAGTAACCTTTCATAAAAATGTACTCTCAGATAAAAATCATCACTGAGTAACCTTTCTAGGCAATAATCGAAGCATAGTAATCTGTTCGTATCAAATAAAAACACCAATCATAAACACATGTGTCTCAAGTAAACAAAGAGCATCATCATTTCACATAAAATTCCCCATAATCACAGTCAACAACATGCTCTTACACACGAGTAAATTCCTAGGTTTTCAAATAATAGCAGAAATAGAGAGATTACACCTGTTTTCCTTCTTGGATTTCTTTTACTCGGATACGAAGCATGAGTTGAATAGCTTACGTATCAGGAAAATATGGACTAACATACGGGTTAGGGCCTTTCGACCAAGGAACATTATCCCAAACATTTCGAGACAGACGATACGGTGTCCCAAGCCTTCCAATAGGCCTCCGTATGGCCGGATCGAAGAATCCGGACTAAGGCCAGGAAATTCTTCCCCAAGCCGTTTCTTTGGCGCAACAAGGAGTCACAAACTTTCTTTGGCGACTCATTCACGGTTTCATCGTTGGCGATAGAAGAATTGGGTATGGAAAATAGGGATTCGAGGTTAGAACACGGAGGAGAACGAAAGTCTTGGGTAGACACGGCGGTGTTAATGAATCGAAATCGAGGAAAGCCTAGATCCTGTCGGAATCATTTAAATCCGACGAATCCATGGCATGAATTTAGGGTTTGTGAGGGCGGCGCTGAGAGAAAGGAAAGGATTTACAAAGAGAGAATATGAGAATGGAGAGAGGGAGAGAGAGAGACTGCTCGAAAATAGGGTTAGGGTTTGTTATCCGGAAATGGGTTTGGGTTGGGTCTTAATTGAGCCAGTGTTGCTTTTGATTTAATTAGGGAGAGATTAATTGGGTTGGGTTTTAATTGAGTTTTATTAGTGATAATTGGGTGGGGTAGGCCCAATATAATAATGATAAAAAGTTTCTATTTTGGGCTTTTTTAAGATAAGTGGGACGCCCAAAATAGAAACTTTTCTTAAGTAGACTGGGACGGAGGGAGTAATTTGTAATGGAACGTCCAATGAGAAAAATATTCAGTTTATAGCGAGACGTAAGGAGTAGACTTTATCAATTTGTTACATCTTAATAACACACTTAAAAAGTACATTAATAAGATGATGCTGTCACTAAATAGTACACTGACTTTTATTGAAATCCAAGGTATAACACATTACAAAAGTTGGTAATTATTTCGCACTTTGATCATAAAGATTTAAAAATAATTATTTTAATAAAATTATAAAAAATCATTTTATTTTAGGAAATAAAAAATTGTGAGACCCAGTTAAATAGGAAGAGGGAGTAGCTAGAAAAAAGTTTTATATTTCCTCCCTGGCTCCTCCTAATGAATGTCAATTATTATAATTTATTTAATTTATTTTTCCGGTTATCCGTAGGCGAGGGAGAGGTGAGGTGCTTCTTTCTGTTTCTCCTTCCTACAGCCTCCCTGTCCCCGCCCCTTCCCCAAAGAAAGTCAACAAATATTTCCCGGTACCGAGTCAACACGGACCTCCCCGCCTTCCCAGAAAAACCCTAGAACTCTCCATTCTCAACAATTACAATTAATTAATCACACACTATTTGACATTTGAATTACATCGGTGATTGATTCATTGTGTGTTTAATTTCTATATACGTTGTTGAAGTTTTGGATTTGATTTGGTGATGGCGTCGGAGATCGAGGTGGTTGACGAGATTGAATCGAGAGATCGGGATTCAACGGCGGTGGTTGCGACGACCGGAGGAGGAGGAGGGACCGGGGCGAACGATGATAACTTGAGGAACGATGTTTATACTGCAGCTGCGTATGGGGATTTGGAGAAGCTGCAGCGGTTGGTGGAGTCCGAAGGTTGCTCCGTTTCTGAGCCTGATGGCCTTGGTTATCATGCCTTGCAGTGGGCCGCTCTCAACAATCGCGCTGCTGCTGCTCAATATATCATTGAGGTCAGCTTCCACTTCCATTAGCTTCACAAAGCGCAACATTTGGATTGATTGATCAAAATTTTAATTTTTCCTCGCCATTTTGTTTAATGATTTGTATTTTGTTTGTTAATCTTTTGCAAGAAGCTGTCTAGATTAATTTGCGTTTGGAAACAGGGTAGAAATGAATTTCTGAAGTTTGTTTTCTAGAAACAAATACTCCTACTTTTCATTTTTGGGGACTAATTTTAGTTTTAGCACAGGGCCCCAAAAATGTTTGTGTTGTTATTCAAAACCGTAAAATTGTTTAGTATACCTGTAGATAGTTTAAAATTATAAATGCTACAACACTGTGAATCACAGTTACAGGTGTGCTAAATAGTTTTACGCGTGTGAATAACAACACTCAAAGTATTTGGGTTAACCCTACAGTTAGTCAGGCAGTGCCAAATTTCCTTGATAATCAAAATACAATGTACTACTGATAGCCCAACTAGCTTTGCTCCTGGAGTTGGTTGGTATCAACTGACTGGAGCTGTTAAATCTCTCTCTCTCTCTCTCTCTCTCTCTCTCTCTCTCTCTCTCTCTCACGCACACACACCCTTTTTCCTCACAAGTCAGCAAAATTTGTACCATTATTTGATAACGTGGAGTTATAAAACTTGTTGGCAGCATGGGGGAGATGTGAATGCTGTGGATCATACCGGGCAAACAGCATTGCACTGGAGTGCTGTTCGAGGAGCAATTCAGGTTGCAGAGCTTTTGCTCAAGGAGGGTGCTCGCGTTAACGCTGCAGATATCTATGGGTATCAGGTTGGTATTGCCTTCTTACATTCAGCATGTTAACCATTCCTTTGCTACTTTGGAATTCTGAATTAGTATACATTTTTGGTGAAACACTATCTGATCGTACAGGAACTCACATTTTCTCAAATAGTTTCCACCTCAGAAACACCTTGTATTGGTGCTGTACTACTAATATTGTGTCATCTTTTTAGATACTGTTAGTTAACGATATACTCCAAATTACGTTCTGCATAAATTCTGTGTCAATTTCATGGCAGATCAATTTGGTATCTAAGATATGGGGTTGCCTATATATTGTGAATTTCAGTTTCTCATGAGCCTATATTGGCCAGGATAAACTTTATTTGTGTTCTCCTTCAGCAGGATATATTTATTTTTAGTGTATGCGCACAGCTTAAGTTGGCAAAAGGATAGCTGACCTCTAATGATAAAGGCCGAATGCAATGAGTTCGTTTAATTAACTTGAAGTACTTTTAATTGCCCTCACATTGACTAATGGAGATACTTGGTGGTGTTCTCTAGTAGCTCAATTATAAATGGAAATCAATAGGTCGGTCTGCTTTGTAATTTTACTAATGGACAAGAGATTTTAAAGTTGAAAGCAAAACAAAATGTTCAGAGAACACAATGAATAGTGTAATAAAGATGTGTAAAATATTTAAGTATACTGAACTTAAAGTGGAGCCATTTCTCTAGATGGACAAGAGCGAGAAACAGAAGAAATGGACCACAAATGGAGAAATCAGTAATATGTAGTGAGCTCTAAATTTTCATGCTGCCCCCCTCTCCTGCCTAAATTGTTGTTTTTGAGATTGCCATGACAGAAGCTTGTCTTTTGATAGGGAACTGTGATATAAGAAATTGCCTGCATTGGTTAAGTTTAGTTTAACTTCCTCATTTCCAGTTTTGCAATGCTGTTTTAAAGTATAGCACTTTGTTATCAAGGATTAGTTTGTTAATTTTCAAATTATTAGGACATATGTATGGGCCAATTTTGCACAGGATTTTTTATTATGGCTCTAGAGGAAAGGTTCCCCGGTGTCATGCAGTATAGATGTAGTTGACTTTCATCTTCTGACTTGGATTATGAAAGCATGGATTTAATTACCTCAGTAGACTGCAACTTTGGCCGTGCGCTCCATCCTCAACATGCTTTTGTGTATGTGTATCTTAATTTTTTTCTTCAGAAAGCAGATTGATTATAGTTGTAGTAATCTTGTCTGTCATTGGGCTCTCTGCTGCACTTTTTTGACGATGGGTAGTGGGTAGTGGCCCTATTGGGGTTGTGTTGTGTGTTGGAAACAAATTTACCTTTTGAAGATTCATTCGTATTAGGATTTTGATTTTTTTTCCTTCTAAGGCATGTTATTATTTTCTTTTTCTAACTACTTTTTATCTGCCCCTACTGCAAGCTACATTTCATGCATAAATACGGGGTAAAAGATGGACACATCTGTCGCGTATATCATAAGAAAATGTTTTACTATCTTACCTGATTTTTCTTTTTATTAATGTTTTTATTGCAGACATCTCATGTTGCTGCGCAATATGGTCAGACAGCCTTTCTCTATCACATTGTCACAAAGTGGAATGCAGATCCCGATGTTCCTGATAATGACGGAAGAAGCCCTTTACACTGGTACTTGAAGAACTCAACCTTACACCCCTTCCCCCTCCTCCGCCTCTTCCTGGACTTGTTGATTCTTATCAGCTTTATATATGACGTTGAAATATTAGGCCAAATATCGTTTACCCCCCCTCCCCCCAAAGTATCCACCCAATCCCACTTTGCAACCAAGTTTGAAAAGTATGTCTGTTTGGTACTTTAATTTTGAAATCTTCCCACTTTACCCCCTGACACTTTCCAAATCGTCCCACTTTACCCCCTGCTTAAGTGAATGTCAGGGGTAATGTGGGACGATCTCAAAATTAAAGTACCAAACAGACCCACTTTTCAAACTGGGGTGCAAAGCGGGATTGGCCGGATATTTTGGGGGAATAGACGTAATTTGACTGAAATATTATTAGTGACTCGGTGTCCTGCTGTTTTCTTATGTTTGTAATAGTGTACCTATACTGAAAGAAGCTTCTGATTTTGTGTGGTCCTAGCCATGATTAGGTCTGCATGTAAATCACCAAATTTTCGTATGGTTCACCAATAGAGTTTATTTAAATTAAATGTGTTTCTTCAAGTTCGTACTTGTTTGGAATTTTGACCTGTGATTCTTACCTTTCATGTCTCTGGTTATTGATGCTTAGAGATTATATGTGATTTAGTCTGCATCTTTAATAACTTCATTTTCATTATCTCATGATAAAAGAGCTAGCTTCTCGATTGCAACCACTCTCTGTCTTTTCAAGCTTCTAGCTTTACTCTATGTTCCCTATTTCTAATTGATCTTTTTGGGGATTTGTAGGGCTGCATATAAAGGTTTTGCAGACTGTATTCGCCTTCTCTTATTTTTGGATGCATACAGAGGACGTCAGGATAAAGAAGGTTTGTTTAAAACATTTTGCTGAATTCTTTTTCACATTTTTCTTTCAGGGAACAATGAGAGCTGTTGAAGTCATTATCTTTTCCAATAGAACTATATACTTCATGCCTCAGTTTTGAAATTTTAGGTTGTACCCCTCTCCATTGGGCTGCTCTTAAGGGGAATTTAGAAGCATGCACAGTGTTGGTACAAGCTGGGAAAAAGGAGGATTTGGTTGTGACCGATAACACTGGCCTTACACCAGCACAGCTCGCTTCTGATAAGAATCACCGACAAGTTGCCTTTTTCCTTGTAGGTATTCCTTGATACTTGTAAATTTCTTATTGCATAAATGCAGTGCTTTTAGCTCTTAAAATGGTAGTGCCTATAAAGTTTAAGATTTGTTGCCAGAGAAGACCTGGCCAGGTTGTCTTTTCTTGAAATATTTCTGGTGGTCCAGAATGAATGTGCATGGACTTTTTCTATCAAAATGAATAAATAAATAAATGAATACTTGGACTTTAAATTGTGCCTTGTGGTCTCTATTAGAGGATTTTTGCACCCGACTTAACCTTGTGCATTTATAATATATCTCAAATTTGTAGTTTATTTGCTTAGATTCAACTTATTCTCAGCATAGTATAAACATAATCTGAACATACATTGCTTAGATTCAATGTATTCTTTGCTTGTATATATTTCGTACTTTCACATATTGTAACCATACGCAACTCAGAGAATTTGTAAAGAAATAAAGATAACATGGTGTATTCATAATTTCAAATTGATTAAGGATAACAATGTGAAGTTTCTCTCCATCACTTCAAAATAAATTTTCTTTCGAAAATCATAAATTCAATACTAAAATCTGTTGCAAAATATTTTCACAAGGGACACACATTTTATCTAATTCTTATATAGTTACCTTTTCATTGACATTAAAACTTCATGGGTTGAGAAAAAAAATTGAATTAGTAGGTCTGATTATTATTATCAGGCGAAAACAATTGATGTCCGTTGCAGTTGGATTCAAATTTTGACTAAGATCAAGAGAAATTGTAAATGAGAAAACAATAGAGTCCATGAAACTGACTATAACTACATATTAAATAGATAAATACTGGAGTATGGTTTTATTTTTTTAAATGATCTGGTGAGGTTAGAAGTCTAAATAATCTTGGGTTTTTGATGGGTGAATATTGATACTTAGTAGTAGTATGCAATTCGGTAAATAAAATCTCAAAATTCTAACAAAATTTTCACAATTCAAAGAACAATAAATCTCAAAATTCCCCTTGAATCAGTACTGAGGTTTTGAAGCTCATCTAAGTCATATCATCCTTTTATACCACGCACACATACATACACTCATTCTGAATCTAATGTTGTAGTGTGGTCAGAGTGTGTTTGACTAACATTCTGAATTCTAGTTTCATATTGCCTGCATTTGCCGTCTTGGTATTTCCTGTAAATACTTTTGAAAGATCATCTTCAATGGGTTATTTATCTTTGTAGACAAATCTGATTGTGCAGGGTAATGCTAGGAGGGTGTTTGACAAGCGGTGGGATGGCAACAGTCGCCTTGGACGTCTGTCAAAATTAGGACTTGCACCGGCACTTTGGTGTTTAATATTTGTGCTTCTTATCACCTATATCCATTCTGTCATTCTAGGTACTTCCATCACCCTTAATAATCCTTTTATTTTTTTTAGGGTCATTGCCCCATAAGTTCCTTTTTTTTTTAAATCTATGCTCAATAAGTTCCTTTTAAATGAGTGTATCAATTTTTTGTCATTTTGGACGAAAATACCCCCCTCCCAAAATGTTGTATTATATTTTCAAAAAAAAATAAAAATTTAATAATAAAAAAAATTAAATACAAAAAAATTTAAATACAAAAAAAATCAGAATGTTGTATTATATTTTCAGAATGTTGTATTATATTTTCAAAAAAAAAAAAAAATTAAAAAAAAATCAGAATGTTGTATTATATTTTCAGAATGTAGTATTATATTCAGAATGTTGTATTATATTTTTAGAGTGTTGTATTATATTTTCAAAAAAAAATTAAAAAAATAATAAAAATCAGAATGTTGTATTATATTTTCAGAATGTTGTGAGGGCAAAATTGGAAGTTCACTTGTAAAAAGAACTTCCCGGTCATTTTAATACAATGAGGAACTTAGTGGGAAGTGATTTGTTCCAAAAGGAACTTATGGGGCAAATTCCTTTTTTTTTTAAATTTCTTTTTCGGTGCATGTGGGGATGGGGGAACTTCTTTGGATCCTTATAGTTGTACGTGTTTCCTCATCTGCAGATTCAAATCTGCCAAGGATTACTGCTGGCTTTGGCCTTTATGCATGGTTGGGTGTACTATTGGCAACTTCTGGACTGATTCTGTTTTACCGGTGTAGCAGGTATATCTGCCACTTGTTTGGTTGTATTGATGAGAGCTCATGAATACAGCACATTTGCCTTGCCATATTTGACAAGGCAATGCAATGTCATATTCGAACAAAACTGTTCACAATGTCATTTGCTTATATTTGGTTTCTTTAAGAAGACAGTTGGGTTGGTGCAAGATTTCCAACCCTTTACCAATAAACAAAAGTTGAGTGCCATGCAAGGCCTTGACATATCCCCCCTCCTTTTTGTGTGTTTTCAGAAAGGAAAAGAGATCTAACCGACTTAAAAGCTCACAATTGTTTAAGCTAATGAAATGCATACACGTTAGCAAGGATTCCTTCTCGATACGGTTTCATGAACTATAAAACTGAGTATATACTTCATAATTAATGTCTTAATAAGATTCTTATTCTGGGTACTCATGTACTTTCAGTCGTCGTTCTCTGTGTCTTTTCATTCTCTGGTCCCTAAATGTGATAAGACATGCTCTTTTTCAATTTTAATTTATAGTCAGAGAGAGATGATAAATAACAGCGCTTCAAACCTTATGCTGGATTTTTTGTGTTTTGATGTTTGCTTCTATAATGAGTTCCACTATTGGAACTTTATGCAAGAATTGCATTGATAGTGTTAATCTAAGTCTAATTTTGTGAAGGGGTGGTTAGTGCTGTACCTGAGAATCTGAAAGTGCTTCAGCTGTGTGTATCTATTTGAGTTTCATGCGTTTTATCTTTCTATGGATATGATATAATTATGTTATGTGTTTCAACCGATCTAATCTCCACGTTAAAATGTTCTACCATGTTCTTATTTGTTTTATGATTGTGACAACACATTCCATTTCGAGATATACATATGTATGCATATCAGTACTCTTTTGTTCGGCTATTAGGAAGGACTGCCTGATGTACAGAAATCTGGTCATTTTGAGTCTTATATTTAATGGGGAGACCTTCTCAGTTTGGCATTATGTTTCTTGTTGCCTTTGCGTCTCTGGTAGAATTGCTATTCAATAATTATTTCCGGAATTCTTCTTATTTCCATGTAACTTTTATTCTCTCATCTTCTTGCGCTTGAACTTTGATCAACTCCTTTTCCTTGTACCGAGTAATAATTATTTTAAGGCTGATTCTCTCTTGTTACATAATTCAGACAAAATAGTGATTGGGTTCAAGTTTCCTAATGATTATAATGTTCTTGCAATGAGCTTGGTATATAACCTTCGTCCTTTGCCTCTCATTCTTCATCAACTTCTTCATTGTTGCGCCCTCTGCATTATCATTCGAACAATATAAAAGTACTTTTGAGATTTAAAAATAATTATTTGATGATCTTGCATTTGTGAATTCTATCATGCGTCTTTAGCATGCAAATTGATAACAACAGATGTAAAAAATGTTATCTATGTAGTTGCATATATCCTCTGTGGTATTTCTTGTAGTATTTGTTACATTGGGCAAGCACCCTTGTAGTTGTTGGCCAAAATTTTATTCCTCGTTTGCCTTTACTTTTGCAGCAAAGATCCAGGCTATATCAGAAGGAGCGTGCATGATCCACAAAGTATGAAGGATGATGTACGTTTAGTATATTTCATTTCTCATTCACTGTTTGACTAACATTCAGATGTTAACCTGACTTAGATTCATATTTTCTCCTGAAAAATCTTTTATTTGCATTTAAGGCTCCGTTTGTTTCAACATAAAATGTTTTCCGGAAAATGATTTCCTGTAAAATGTTTTCCGGAAAATGAAGATGTTTTCCGGAAAATGAATATGTTTTCCTGTAAAATGTAAAATGAAGATGTTTTCCGGAAAATGAAGATGTTTTCCGGAAAATGAGATAAACATGTTTTCGGCTGTTTGGCAAGGAAAATATTTTCCGAAAAATATTTTCATGTGTTTAATGAAAGTATTTTTCAAAAACGAATATTATTAGATTAATGTGATGATATATTTTTATTGAAATGAGTGTCTTGAAAATTATATTTTCTTGAATTATTAATTTTTATAATATTTTTTTTCTTTTCTTCTTTAATTTTTCTTCAAACCAAGTAATTTTTTTAGCTAATTGTTATAATGTAGATTTTAAAAAAAAATCAGGCTTAAAATATTATCCATCCACTTTTTTTACACAATTTTTGAGTTTATTATTGATAATTTATTTGTTAATAAAAACATCAAGAAAAAAATAAAATAAGAACTGAGATTTTGGTTTATTGAACCATCTTCTTAAAATTTTATATATATATATATATATATATATATATATAAATATAAATAAATATATATATATATATATATACTCCCTCCGTCCCAGCCCAGTGTACACTTATTTCCCTTTTGGTCCGTCCCAGCCCAGTGTGAACTACCATAAATGGTATGTCTTTTAATATTTTATATTCTCCCTACCCCACCCACTCATTAACTCCACTCATTCTCCACCATACAATTTATTCAACCAACCTACTATTTACTCCACTCATTCTTTCTCTTCATTTTCTACCACACATTTTCATTATTTTAATAATATTTCTTAATCGGCGTGCCTTGGTCAATGGTTCACAGTTGGGTGGGACGGAGGGAGTATATATATATATATGAGTTGGACATTGTGAAATATGAGTTGTACATGAAAGACACCATTTTCCTGAAAATGTTTTACTTAGGAAAAATTCGTAAGTCATTTTCCTTAGAAAGGGCGTAAAATGTTTTTCGGAAAACGTTTTCTCTATTTTCCGGAAAACAACCAAACACCGGAAAATGGGGAAAACGTTTTCCGGAAAACAACCAAACACCGGAAAATGAGTTATTTTACGGAAAACGTTTTCCGGAAAACAACCAAACACCGGAAAATGGGGAAAACGTTTTCCGGAAAACAACCAAACACCGTAAAACGAGTTATTATACGGAAAACATTTTCCGAAAAACGTTTTACGTCGAAACAAACGGAGCCTAAGTTCGTGCAAGTTTCTTTGTTATAAGCAAACACTACTTCTCTTACAACGGTTCTAATTCATTGAATTCGCCAGGAGCCTTTACTGAAAATTGAGATAAACAATCCTGCTCTGTTAGCTGGTAATTGGTCTCAGCTCTGCGCAACTTGTAAGGTGCTGCCAGTTTCTTGTTTTACTCCTATAATCTTTACTACCTAAGCCACATGTTTTTTTATTGCATTCTTATATAATCTCATTTCTTTTTTCAGATTGTGCGCCCTCTACGTGCTAAGCACTGTTCTACTTGCGACCGCTGTGTTGAACAGTTTGATCATCATTGTCCTTGGGTATCTAATTGCATTGGCAAGGTGAATCGTTAAGTCTATTCTGTTTCCTATAGGGGGTTTTATTGTAAAATTGTATTAAGGGCTTACTGAATGGTTTCATAGAATATAAAAGTTAAGTAGACAACAAGAAAAACATGACCTGATTGAATGATCTTAAAACATTTTCACAATCAGTCTCTTTTTGTGTTTACTTGCACATAATCATGGATACATGTGTGTGTGTGTGTGTGTGTGTGTGTGTGTGTGTGAGAGAGAGAGAGAGAGAGAGAGAGAGAGAGAGAGAGAGTTCCCATATCTGATTGTGATCACCGTGTATGCGACCTTAGAATATTCATTCTTATTGTATGAATTAGCAACCAAAACATCATCTTTCGAATGCATAGAAGTAATACCCAGATTCCCTCCAAAAAAAGTTCTGGAATTCTCTTACTTAAATAGAAGTAATAGTGTTCTTACTGGTGAACCTTGTTCTGAGAAACAGTTCATTATACTTGTGTGACACAGAAAAACAAAAGGGATTTCTTGTTTTTTCTTCTGCTGGAAGTCTCTGCCATGGTGGTAACTGGTTCAGTTGCTCTCACAAGTAGGTTCCATTTATTCCACTATATAAACTTCTGAAGACTTTATGTAGTTGTCTGTTTTTTCTCGGCTACTTGCTTGGTTAGTCCAACTGCTGTAATAAATCACTTCTCAATTTTGCAGGAATCTTGACTGATCCCTTGGCTCCATCTCCGTTTGTGGCATGGTTTAAGCATGCTGCTAACCAGCACCTTGGTGCTTTATCATTTCTGTTTGTGGACTTTTTCCTCTTCTCTGGCGTAGCAACGTTGACATTTTTGCAGGCTTCTCAGGTACGTTTGTTTTGCCACATAATAAGTTTGCATCAGTTGCCATCTATATCATGAATGATGCATCTCTCAACTGTTCTCTGAGTGATATTTTCTTCGCACTAAAAGATGAAGCCTGCCTTGCTGTATAACTGATTGACAATCTTTCTCAAAACTTGAAACTGTTGAATACCATATCTTCTTCACTGAAAATCAAATGACGAAAGACAAAAAATTATACTCCCTCCTCCACAACCTCCTCCCCCACCCCCCTCCCCCTCTCTAAATGAATGTCCATTTTCAAGATTATTTTGTCCCAAAATGAATGTCCTTTTTTTTCACTAGTCATTTTATACATGCAAATGTAATTGTTTAGAAAGTGGATAACAAGAATATTTATGCATCAATTGAATAAAAAGTACACATTTCAGAATGTCCCCTAAATGAAATGTGGACATTCATTTAGGGATGGATGGAGTATAAAATGAAAAGAATACACATGTTAGATGTTTCTTGATATATATCTATTTGCCCTCTTAGAAATTCTTAGTAAATTTGCATGGAGTTTGGGGTCTGTTGGTGAGTGATATTTTCTGAGGTTTTGATAGGGTAGAAAAAATTTCTCCCATCTTGACTATGTTGTCTGTTCTAAAATGTGTTATGCATCTCCCAAGAAATAGACCTACCTTTTTAAATCTATACTTCTACAGATAGTTCGTTGATACCTTTACAATCTTTTGAGAGAAAAATAAAATACTCCCTCCGTCCGGTAAAGATGTTCATATTTACCAGTTTTGTTTGTCCCAAAAAAAAAAAGATAGTCTCATTTTCAAAATTGTTAGGTTAAAATCATTAAATTTCCAAAAATTTCAACCAAGAAAGAAGTGAGAGAGATGCCAACCAAGGAAGAAGTGGGAGTAATGAAGTAATAATTAAACCTCATTAAGGTTAGTGATGTAAGTGAAAGTAGGTTGTTAAAATTTTTGAATAGTCAAATGGGACTATCATTAAGGGACGGAGGGAGTATTACTTTACTTCTAGCTTTTCATTGATCATTAAGCTCAAAAAAATGAGATCTTATTTGGAAGACACTGAAAAACTAAGTTACTTATATTGCTGTGAATATTATTCCTACAGATCTCTCGCAATATCACAACAAACGAATTGGCTAATGCAATGCGCTATAGCTACCTTAGAGGGCCAGGAGGCCGATTCCGAAACCCATACGATCATGGATGCAAGAAGAATTGTTCGGATTTATGGATAATTGGTTACAATGTAGATGAAGAGTTTATAGAAGAAATAGCCGAAGCGGAAGGGATTGATATGATGCAGATGTCTAGAAATTCTAACGAGCCAAATGGGATTATAGGCCATTCTCATCATCAACCTAACGGAAATGGCCATGTTCTTATTGATATGAATAATAGCACGAAAGCTCTTCACGGACACGTTCATTCTTCAAGTTGTAGTCATAGTAACAATCATGCAAAAACTGAATCTGTTCCGTTAGGGTTGGGTCTTGGCCTAGGCAGAAGTTCTGCACGATCTGTAATTGCGTTATGATTAGGGGAAATATGGCTTGCAGCTTCTAAAAGCTGATTTTGTATCATTTTGTAGTTTATAAATTATAAGCATACAGCAATTAAATGTATTTTTGTAGCCAATTATTGTCAGTAAAGCCATGTGATTCTTTTATTCCTTAATTGTTTTGATTGATTGCTATGAGAATACATGGATTTGTAATGAGGTGATCACATCAAGTTGTCAAAGGGGGTGAATATCCTCTTGTTTGTGCCTTGTGATATGTTATATGGTATAAATCTTGAAAGAGAATGTTGTGTTAAATGATGATAAAAGGCACTGGGGAATGTCAAGTATTCCATTCATCCCACAATAAGTGTCACTTTCTACGTTGGGCTAAAAAAGTGTCCCTTTATTTTGGCGCAAATTTATATTGGTATATACCTAAATCAGTGTCAGAGCTACCCTTTTAGGATAAGTGGGCAATTGCCCCCATTTACTTCTTAAAGTGTATCAAGGCCACCACTAACGTTAGTTAGGCCATGTACAATAGAGTGATTGAGAGGGAAGTTGAGAGGGAGGGAGTTAGTTGAGATGGGTTAATAGGGTAGTTGAATGGGGGTAGTTGAGGGGGATGGGATTAAAATGTTCAACCCGGTTGAAGAGGACAGGTGTCCGGCTCTCATTGGCGCGTGGACTTCACGCCATGGATTGGCGCGTCCGGCCCCTTTTTTTTTTTTGATTTTTTTCGGATTGGACAGGTGTCCGACTCTGATTGGTTGGTTTTTCTTTTTCTTTTTATTTTTCCACCCCGTTTTTTGAGCTCAATTATTTGACAGAAATAATTTTTTTTTTTCCAAAATTCTGGAATTTTTTTTCTCTATAAAATGACATAACTTTCATATTTTTTGTACAACAAAAAAATTAATAATTTATTTTTTAATAATAAAATCTCGAATTTATAAAATTAAATAAAATCTTGAATTAAAAAAATTTAAAAAAATCTCGAATTTATAAATAAAAATATTAATAATTTATTTTTTAATAATAAATTATTATTATTTTTATTAATTTTTTAATTATAAAATTAAATATTGTAAATAAAATAAAAAGTGATGGGGTATAGAATGATGAGTTGGGAGGAGTTGAATTTTAAACTAAACTAGCTTATTGTGGGGGGTGTAGTTGAGAAAGTAGTTGAATGATTAAGTGGATGGAGAGAGAAGATGAGGTGTCGTAATATTAGGGTAGTTGAATGTTTTTTGGTAGTTGACATATTGGACTTGGTCTTATATTTTCTTTAAAAGTTTTGACAAGTGAACTTGCAAGATGTAGAGAGCATGATTTTCTTACAAAAGGGAAATTAAACAAATACCAGACCAGGAGAGAAGCAAAACATAGGGATTGATGAACCCGGATATATTGGACCTAGTCCAAAGCTCGATCTGATCCAAAGGCCCGATATGACGTGGCATTTCATAGGCCAATCTCACCAGGCCGCGGGCGGCCGTACCATCGATAAGGTAGGCTGCGCCCAATCGTGACCGCGAACTCCATGACTGCGCCAACAACGTTGACCGCGCCCAATGAATATTGACCGCGGGCTCATACCTGACTCCTGGTTATCTCGCCAGACTCCCGGTTAAAGCCAAAGCTTGTAGAACAAGATTCCAGACTGACTCTGACACCAATAAGCCGGCTTGTACCCATCGCATTAAATGATGGCTCAGGCGCCTACTATGCCATTAATGTGCCGCGCCAACTATCCTCTGTACATGTCCTTTCAAGACATCCCTCTGCAGCAAATCTCACTTTACTGACATACCCAATCAGGCGCGGACACGTGTCCTAGGTCAAAGATAAAGATATCCTTAGGGCTGACGTCAGCGAACAACTCCCACTTACTATATATATTAACATTTGTCCCCATGGACAAGATAAGTGCCAAATTATATTTGTAAGCCACATTGTCTAAACCCTAAACACACAACGCACTCAAGACATTAAAGTCTTATTTCTCAGTTATAAACCCTCAAGAGATCTTACTCTCATACCCGAGGGCCTGAGCTGGATTAAACCCCGGCTTTGACCTTAACGGTGCTTCTTGTTGTTATTGTGTTCTAGGTACAAACAAATATCAAGCCAGATATCCTCAACCATTTAGACACCCGAATATCGTGGCGTCATCAGTGGTTCCATTGCCGAAAAAGATCTAGTTTTTCTCGTGTAAATCTTGTGTCTGTAAAAAACAAACACCGTTTTCCAAGCAATTGTTTTCGAAAACCAAAATCTTTCAGCTATTTCAGCGTCAAATTGTCTAACATTCCTCTCCAAAACGCTGGTTTTCTTTCTATTCAAGGTGATGACCAAGCTTCTCCCTCCCAAATCAATCTTGTTAGACTAAGCACCTCGGCCTTTAATAGGTTGGGTGGCCGTTCTAACAGTTTAGGATCTCTTACCCCTTCTCAAAGAGACCTAAGGGAAAATCTTGAGGCGGCACATAAGGATACATCCCCTCAAAATCCCAATCCAAAAAACCCCACCTCTCCTATCACTCCTGAGTTGATTCTCACGAGAAATCAAGCTTTGGTTGCAAGGGCTAAGCTAGTGGCTGAGGCCATGGCTATAAATGATGCCCAACTTAAGTTGGTAGAATTGGAGGCCAATGGTGGTGTCCCCCTCGAAGAAGGTTCCTTAAGGTTCTCCCAACGAGTCCCCACGAAATTGCTAGCTAGCCAAGCTAGAGGGACAAAAAGGGTAGAACCAACCTTGGCTGACAGTGGTCATGAAGAGATCGAGGAGGAGGAAGAAATGGGAGAAGGAGCAGAATCTACTCCCCTCCCCGAGAAATCCAAAGCACGATCCCTGGCCATCGCCAAGGGAAAGGTCGTGATTCCTTGTTCCAAGAAACCTAAAATGGATAGCACGAACCCTGAATTCATCAAGTTCATGCACCAAATGTGGGAAACACACCAGCAAAGCTCACGAAGTGTGGCCACACAATGGATGCTTTTGCAGAAAAGATTGCCCGAGCGCCAATCCAGAAGGGAAAACCTCCTCAGATTGAGACCTATGATGGCTCCACCAATGCCAAGTGTCATATGGGAAGGTTTGAAGGGCAGATGGCCCTGTTCTCCTCAGACAAGGCCATGATGTGCAAAGCTTTGGCTGCCACTTTCACGGGCAAGGCCTTATCTTGGATGTTGGCCCTTAGGCCTAAATCCATAAAAAAATTACAACCAGTTCAGACACATCTTCTTGAAATCTTTTGCTGGAGCTGACAAGCCCGCAAGGCCGAAAACTGATCTGATAAGAATCAAGCAGACCGCGACGCAAACCACAAAATCATATATCACTCGGTTCAGGAAGATGTCCGAGCAGATAGTGGACCTGTCCGAGAGTGACATTCAACTCTGTTTTGAGTGAGCCTCCGCTATTGCCTCTAACAGGCCCAAAAACGTGGAGGAAATGTACGAGAGAGCCTCCGCTATTGCCTCGGCCGAAGAGCCCAATGAGGCCGCTGCCCGCAGACCGGCCAAAGATAGAATTGATCAGGTCCAAGAAGTGGGTCAAGGAGCTGGTCGCGATAATAATCAGGGAAAGAACAGAAACTTCAACACTGATAAACTCAGGAAGTTGGCGGATGAAATAGTTTATACTCCCTTGAACTCGCCACGGGCAACGATCTTAAAAGCTATGGAAGTACCTCCTCCTCCACCAATGGGCCGAAAGCCAAGTGAGATGAGCAGAGCCAAATTTTGTGACTACCATAATGACCATGGTCACAATACCGAGGACTGCTTCCAGCTGAAGAGAATTATTCAGCAAAAATAATTAATAACAACGAGTTGGCCAAATGGGTGCAAGGCAACAATGCCAACAACAACAACACCCAGCGGGCACGACCTCAGCGTGTCCCCTAGAGAAGAGAGAGAGAGAATAATGATGAGGATGAGTTAGAGACCTACGATATCAATTTCATTGGAGTAGAGGCTCCCTCCAACAAACAACTCTCCCATCAGATCAAGGCACTAGAAAAGGTCTTCTTGATTCCCTCCTTGGCTCCAGAAGAAGAGCAGGAAATAGGGTTTAAACGAAGTGAATTTGCCTCCACTCTCTTTCATTCTACCCAGCCCCTCACCATCAAAATGAAAATCTCACGGACAAACTTTGGCAGAGTCCTAATCGACACCGGCGTGGCAAGAGACATCCTCTACTATCATACGTTAGTAGAGATGAAAATGTCTGAAGCTCATCTCACTCCTTATGCCAGCCTGCTCGAGGAAATCGCAAACCACACTGTCCGTGTGAAGGGGACTATTGATTTTGAAGTGACTATAGGGGAGAAGCCCCTACAAAAAAATAGCCAAGATCACGTTCATGATCATAGATCTACAATCCCAGTACAATGCAATACTTGGCGTGACCGCTCAGGTCGCACTGGGAATCATAGCTTCTGTCCCCCACCAGAGGGTAAAATTCAATACTCCGGGCGGAATTGCGGTCATAAAAAACCAGCCAGAGAGATTTCTTCGAACTCTAGAGGAGAGAAGAAAGAGGAAAAATGAAGCATCCAGCTCGCAATTAAACGAGGAGGCAAAGCGGAGCAAAGGCAAAGACAAGTGCCCACAGCCCGAGCTCATCGGCATGTGTAGCGATTGCGGAATTTCTTCCTCTTTTTATTTATTTGTTTGAGTCGCCACCTATATTATTATGGAAATAGAGAAAAACCATTTTTAAAGAGATTTGGGTTCGGGTCTTAAGTGATGGATTTGAAAGGTCAGGGAGCACCTCATCCACCCAATCCGAAAATCGGTCTTGCTAAAGGGGGATTTTCAAATAATAACTTTAAAAAGAAACAAAGAGAAACATCCATTTAATTAGAATGTGGGATCGATTGCTTCGAGACCATCTCCATGATTTGAAGAGGCTCTAGGCCGATCCTAGATTTGATGTATTTATACCACTCTAACAATCAATTAGAACAAGTAAAAAAGAAAGGATGATTACCTTTAGGTCGAGAAGTGATTCGGACAGAGTTTCGCCTTGATCCTAAGATCGAACCTCGACGTTCGTCGATCAACAAGGTTGATGGACGAATTTGGGTGTTTGTTTATGAGTGATTTACAGGAATCTTTCAATGAGAGAAACCAACAAATTGTGTGTGTTGTGTTATTGATTGGGGGCCTGAAATACTGAAAGTCATCTAGTATTTATAGGGGTTGAATTACTTGGTCACCAAGATTAGGAGACTCAAGTGGATTAGGATTCCTCCCAAGGAAGGTTCCAGAACTCTAAGATTAGTAGTAACCGGATTAGATAAGAGTTTATCAAGAAAAGAGGTCGAAATCGACAAGGGAAGTGATTCTCCCCTCCTGTAGAGGGTTAGTCTCGCGCGAGACAAGCCATGTCCCGCGCGGGACAAGGCTTCACAAAGGACAAATTTGTCCCCTCCTTGTTATCTCGTATGCAGTTTAGTCCAAACTAACGCCCGTTAGTTAAAACTTAACGAAACATGACGAAATGGTGGATTTCTACTCCAAAACCAAATGCGAGACTTAGAGTGGTATAACTCTACCACAATAGGTTCAGAATGGGGTGTCTACATTGCCCCTCGACGACAAGTCTTATGGAAGAAGTCATGTCATCGATAGAAAAGACATCATTCTGAACATAGGGACGGTTGTGCCGCACGGCTGCCTACGTATCTCTATCGGAGAATCAGACCAAAACGTAGTTCAACTCCAAGACACAAAAAGACTTCTTTAGGTATTTTGAAAATCGAAGAGATTTTTTTTCTTTTGAAAAGGCAAACTCATACTGAGGAATCAAATCAAGACCCAATTCTGAATATACATGTCTGTCTGAAGATTCACCCATTTTGGCTCCGAACCTGTGGGGGAAAGATGTTAGAAAACAAAGGTTTACCTGTCTGGTCCTTCGCATCCTGTCGGTTTTGTGACGATTCACCTGTAATGGCGCTGAATTGGGCTTTTGATGACGATTCGCCTGTCGGGGCACTGAATCGGGCTTTTGATGATGATTCACCTGCAAGGCGCTGAATCAGAATTTTGATGACGATTCACCTGTAAGGGCGCTGAATCGGGCTTTTTGATGACGATTCGCCTATCGGGGCGCTGAATCGGGCTTTTGATGATGATTCACCTGTCGGGGCGCTGAATCCGGCTTTTTTATGACGATTCACCTGTCGAGGCGCTGAACCGGGCTTTTTGATGACGATCCTGTGAGGGCTTTGAATCGGGGGGTTTTTTTTTTTGATGGAGTGGTTTACTGTCTTCGACCAACCAAGAGATAATTCGCCTATTTGGGTTCCGAATTATGCGGGATGAATTGATCTTTGGATCAATCATTTTGGGTGACGTGACGTTATATCAGGCAATCATGCGTACGCCACGTTCGGCTCATTCCGTGACTTGCGGTACCAATTTTTTCACGTTTCCTTGCTAGGGCTTCTCTTTCAAGGATAAATGTGTCAAAATTTTAAATTTTGACGTTGCGTAGAGGCTTATTGCCAGGGGCAATTTTGTCTCTATCCAGTGGGGTTGTCTCACGCGGAACAACTTGTATTGCGCGGGACAAGGTCTGTCGAGGCATTAAAACCAGCAGCAGCTTGTTCATTTCAATCATTCCCATTTTCAAACTCTCTCTTCAAGTTCGAGCCTAGGGTCTTTTTCCTCTGAAATTCTTTTAATTGATTTCTCTTCCTAATCAGCCTCTCATCTCTCCCCAATTCCATAATCGATGGCTCAAGAAATGAGGAACCCAACATTGGATAGTTACTTGTTGCGAAAAGACTATTCTCGCGATGACCTCACTTTCGATCGCCATAGGCATATTTCACATGCCATTCGCAAGGTCTTGGTAAGAATCTCATTCTCAAACTCAATCCATGACTGTATTGCATCCATTCTATGTTTAAATCCATTGGTTCATCAAAAGTGGACATTTCTTTCCTTTTTCAAGAACTAGGCTCAATGTTGATGCATGCTCTATTTCTCCTGCTTTTGTTGAATGTTGATGTTGCATTTGTGCATATACGAATGCCCTACACGATTTGGATTGTAGGAGGGATTGATTTGGGTAGCCAAATGCAATTTTGAGCAAGATTCTCTAGTATGGATGCCAAGTATTTGATGAAATGCCCCAATGAAAAATTTCTTCTATTTTCTTGAAATTTTTGCCTTGGATGATCTCTGACAATGCTTCCTTGTCTTCCTTTGTTTTGCAGCCATATAAGCCAACCAAGAACTGCCGCGGTAGTGCGACGTTTGTCAAAACTTTATAGGACAAAGTCAAAGCCTTGGACGGGGTCTAAGCTAGGGTGGAGCAGACGGGGCTTCACACTTTTGTTGATAACATCCGTGGGATGAGGCGGACTCCTCAAGTTCTCCAAGCTATTAGGGAGATATGGTGGGATACTACCCACACGGTTCACTTGAACTTCAGGGAAATGACTATGACCCCGACCGACTTTATGGCCATTACCGGGTTTGCGTGTGTAGGCGCTCCCCTTTCGCCGATTGGGGGTTACAAGACGGCGAGCCCAATCGAGCGAAGGTAGCTTATTGGCTTTGTCCCTAGCAAGATCAAGGGATATGCTGTTGAGCTCGCGCCTCTTCGTGGCCAGATCGAGGCCTATGCTGATAGAGCCAATGTGGTCACGGACCGAGTTGTGAGGGGTGCTCTCTCATACATCCTGTCAGAGACCATTTTTGCCAACGAGTCCTCTACTGCCCGTATCGCTCTTTTGGGGATCCTGGAGGAACTTGACTTGGTGAGCACATATGATTAGGGCTCAGCTGGTCTGGCTTTTTGCTACCATGCTATGGATGAAGCATGTAGGCACACCAAGGATACCATGTGTGAGTACGCCAATCCAATTCGCGACCCTTCATAAGTGCATTTTAATGTAATAAAATTGCACTAGGGGCATTTTGGTAAATTCTCGATCCGTTCCGAGACTTCCAGAAACTTTTTATAAGTTTTTGTGAAGGAAGTGCTTTTAAGTCATTTTTCCAGGCAAAAGGACCTACAAGGAATTACCTATTTTGCACATGTTGGAAATTACCTCGGAAGGTTCCAGAACAGGTCGTTGGCGCTAGAAACGGTTACATGGCCAGCCAAGTCGTGCGACACAACGGGCCAAGGAAAACTGAAGCGGAAGGTCGTGCGACACAAGTTGCCCATCATCAGCAGCCTATAAATAAGACCCTACCCCTCTCATTTCTGGATCCTTTTTCCAGCTTCCTACTGTTACCCTGACAAAATACGCCCAGAACCTTGTCTCTCTCCTCCTTCCATACAAACCCACACCAATTCCTTCAATTCCCTCATCTCTCATATATAATCCACCCATCTCCCTCTCATACATCCATACACACCACCACTAGATCTCCAATTCACCATCACTCCCAAGCTCAATCCAATCCAGAAGCTGTTCAGAAGGGTTCTATACCTGACTTGGGTATAGAATTCGTGGATCTACAAGGGTAATCACTTCATCCCTCTCTTCTCTTTCATACTATTTTGCCATCTTCATAATTCATGCAATATCTCTTCATCTGATTCAATAATTATACTCCATCTGTTCCTAATTGTCGAATCACAATCGCCATCTCTCTGTTTAATTGATTTGTTTGGTTTAATTGCTTGTTCATGGTTTGATCTCATCCTAATTGTGACTTGTTTGCCAAGGGAGTGTGGATCTCCCCATATCCACACCCCTTGGTCAATCCTTTGTTGATTCGTGGTTATCTAAGTTGAATTGGTGTTATAGTTCGATCTGATTGGATCTCAGTTGAATCTGTTTTCAAATTGTAAAGTCTCTGCAGAGAGTCAGGTTATGTCACGCGACACTGGCCGGCGCTCCGGAGTCTGTGTAGTGCGACATAACTAGCCACTCTGCAAAGACCATCATTTCAGTTGTAATCTATTCTTCTTCATTGTAATCGGGATGTGGCCTCCCGTGGTAAATGGTTCACAAGATGTAATTCCTTCAGTTGAGCAATAAAACAAAGCATTAAAATGCATTTATCACATATTTTTGTCTCACACATTTGCACACACGTTTGAATGAATTGGATGTTGAACATAGAAAGACTCGTTTGCGAATGAGGCATGTTGGGTGAACTCTCGGTTCTTCCCAACACGTAACCTGACCCCCGAACCCATTTTCTCTTTTCAAAAGGTTTTCAATGTTTCCTTTAAAATGGCGTGGCGACTCCCAATTTTTATAAATTTTTCGGCGAGCGTACATTCAGTGGCGACTCCGCTGGGGACTTGAAACCTGTTTTCAAAAGTGGGTCAAGCTTTCATTCATGTTCAACATCCTTCTCATTCATTTGTTGCGTGCTTTGTTGTGTGACTTTTTATGTGCCTAAATGCATTTTATGTGCTTTGTTGTCTTTGTACTCCATGTTGTCTGTGTTGCTGATGCTTGGGGGTTGAGCTATTGCATTGAGCTTGGAGGCTGGGGCTGGTTCTATTTCTTTTGTTCAGATTCTGGAAATTTGGCTCCTTCTGTCACGCGATAGAGCTTGCCATTTCAGTCCTGTGTAGTGCGACAGAAGTGGCCTATCTGCAGGCTTTGATCTCCTTGGTACAGGTTGTGATTGTGGGCAGTCCCCATGATCAAAGTTCATGATCATTGTGATTATTGTGCTCTGTGGGGTGTGTGTGTTGATTTTCCTTTATCACCTCTTTTCAAATAAAAATAAAAAATATAAAAAAATCATTTTCATAAATAAAGGAATCTAGTCATCCTCACACTACGTCACATAGATCTAGAACCCTTGGGTGCGATTGACGACATTGCGAACAGTGATGTATGTCGCCTATGCTTGAGCGCCTAATATCAATCCTTTCCCCCTAGCGCATCATAGGTGGAGCCACACTTTTAAAGCTTACCCAACGTTTGGTTTTTGACACGCCATTTTCAAATACACTAAAATAAATTGTTTCAAAATTTATAATAGGCTTTCATACCTATCCCAAAACCTAGTACGTGTGGGCATGTTGCCATTGCAACATGGTTTCACGTAGGGACATGTCGCTCTCACGACATGTTCTAACGAGAGATCATGTCGCTTTGTCAACGTGCACTGACGAGAGGTCATGCCGGAGTTTTCCTCGAATTTCTTCAGGAATACCCGTTATGCTGCCCAAATTTCTCCAGAAATTGGGATTTGCTCGTCCGTCCCATAAATGCTTCGGTGTTATTTAGGTATTACTGCCTATTATTAATTTTTAATCAATACATTTGGTGCATTTTTGGATGGTGTGTCCCTCGGTTCCCCTGAGGTCTAGATTGCGTGAATAAAGGCTTATCCTTTTCCAACCGTCCCTATGATTTAAAAGACACCGATTTCTACTTGAACATTAATAAGTTGTTGCACGAGTCCGTCTCATTTCCTGTTCTTCCCTTTCCCATACATTCTTAAGGCTCTTCTCTATCCTCCACCTTATATACGCTCTCTCCTCTCCAATTATGGCAAGTTGGGTGTGCTCCGATCCCCGGTGCTCGTTTAGTTTGCCTTTCCGAGGCAGTTGCAGTTTCTGCAGAGTTTGCATCTATTCAGTTTTAGAGATGTCAAGTGCAGAGAAGGGTATGACCACTCAATCTGGGGGTTCATCTGCCATGGGTCAACAAGGCATGCATGATTTGTCTGTGGAAGAGATGAGGGCTAATATGGAAGCCGCTCTAGTTAGAGATCATGAGGCTCAGTTGCTCGCTCAAGTCGCTAAAGCTAGAGAAGATGCAGCACACTCTAAGTTTGTAGAAGCAATGAGAAGCCGTGGTATTGCTGTGATCCGATGTACTGATGGGACTTATGAGGAGATTACTGATGCCAACGAGTTTGATGTTGAGGCCAGAAATGTCTCCCTTCCTCCCCTATCTCCAACATCTCATCCAATTCAAATTCCGAGTCATGGTGTGCAGTCAAGCCCTCAAACAAGTTTTGGTTTAGTTGGAGGACCACAGCCGATCTTCTATGATTTGACCTCCTCACCAATTCCCAATGCTTCCGTGCCTCTAAGCCAATTTGGGTCCCAGCTTCCGAACAGTCAAGGCTTGTTGTTTCTAGGTTCTCAGATCTGCAGGGTCAGTTTCATGGTCCTCACTTCCAGGGTAACTCCCAGTATCAGAGTCAGCACCCTTGCTTCGGGAATCAGTTCAGCCAGGATGGATTTCTGTAGTTTCCTGCTAACCAGCCTCAACTTCAGGTATGTTTGTCTCAGCCTTTAATGGGTTCAACTTATGGGTTTGGCTCATCACCTGTGCAACATCCGGAGCCAGCTCCCTACTTGTCTGCTAGTGCTTTTTCGCAGAATCAGAATTCTCCAACTGATCGGTTTAATCATTTGCCAGCTCCATCATCTTGGTCAGCTCAGCCGTCTTTCTTCCAATCAGCCAGTGCCAAGCCTCCTTCAACTATTTCTCCCGCTCTTCCTCAGCTTCCCGGGATGACTACGGAAGTGGCTGCGCTATTGAAGCAAATGCAGCAGCAAATCGACAAGTTGACTATAGGGTCAAGTGGACATAAATTTGTTGATCCAGGGCAAGTAAAGCCTCTTCCTTATAAGTTCAAGATGCCCAAAATGCAATTTGATGGCTCAACATGCCCGAAAACTCATGTGGACACATATGTGATGACTATGGGAGTAATGGGTTGTACTCCCGAATTCATGGCTCAGCACTTTCACCTCGTGCTCAAGGGTCCCGCCTTGACATGGTTTCTATCTCTTAAGTCAGAAGCTCGAGGTACTTGGAGTCAGATCACTGAGGCTTTTCTTGAAAAGTACTGCGGAAACCTCGAGTGGCGCACAACTAGAGACGACCTGGTTGGCACAATCCAAAAGAATGATGAGTCTATCACCGATTTCTACAAACGCTGGAATGCTAAGCATAATGAGCTGTCTGAACCAATCTCGTTGCAGGATCAGAAGGACATCTTTTTGTCATGCGTGAAACCAACTCTTCGTGAAGCCATAGGTACCGGATGGTATCCCGATTTAAGGGAGATGGTTGGCATGGGAGCTCGTAGAGAGAATCGACTCTTCAATCTTACCCCAGATGTTAAGGCTGGTAATGTCAGGGTTATAATTACAAGATGGTTAATCCAATTTCCCTGGTCCCAAAAGACAATAGTATCAACAACCTTCAGAGAGGAAGCACTGGTCCAAGCAGTGGGAAGTTTCAACCTCCCCAGCCACAGAAATTTGACGATCTTGGCATGACTACTGAGGAGGCATTTAATGGTCTGGTTAAGGCAGGGATGGTCAAGCCCCTTGATAATTACATCCCTGTTCATCGCAACCCAAAGCTGGACACAAGCAAATACTGCTTTGCTACTACCATCGCTTCTGGCCATGTCACCAATGACTGCATCCCCCTGAAGATGCTCATTCAAAAGCTTGTTGATGAGGGTAAGATTGAGAAAGCTTGCCGCAATGTTGTCACCAATCTCCTTCCATGATTCAAAGGGGCTCTCCTATTCGAAGCCGAAGAAGTCAGTCAGTCGGTGCCATAGGTTCTAGAGTGTCCTTTATGTTATTACGAGTCTGTTGAGTCCATGTTATGAGTCTTTCAGTAATAAAAGTCTTTATTTCTTTTCTTGCTAGACTCGAGATATCACTTGCACCCCACATTACAATTAATTGAAATGGTTTTATTCTACATGATCACTTGTACTGCTCAATCACTAATACGTTGAAATGATTAATATTTAAATTAGTTGGAGTGAAAAAATCAATTGATATCCTTCTCAAATTGGGGCTTATCAATTCCCCATCTCGCATCTCATATGCTCACATCTCTTTCATCATACTCATCAGTCCGTCACTCAAAGAATTTGCATGAATCTTCCTCAAGTAAGCTTAAGCAAGCAATGAAGCCTTAATTTCGTTTAGGTCATCCGGTAGAGATTGCGGTTGAAGCCCTTCACCCTAGGGAAGCCATTACCTCACCCTCACCAAACAATACTCTTTCATTTCAAGATCGGCATGTTTTGAAACCCTGTTTAGCCATCATCTTTGCTCCATGCTAAGAGAAGTCCAAGCAAGGCCAAGAATTTAGCTTCTAGAGTCGGCGATGCACAAAAAAAATTCAAGTCATGAAGGAAGGACAGATATAATCCTCAAATTCCTAAAGGGGCCTTCCAAATTATCAAAAGAAGGATTTTAAATCCTCACAATTCAGCAAAAGTCCCCGACTTCTCAAGAAGCTCTCCAATGATCAAAAGGATCCCGAATTCTCACAAGTTCACAAAAGTTCTCGATAGCTTGGACTTTCTCTCACCAGCATCCGAAACCAATCCCAAGTCATCCTCTCGTTTTTAGAGGATATTCCCATTACCCTTACCTTTGGCCAAAGTCAAAATTTGACCTCTCATTCTTAGAGGCAATGAAGATGCAATCACAGATTTCCTCACCATAGAAATCCCAAACACATCCTTGAAAGCCAACCTCTCATCTTTAGAGGTTTAGTCAGCAAAAAGCCCAGCCGACCTCTCATCTTAAGAGGTCATGACGCTCCAAATCACCCGATGACCGATCGAAACCCTGAAACCCAGCTAGTTCCTACCGGATAGTAGTTTCATTCTAATCTCATCAAAAGATCATCAATCAAAGATTGTGCAAATTCAATTCATTCGACACTTTATGTGAGCATATTTCATTTCTCCTCCACAAACACTTCCCGTGAATGCCTCACTGGGGCTTCGCATCCGTGCCTTTTATTGACACTCCAGGAGGACATGTTTTTCAATTCTCCAATTCTCAGAAAAAATCCTCAAAGATCCTCAAATTTCAACATTCATTTTCTTTCAATTGGGATAAGCCTGAACTACGGCGACCTGAGCTCCTCCCAAGGAGGGGAACGTAGGCAACCAGAAATGGTTCGGTCACAAATACATTCAAATCTCAGAAAATTCGGTCTCATCAAGGGCCGTCCCCATACAAAAATTCCTCTTTCCATCCTTCCAAATTTGATTCTTGATATCAGTTGGTTTTCTCCTTGTAATCAAAATATTTGTTCATATCAAGCTTAGTGGTTGAATAACCCGAACATCAATAAAGGGTTTTTAGTAGCCTTGTGATCATCACGAATAAGACAAGTTTTCAAATGTCTCGACAAGTCTTCTCTCTCTCCATCATAGGAATATAGAGCCAAACACTGTCTTTATGTCAGCAGGGGCTTCCATACACTTTTCTACACCTTGAGACGCTTATACTCTCTCAAAAGAGTCAAACCCAAAGCGAGTGTGTTACACAAAATCAGGATTCATTCCCACTTTTCGAAATATGTGCCCCTGCACGTATATATTTCCGAGTCTTGTCCAATGACTGATTGACTAAGGTCTGAAATGATGGGTTGCCTCCTTAGCCACAAGATGACTCTGTCTACAACAGGGTTGCATTGATCTCTTCAAACTGGGGCTTTGTTAAGTTGTTCTCTCAGGCTTTCCTTACCAGATTCCCTCCGGGTTTGCTTTGCATTATCAAATGGGGCTTCGCCATGGTTACCTCGTTAAAATCTGGGGCTTCACCTAGTCACCTCTTTAAAGACAGGGCATTCTGTGCACTTTCGCTGCTGCTTGCCGTCTCGGACGCTCGACACACATTGTTCTTGTCAACCACCACTGCTGCAATCTGTACTCTCGGGAGCATCCCCGACTTGCCTAGGCTACACCATGTCATCCATACATTTCTCATTCATCACTCATACATTTCCCCACCTCATGGGAGAGGGTTCACCCCATCATACATACACACAGTCATCCCGTCATAAATCCATCATAGCATAATTGCTATATACACAGTTGCTTGTCAAGCCATACAAAATCCTCATTCCATTTTCATCCCTAGTCGAGATAGACTCGTGCATCAAGATTAAAAATGCATAAAATTAACAATAATTAGTTCAAAATTAATGCAAAGTGCCTAGAGTGTTGTGTTTCCCCCCCCATAGGGTACAATAATCAAGTGATCATGATCTGATCATGGAATTACTCCTCAAATCAAAATCTGGACAAAGATTTCAAATCCTGCAGGTGGAATATTCTGCCCTCATCATCTTCATCAGTCTCGACATCTTCAGATTCATCAGCATTGTTTGAAAGAGCTTCAGCTGCCCCAATCTCCAAGCAATAATGCTCATCAGTCTTAGCGACATCAAAAACCTGTTCCGCACGGCGGGTCATCATCAAAGCTCGTTCTGCACGGCGAGTCATCATCAAAGCTCGTTCTCATGGGCGGATCTTCACCAAAAGCCCGTTCTCATGGGCGCACCGTCATCAAAGCCTGTATGAACTGACACATCTTCATCAAAGTCCCCATGTTGGATGGAAAATCATCAACAAAGATCGTCCCTTGCACAGCAAACCAACAACTCTTCATCATCATCAGCCGTAGCCTCAGTCCTTCCGGCAGCTACAGGTAAGCATTGCACAGGTATGAAAGCATATCTCAGTCAATTACTTTTCTAAAAGCATCAATCTTTCTCTCAGGTTTATATACCTTCAAATGATCTTTCTTTTAGGTTTAGATACCTTCAAATGATCTCTCTTTCAGGTTTAGATACCTTCAAATGATCTCTCTTTCAGGTTTAGATACCTTCAAATGATCTCTTTCTTTCAGGTTTAGATATCTTCAAATGATCTCTTTCAGGTTTAGATACCTTCAAATGATCTCTTTCAGGTTTAGATACCTTCAAATGGTCTCTTTCAGGTTTAGATACCTTCAAATGATCTCTTTCAGGTTTAGATACCTTCAAATGATCTCTCTTTCAGGTTTAGATACCTTCAAATGATCTCTCTTTCAGGTTTAGATACCTTCAAATGATCTCTTTCAGGTTTAGATACCTTCAAATGATCTCTTTCAGGTTTAGATACATTCAAATGATCTTTCTTTCAGGTTTAGAAACCTTCAAATGATCTCTTTCAGGTTTAGACGCCTTCAAATGATTTCTTTCAGGTTTAGATACCTTTAAATGATCTCTTTCAGGTTTATATACCTTCAAATGATCTCTTTTAGGTTTAGATACCTTCAAATGATCTCTTTCAGGTTTAGATACCTTCAAATGATCTTTCTTTCAGGTTTAGATACCTTCAAATGATCTCTTTCACATTTAGATGCATTCAAATGATCTCTTTCAGGTTTAGATACCTTCAAATGATCTCTTTCAGGTTTAGATACCTTCAAATGATCTTTCTTTCAGGTTTAGACACCTTCGAATGATCTCTTTCAGGTTTAGATACCTTCAAATGATCTCTTTCAGGTTTAGATGCCTTCAAATGATCTCTTTCAGGTTTAGATACCTCCAAATGATCTCTTTCAGGTTTAGATACCATTAAATGATATTTCTTTCATGTTTAGATACCTTCAAATGATCTCTTTCAGGTTTAGATACCTTCAAATGATCTATTTCAGGTTTAGATACCTTCAAATGATCTCTCTCTCAGGTTTTGATGCCTTCAAATGATCTTCCCCCCAGGTATAGACACCTTCAAATGGTCTCCCCTATGTTTAGACTCCTTCAAACAGTTTCATCTCTGAACTACGACCGGCTTGATTCCCACCTGAGATACATAGGAATCCTTTCTCAAAAAGGTTTAGCCACCCAACCTCATCAATCATCCGCCATATCCCCAGCCGCTCATTGGGATTGGGGTCCTTCTTGTCGACAACCTCACTTCTTCCATAAGTGATGTTGCCGAGGGGTGTAGACACCCCATTCTGAACACGTCGGATCATATTTATACCACTCTGAGTCTCGCTTTGAGTCAAGAAATAGAAATCCACCATTTCGTCATGTTTCGTTAAGTTTTGACTAACCACCGTTAGTTTGGGACTAAACTACATACGAGATAATGAGGAAAGGATGGAATTGTCCACATAAGCAATATCTCGCCGTGAGATGGCGTGTCTCGCGCGAGATATCCTCCCTCTGCAGCATGCAGAAGGCAGTTTCCTCATCGATTTCAACATCTTTTCGGGATAAAACTTCATCCATCCGGCCAACCAATAGAATTTGGAGTCTGGAACCATCTTGAAGTATTTGATCTCATCTTCAACACTTCCCCAACCCCTATAAATACCTGGTGACTTCCAAGGTTGAAAAAGAGGACAAAGTCCAGAATTTCACAACACACACATATTTTGTTGGTTTCTTTCCCTGAAAGAATCCTACGAAATCACCCTGAAAATCACCTCAAAGTTTGTTTGTCAACCTTGTTGATAAACAAACATCAAGATCCAAGTCAAAGACGGAGGCGAAGCTCTGTCCGTATCGAGACTCGATTCTAAACTTGAGTCGAAACTCTGCCCAAATCACCTCACGCAAGGTAACCCCTAAATCCCTTTCTAATTGATTGTTAGAGTGGTATAAATCTATTGAATCTAGGATCGGCCTAGAGCCTCTCCTAATCATGGAGACGGTCTCGAAGCAATCGATCCTACATTCCGTTTAACCCCGTTAAATGGATCTTTTATTGTTTAAAATCCTTTTCTTCTTCCTTTGAAAATCTCTCTTTTCTTTAGCAAGACCGATCTCCGGATTGGGTGGAATGGATGCTCCTTGACCTACCCATTCCATAACCTAAGCCCCGAACCCAAATCTCTTTCAAAATGGTTTTTCTATGTTCTCCAAACGAATAATATAGGTGGCGACTCAAAAAGATAAAATTCTTCTCACAACGCTACAGTGGCGACTCCGCTGGGGATATGTAATTAAGAGGCTTAAACTTGCGTCAAAATTAAAAGAGAGGTTTTCAAAAAAATTTTGTAAATTTGATTTTCTGCTCTCAGATGAGGCATATCTCGCACGAGATATCATATCTCGCGCGAGATATGGCCTCGGCAATCTGGTTGTTTTCTGGTTTCTCCCGTTTATCTCATAGTCCAAGACGAGAGCCGAACATGCAAAGGGGGATCCCATAATTCATTATCTGTAGAGTTCCCGCATCTTAAGGCCTCCCTTAAGATGTAGAACTCGAATCTCTATGTCATTTAAATAATTGATTATTATTTATAAACTGCGTGCAATTGAGTTTTATTTAATTAAAGTCCGGTCCATTGGGGATTTGGGAGTTGTAAATTAATTTATTTATCTCTCTTTATCTCTTTTTATGTGGAACTACGACGGCCTGAGTCTTCCCAAATTGGGAGAAACGTAGGCAACCACTTGGTGCGGCCACTATCTGTTTTTCTTTTGTTTTTTTTTTAAAAAAAAATCTCTATTTTATCTATCACCTAGATTGACTATCACACACGCGCACTCATATTATAACTGTCATTGCACTGCATACCCTCTATAAACCCGAGACCCACACTAAGGACGGATGACGGTAACCACCTAGTCGCCGGTCTCTCCGAAGTTGGACAATCCCACTCCGCGTATTCAATCCACTTAGATTGTCATATCGCGGGGAGCCTAGCCTTCCAGCCCTGCATCGCCACATTTTCATGTAGATTGACTTTTTAGGATCACTCCATGACCGGTCGGTTTTGACTTGGTGATCTTTACTTGTTTTTTACCAAAACAAAGCCATGTAAAATTGACAATAAAGAAGGACTCGAAAAGCCCCTTCGGAAAAAGTCTCTTCGGAAAAAGTCCCTTCGGAATGACCCTTTCGGATGTCCCTTCAAAAAAATACATATACATATAATCCTTCGAAAAACGATCTTACATGGCTTTGCTTTACAAAAATCGGATTGATTACTTAGTCGTTAGGTTCTGATAAAGGCCTTAGAAACCCCTCAAAACGGACTTTCCGTTCCGACCAAAATTTAGGTCTCAATAAAAATCGACTTTCCGTGTGATTATCTCGCGCGGGATTACATATCTCGCACGGGATAATGCCTCTGTTTGCCGAAACCGAGCCTCGAGCCATTTAAGCCTCGCTTCCGACTCGTTGGGGCTAGATTTGATCCCGATATCGTCCTCGCATCTATTCTGTCAGTTTTCCGAAGCTACTCAACTTCAAGACTCCCAACACAATGTCTACGGAAAAGCACTTCGTCACTAAGAAAGATCTCGAAGAAGAAGATTTGCGAAAGATGACCAAGTCTCTTGTCGCTGAAATGGAGCATGTTGAGGGTTGGAGAGAAGCCTTTGATTTACCTTCCACCCGCATTGCTAGGGATTTCCGAAAGATGGAGAGTGACTCCGACAAATGGGCGATCATCTCGTACAAGAAGAGCTAAGTGACATCAAAACTCAACTTGCCAAAGCCCCGCAAAGAAATTAACGACAATGACTCGTGGCATCACATGGAAGAATCCATCCAAGCTGAAAAGACAAAGATACTAATTGAAGAGCTCGAGGAAGTCAAGAGCGAACTCGAGACCATGACCCAAAAGTGTATCAACCTTGAAGCCCACATTGAAGATGACATTGATGAGAGGGTCAAGTATTTCCTCAATACTCTCTACCATGACCTCAAAGAACAAATGGAAGAAGAATATCGCCCGCCACCTCGTCTTTGTGCAACACTACGAGAACCATATCCGAGACCTCCACAATCAAATGGCTAAGCGAAGGAAGGGAAGGATCTTCACCGATATCGGAAATATCTCTCTCTCTGGCCATCTCTTCGTAAGTCTTCACAAGGATGGAAAGATGAAACCAATGGATGGTTACATACCTAAGAGAGAAGGACGAGCTCCACACCTCTACCGCTTCTACCATCAATGCTATGGCCACCATACCGATAACCTGTTTCAACCTCAAGAATGCAATCCAAGATTTAATTGACAGCCTGCCAAAACGGCCCTAGCGGAGGCGCCATAAGTTGGAAGAGTTAGAGACACGAGATCTTTTGTTTCCTTTTTCAGTTATTTACTTTTAGTTGCAAAAGAAACAATTAGTAGTTAGTTTAGCTTAGTCGGGTACTACTTGCCCAAAGACTTCGTTTGTGGGCAAGAGTATCAAGTTTGCTTTTCAATAATAGTTAGTCAGTATTTCCCTTTTCAATTCTGATTAATTCTTTGAGATCGAGAAAGAAAGCACCGTGAATGTCATAGAAACTTGCAACGAAAATGACTACTCCAAGGCACTTTGGTTTTCTGAAAGCCTTCCTGTCTGGAGAATGATGCTAGCAAAAGGGTACTTTCCCCGGATTGGGGCTCGGAAAGCACTTACAAGGGATAACGGAACCGCCACCGGTTCCCCCACTTCACACAAAGCATGGCCTAGGATACGTCACTTCCATCCACGATGGGGATGACGAAGAAGAGTGGGGCTTCACTCAAATCAAGTGGGAAAGAACCACATACAAAGGCTACGATGACCCAAAGGCCAAGAATTACAACCTCGAGCCATATCGAAAGACACTCAATGGCTACTTCGATCGAGAAGGGGAAAGTATTCCCTACTTTATCTTTTCGTAACCATGGACCGATGATAAAGGAAAGCGCCAACCGGGCTTTGAAATCTTCAGCGATCGCGATGCTTCTCCGTATGAAACAACCCGTCCCACTAATCCCTAATGATTTGTGGGGCACGAAGGCGTAAATGAAAAGTGAATGGGACTTTGTGTTGGGAGAAGACATGCCGCGATAGCTTCCAAGACCCGTGCCGGTTAGAAGACAAATGCATCCATGCAATCTCCAAGGGGGACGCTCCAACTACCGATTACACAAGACTAATACGTAAATGTGATGAGCCAATTCTAAACCGGCACGTCACCGGAGGACCAGCTTGTTGATGAAGACTTCATGATCAAAGAGCTTGGTTGCACTCCCCATCCCCGCAGAAGATAGGCCCCGTAACTTTCACATTAGAAGCGTGCTCCACCTCCGATGAACTCACTCAAGAGGAAATCGAGGCGGTGGCCGAACATGTATTCCCTTACTTCCTTAATGAAAACTTTGATCTTTCCGAGTACCCCGAGATTGCTAACATCGTGAATGATGAATTAACTAATAATAATCAATATAACGAACACGTTAATAATGAATCATACGATGAGATAGATCAAGAAAACGAACAAATCTTAAAAGAATTAGCTAAGCAAGTAGGTCGTTCAGGAAAGAATGGCCCCGTTGACGACGAGGAAATGCAAACGGTTAATCTTGGGACAACGGAAGACCCTGCAGAAACAAAGATCGGCAGCCTTCTCCAAGGGGGAAGACAGAGAAACCTTGACGCAGCTCCTCAGAGAATATGTCGACGTCTTCGCTTGGTCCTACAAGGATATGCCTGGGTTGAATCAGTCAGTTGTAGAACACAAGATACCGCTGCTACCCAATGCCAAGCCAGTCAAACAGAAACTACGCAGAATCAAGCCGGAATGGTCAATGCAAGTGAAAGAGGAAATCATGAAACTCTTGAAGGTAGGGTTTATCAAAGTGATTGAATATCCTAATGGCTAGCAAACACGGTACAGTAGCCAAGTCGAACGGAAAATACGAGTCCGTGTCGATTTCGTGAGACTTGAATAAGGCATCCCCTAAAGATGACTTCCCGCTACCAAACATAGACATGTTGGTCGACGCCACAGCCGCATACGAGGTCCGCTCATTCGTCGACGGTTTCGCAGGGTATAACCAAATCCTCATGGCAGAGGAGGATCAACACAAAACAAAGATTCACCACACCTCGGGAACATTCTCGCTACACGGCCATGCCGTTTGGTCTCAAGAACGCAGGGGCTACTTATCAAAGGGCGCTACGACACTATTCCACGACATGATCCACAAAGAAATAGAGGTATACGTGGACGACATGATTATTCACTCAAAGGGGACAAGATGGTCGCACTTCGTAGATCTCGTAAAATTCTTCAATCGACCGAGACAAAGACAGATGAGGCTCAACCCCGCCAAATGCTCATTCGGAGTGGTCAAAGGAAAAGTCTTAGGGTACATGGTCACAGAGCGTGGCATAGAAGCAGACCCCGCCAAGATAAGGGCTATCATTGACATGCCTCCACCTGCAACACGTAAAGAAGTAAAGGGATTCATGGGCAGATTTCAATATATCGCCGATTCATCAATCAACCGACTACAATGTGCGATCCCATCTTCAAGCTACTTAAGAAAAATGCACCTCAAGAGTGGACCGAAGAATGTCAAGAAGCATTCGAGGAAGTTAAGCACTACTTAACCTCCCCACCCATCCTGGTTCCACCACACAAGGAGAAGCCCTTGAAATTGTACCTCGCGGTTACAAACAATGCATTAGGGGCTATGCTCTCTCAAGAACAAATTTCGCCTCGCACACGTAGAATGCCATCTATTTCGTCACCGCAGATTCCAAGGCAAATAAATCAACTACTCTCCACTCGACAAATCCCGCGCCGCCTTGTTTGGGTATCACAAAGGCTAAAGCACTATATGGAAGCCTTCCCCGTTCGTCTCATTGCAAAAATGGATCCACCGAAATATATCCTAGACAAATCAAATTTGTCTTCGAGACTCGGCCAAATGGTACTTCATGCTCGCGGGTATGATATCACTTACGTCACTCGAAATCCGTCGTGGGAGTGTATTCGCAGATCAATTGGCCGAATTTCCTTGTGACGGTGAAGGGGAAGACCCGCGATTCCCCGATGAGGACATCATGAGTATAGAAGAAGAAAATAAGTGGCAATTATTTTTCGATGGTGCAGCCAACAAGAGAGGGTTCGGCATCGGAATGTTGTTGGTAGACCCTAACGACATCTATACTCCACCGGCAAGACGTCTTGACTTTGACGCCACCAACAACACCGCAGTATCACGAAGCTTGCATAGCGGGGCTTCGAGGCAGCCCTAGAGCGCAACGTGACCGAACTCGAGGTATTCGGGATTCCCAATTAATCATCAATCGACATTGAAGAAGTGGAGGGTCCAAGATCCAACCCTTCAAAGATACAAAGGCCCACCTCCAAGAGTTGGCGCAACAATTTCAAGATGTCTCATTCCACTACCTCCCCGCAGACAAAAATCGGTTTGCGGACGCATTAGCCACACTTGCTTCTTTGGTCGAAATCCCTAAAGGAAAAGCAAGCCAAACCCTTCAAAATAACACGGCGTGCAACCCCGCATACTACGCCGTTATAGATCTCCATGATCGCAAAGACAAATGGTTATCCGAATGTGCCATTGTTGGGAACTCCGAAGAGAAACCGTGGTACTATGACATTTGGCATTTCATCCTAGATGGAACCATCCCACCCGAGATGCACCCAAAGACTCGATCGCCCTTAAGAGATTGGCCGCTAATTACGTCATCACCGCCGGCCGTCTATTCAAGAAACATTCCCAAGGAAACCTCCTTTGTGCCACCGAGGAAGAGGCCCAAGAAATAATGGACCATGTTCATCAAGGCATATGTGGAACCCACATGAGCGGAAACATGCTCGCCAAAAAGATCATCGACAAGGGTACTTTTGGCTAACCATGGAAGCCGACCGTACCAAAATGGTCAAGAAGTGCCATAAGTGTCGATACACGCCAATCTCCAAAGATGCACCGCCTTCCTTGCTGCATTACCCTATGACTTCTCCTTGGCCGTTCTCTACGTGGGGGATAGACGTGATTGGAAAGGTCACACCCGTAGGAGCTAACGGACACCGCTTCGTCCTAGTAGCCATCGACTATTTCACTAAATGGGCCGAGGCCGCCTCCTACAAAGTTCTCAATGCCGAAAGGCTGCGTAATTCATCAAGCACAACATCATCTCGCCGATATGGGGTTCCGCAAGAGATGATATCCGATAATGGGTCACACTTCGAGAAGGAAACAGACGCTCCTAACCGAGTACAAAATCACAAGACATAAGTCGTCTCCTTACGTGCCCTGCATACAAATGGAGCCGTTGAAGCCGCAAACAAAACAATCGAAACCATCATCGAAAAATGGCAAGCCACTGGAAAAGACTGCCCGACAAGTTACCTTTCGCACCGTGGGGATACCGCACTTCATCCGAACAGCCTACAGAGAGACTCCCTACGCCCTCACATTCGGAATGGAGGCCGTCTTACCAATAGAATTGGAAATACCATCACTTAGGGTTCTCCTAGAAAACCAAGTGAACGAGGTCGACCGGCTAGGAAGCGTATACGAAGAGTTGGCCCCGTTGGACGAAAGAAGGTTGAAAGCAAACCAACACACTCAAGCTTACCAAAGAAGAATGGCAAGAGCTTTCAACAAAAAGGTCAAGACAAGGAACATCGTAGTAGGTGACCCGGTTCTCCGTGAGCACCGTCCCCGGACCTTTCAACCCGCTAGGCAAGTGGGGACCAAGATGGGTAGGACCTTACATTGTGAAGAAGATATTCTCTGGGGGAGCCCTTCACCGTGGACTTAGACGGAGATCAACTACCGAAGCCGGCCAACATGGACAAGCTCAAGAAGTACTTCGCGTGACTTGCCCTCCTAAAAAGAAATCGCTCGCTAGGTTGAAAATCCCGAAAAGGACGGCCTAGGCAAAAATTAGAGCTCGCACAAGAAAAGAAGCCCGCTAGATTGAAAACCCGAAGGGGCGGTCTAGGCAGAAGAAAGGGTGTGCATAAAAAAAAAAAAAAGGGGCCTTATCTCGCGCGAGATTACCCTCGCATGGAGCCGTATTTTGTCCTTTTTCTCTCAAAATGAACTACGTTAGACCTGAGCCTCTTATTTAATTGCAGTAAAAGAGGAACGTAGGCAGCCTTCGGGTTCGGTCTAATCAAATAAATAAATCTACTTTTGTCCTTTTATTAATCGAATGCATTTTTATTAATGACAAAAGGGAAATCCTAACCACAACGACTAATTTGCTAAGCTAACAACCTTGAAAAATACTAATAAAATAAAAACTATTGACCTATCAGAGCAATCTCTTGGTACTCCTTAAGATCTAGCCTTTCATTGACTTGGTAGGCCGGCGGACATGGTCACCACCGTCTTCGCGATCCTTCTTACGTTTTGAGCCCCTCAAAGTAGAACATCCCTCGAGGCGATCAAAGACAGACTCCGAAAGCCTCTTAAAGACACCGGGCCTATCTAGAGCTTGCGTCTTTCCAGCATCCCTTTGCCTCGCCTCTCGTACCAATCCCCATCGAGAAAATCCCGAGTTGGATCAGCCGTACATTAGCAGGATCGACCGAGCCTCGCTCCTTCGCAAAATACTACTAGCCACAAAAGAATCCCCTAGCAAATAAAGCCGCAGATCATCAATCTTCTCCGCACTAGGGTGACCAAGATGAAGGAACCAATCCAAATACTTATCGATAAGAAGATGCTTGCATTAAAGGTCCGAAGGTTCGACCACCGGTCCCGACTAGTTCCTTCACCCCATGCTTGAGCTAGTCGCCGCGCAAACTCTACACCAATGTAAGACACTTCACGAGAAGCTCCTTCGAAAAGATAAGTGTCCCGCCGACCAAGCCGACTGAGCACCCGCTGGGAAAATAAAAAGAGGAATCTCGCAAACCCTAAGAACCACCCCGTCAAAACCCTTGGTATTGGCAACATACTTGTTCAACCTCCAATAAGGCGGACACCAAAGAATGTCGCTAGCTTCGGTCTTCGCAATCAACTCAAATTTATTCATCCGCCGAAAGATCCTTGATCAATAACTTGCGCGTATGATATGTGAAAGGGGAATATTCCAACGGGGACCTACCAACTTGAGATGCTCCCTAAGCCAAATGGTCACCGTAAGAGGACTCCTCGAGTCATGGCACCGGTCCTATGCAGCTCATCAAGACCATGCAGGTCTCACCCAAGATTAGCGGAATAATGTTCCTAGAACGTTTTCTAGCCTCGCAGAACAATTTCCACCAGTTGGGAGTCTACCAAACCATCCCCGCATGTAAAACGTAACATCTCCGAAAAGAGAAAGGGCCGTAAAGTTCCGTTTGTAGACATGAAAAGCGTCATCATTCGAATCACCGCCGAAGCGTCCCGAAAGAAGAGCAATCAACCCACTTGCGGTGAACCAACTCGTAGCAAGTATCAAGGGGGATCCCTAGCAATTCATTCAAAGCCTCCGAATGATTCCTATGGTACTTAGGAACAAAGAATCTCACCAAATAAAGGCATATCCAAGATAATTGCAAATTCCTCCACAAGAGGCACCATCTCATTCAAAGAAAAATTGAAAAGGTGAATAGAGGGATCCCAAAATCGAGCAAAGACCCCGCAAGAGATTCCAATCCGGCTGAGGTTCTTCAAGGTGAAGAGAATTCTCGAATCCGAATTTCGCAATAAACCTATTGCGAGATCGGCTGCGAAACGACCTCACCAAATCTCTCGGATGCTTGCTTGAAAGATTCAATCACTTCGTATGACAGAGAAAATCATCGACAATCATGGACGCTGGGGGAATCTCCTCGAAGCCATGGATCGCAGTGGTTGGAAAAGAAGCCAAGAGTTTAACCCTAATGTAATGTCTCTAGAGTTTGAAAGGCTAGAATGAGTTATCTCGGCCGGACTACGTGGTGATTTTATAGGGAAAACCGACAAAATCCTGTTCGAAAAAGGAAGAGATCTCTCGTCGGGTAGCGTGTCTCGTGCGAGACACCTTATCTCGCGCGAGATATTGCTACGGCAAAACAAAGAATATTTCGCTCAAACAACAATCTAGCCCCGACTTGACGAAGCAAGTCTCGAAAAACCTTCATGTACAGTTCATAACATGCAGCAAAACACCAAGATTCGAGCTAAAAATTGTGGCCTAACGGCCATTCCATTCCATTCCATTTTTAAAAAAAAACATGGAAAGTCGAGAAAGTTAATTAACTAACTAATTAAACCTAGGATTAGGGGTTATGAAAAACCATTGTTTTGTGCTACCTACTTGTTCCTAACAGGTACCAAAGAAGAAGAAAAATTGTCCGGGCCCACACGGCCAATATATACGTATCATCGAAATCGATAAAGAGAAAGGGAGGGATCACGCCATCGTATCGCCCGAGCTACCGGCACCTCCGCCATCACCACCACGTGGGGCTACCATCCCTCCTCGACCTCTTGGCTCCACAAGTAGGGGTCACCGCCGAGGCCACCGTCGAGGCCGCCAAAGAAGCCTTATGGAATGTGCCTCTGACAGTCCGACACCAAGGCCATCACCCCGCCATCTTGGTCGCTCCACGGTTATAATCGGCCGCGGACATGGTGACTCGACAACCAAAGAAAAGGAATGCTCGTATGAAGTCGGACATATACACTTATATGGACGAATACGAGAGATAATACAAACAAACATACCGAGGAGACGTCCGGCGGAAGGCGGTAACCCTCAGAATATGATCCAGTAGCCTGGATGTGGCCCATCATCGGCATACTCCCCATCATGTACGTGTAGCTCAAAGGGCCGAAGTCCGGCACGAAGGGCGCAGAACCAAGCAGCTCGGGAAGAAGTGCTAGGGCCGAGGAACCCGAAGCGTGGCAGGTGGAGCCACGAGCATGTGATCGCCTATCCCCACCAGAGGGGACCCATCAAGCGAGGCAGAACTCCGCATAAGAGGCCCCGGGATAACACAAGCCGTTGCCACATCACCCACCAAAAGACCTCGCATAGTCATCATCTCGGAATGGAGTAGGTGGGATACATCGCCCTCGGCGGATCCGCCGCACGCTATACGGCAGCTACCCCGCCATGCCGCTGGGAAGACCCGCTCACCAAGATACATGGTATCTCCCTCCAAAGATGCCAAAGATCCTCTCGCATCCCGGTAGCATCCCAAGCACGATGCACCTCCCGCTCCAACAAGGTCCAGTGGATATAGGCCCAGCCTCTCGTACTCAAAGGTGTCCAAAGATGGTCCTCGCCTCGCCACCGTCGTGGTCCACTCCCGGTTCTCCTCCTCATCAACGCTCCGATTAGGGTGGCTCCACCTCCCGATATCCGGAACAAAGGGGTCCGGCTCTCCAACTCAAACCTGTACAATCCAAGGACAGTATAGCCCCATATCTGCACAAAGAAAACAGAGCGAATTCAGTATGAAACACAGACAGAGCATACAGACGGAGAGCAGAAACAGAATCAAAGAGCATACCTCCCAGGCATAAGAATACCCTGACAGGGAATCCTTGGTATTCCTACACGCCTCATCCATGGCGTGGTAGCAAAAGGCCAGCCCCGCTGAGCCCCAATCATATCCGCTCACCTCATCCAGATTCACCAACAAACGTAGCAGAGAAAGACGAGCCGTAGAAGAATGGTTCGCAAAGATGGTCTCAGAAAGGATATACCAGAGGGCACCCCTCACCAACCGATCAGTAACTGCATTTGGCTTCTCCGCGTAGTCCTCAATCTGACGCCGGAGGGGTGTCACCAAGAAGAAACCCCTTAACCTTGTTAGGGAGAAACCAATCAACTGTCTCCACACTACTGACCCGCAGCTTATAACCCGAAGTCTTAGGCAGGGATCACCAATGAACTCTAACCCCGTGATGGCAAGGAAATCGCCTGAGTCATAGTCGCTTCCCGAAGCGCAAATGAACGGTGTGGGTAGTATCCCACCACCTCTCTCGAATCGCCCGAAGAACTTGGGAGTCCGCCTTATTCCCCGAAGATTATCAACCAAGGTCAATAACCCCGTTTGGGCCACCCTATCCCGAACGCCATCAAGATCCTTGATCTTGTCCCACACCGCTTAGCCATTTTCGGCTTCCTCGGCAATTCTTCGTTGGCCTATATGACCGCAAAACAGAGGAAAGACAAAAAGGGCAATGTTAGAAATCATTCCATGTCAAGAAATCAATGAAATAGAAGAAAATTTTCATTGGGGCATTTCATCAAACACTTGGCGTGCGTACAAGAAAAGCTTGCCCAAGGATGCCATTCATGATCCGAATCAACCTCTCCTACAATCCATGATGTGTAGGAGGCCCATACGCACACAATGCAACAACAATCATCCAAAGAAACGCACAAAATCAACGCATGCAAGAAGGAACCTAGTTCTAAGCATGAACAAGAAAAGAAAGTCCATTGATGGAATTTGAATTCAAGAAAAGTGAGTTCAAGCTCAATGCAATACAAGAATCAAGAATTGAGAAAGAAACTCTTACCAAGCCCTCCCGAACAAAGCGAGATATGCGCGTGCCTATCGAAGGTGAGATCATCGCGGGGATAATCCTTCCCTAGTAAATAACTCCCCAAGATAGGATTCCTTTGTTCTTGAGCCATTGATTATGGAGGGAGGAGGGATTGAGAATGGATTAGGAGGAGAATCACCAAGCAAATCCACGAAAAAATTGCAAGGAAAATGACCTTGGCTCAAGCTAGGGAGGGAACTTTGAAAAGGATGTTTTCAAATTCAAAGAGGAGCTGCTGATTTATATGCCCCGACAAGAAAAGTCCCGCGCGGTATACCTTATCTCGCACGAGATATACCTTCTGGAATGTTACGAAATTGTCCTCGACAATAAGCGTCTACGCAACGTCAAAGTTCAAAATTTTGACACATTTACCCTTGGAAATGACAAATTAGCAAGGAAACGTGGAAAAATCGGCACCGCAAGTCACGGAACGAGCCAAACGTGACGCCCGCACGATCGCCTGCTACGGCACCCGCCGCCCGAAACCGAGTGGTCCAAAGATCAACTCAATCCACATGGTTCAACGCCCAAACAGTGAATCATCAAATTAAAAGCTCGGTCCAACGCTCAAACAGTGGATCGTCATCATAAAAGCCCTGGCCCAATGCCCAAACAGTGGATCGTCATCAACCAAAAGCTCGGTCCAACGCCCAAACAGTGGATCGTCATCATAAAAGCCCGGTCCAACGCCCAAACAGTGGATCGTCGAACCAAAAGCTCGGCCCAACGCCCAAACAGTGGATCGTCATCATCAAAAGCCCGGTCCAACGCCCAAACAGTGGATCGTCAAAATAAAAAGCCCGATTCAACGCCCAAACAGTGAATCGTCATCCTCAAACAACAAAAAGCCCGATTCGGAACCCGTAAAGGCGAATCGTCACAAAACCGACAGGACTCGTGAGGACCGGACAGGTAAGCCTTTGTTTTCTAACATATTTCCCGCAGTTCTGAGCCTGCAGTGCGAATCTTCAAACATACAGTATATTCGTAATTGGGTCTTGATTTGATTCCTCGCATGAATTTATCTTTCAAAACAAAATCTCCTCGATTTTCAAATGATTTTCAAAATACCTAAAGCAAATTTCTTTTCGTGTTTTGGAGTCGAACTACGTCATGGTCTGATTCTCCGATAGAGATACGTAGGAAGCCGTGCGACCCGACCATCCCGATGTTAAGAATGATGTCTTTTCTATCGACGACATGACTTCTTCCATAAGTCTTGTCGCCGAGGGGCTCAGACACCCCATTCTCGAACACGTCGGATCATATTTATACCACTCGAGTCTCGCTTGAGTCAAGAAGTAGAAATCCACCATTTCGTCATGTTTCGTTAAGTTTTGACTAACCACCGTTAGTTTGGGACTAAACTGCATACGAGATAACGAGGAAAGGATGGAATTGTCCACATAAGAAATATCTCGCCGCGAGATGGCGTGTCTCGCGCGAGATATCCTCCCTCTCGCAAAGATGCGTATGCGCTTCCTCGTCGATTTCAACCTCTTTTCGGGATAAAACTTCATCCATCCGGCCAACCAATAGAATTTGGAGTCTGGAACCATCTTGAAGTGTTTGATCTCATCTTCAACACTTCCCCAACCCCTATAAATACCTGGTGACTTCCAAGGTTGAAAAGGAGGACAAAGTCCAGAATTTCACAACACACACATATTTTGTTGGTTTCTTTCCCTGAAGGAATCCTACGAAATCACCCTAAAAATCACCTTAAAGTTTGTTTGTCAATCTTGTTGATAAACAAACATCAAGATCCAAGTCAAAGACGGAGGCGAAGCTCTGTCCGTATCGAGACTCGATTCTAAACTTGAGTCAAAACTCTGCCCAAATCACCTCACGCAAGGTAACCCCTAAATCCCTTTCTAATTGATTGTTAGAGTGGTATAAATCTATTGAATCTAGTATCGGCCTAGAGCCTCTCCTAATCATGGAGACGGTCTCGAAGCAATCGATCCTACATTCCGTTTAACCCCGTTAAATGGATCTTTTATTGTTTAAAATCCTTTTCTTCTTCCTTTTGAAAACCTCTCTTTTCTTTAGCAAGACCGATCTCCGGATTGGGTGGAATGAATGCTCCTTGACCTACCAATTCCATAACCTAAGCCCCAAACCCAAATCTATTTCAAAATGGTTTTTCTATGTTCTCCAAACGAATAATATAGGTGGCGACTCAAAAAGATAAAATTCTTCTCACAACGCTACAAGGGGCTCTGTGAGTACGCCAATACATTTCGTGACCCTTCAAAAGTGCCTTTTAATGTAATAAAATTACACTAGGGGCATTTTGGTAAATTCCCAATCCATTCTAAGACTTCCAGAAACTTTTTATAAGTTTTTGTGAAGGAAGTGCTTTTAAGTCATTTTTCCAGGCAAAAGGACCTACAGGGAATTACCTGTTTTGGACCTGTTGGGAATTACCTTGAAAGGTTCCAGAACAGGTCGTTGGCGCCAGAAACGGTTACATGGCCAGCCAAGTCGTGCGACACAACGGGCCAAGGAAAACTGAAGTGGAAGGTCGTGCGACATAAGTTGCCCATCATCAGCAGCCTATAAATAAGACCCTACCCCTCTCATTTCTGGATCCTTTTTCCAGCTTCCTACTGTTACCCTGCCAAAATATGCCCAGAACCTTGTCTCTCTCCTCCTTCCATACAAACCCACACCAATTCCTTCAATTCCCTCATCTTTCATACATAATCCACCCATCTCCCTCTCATACATCCATATACACCACCACTAGATCTCCAATTCACCATCACTCCAAAGCTCAATACAGTCCAGAAGCTGTTCAGAAGGGTTCTATACCTGACTAGGGTATAGAATTCGTGGATCTACAATCACTTCATCCCTCTCTTCTCTTTCATGCTACTTTGCCATCTTCATAATTCATGCAATATCTCTTCATCTGATTCGATAATTATACTCCATCTGTTCCTAATTGTCGAATCATAATTGCCATCTCTCTGTTTAATTGATTTGTTTGGTTTAATTGCTTGTTCATGGTTTGATCTCATCATAATTGTGGCTTGTTTGCCAAGGGAGTGTGGATCTCCCCATATCCACACCCCTTGGTCAATCCTTTGTTGATTCGTGGTTATCTGAGTTGAATTGGTGTTATAGTTCGATCTTATTGGATCTTTGTTGAATCTGATTTCAAATTGTAAAGTCTTTACAGAGAGTCAGGTTATGTCACGCGACACAACTGGCCACTCCAGGTCCTGTGTAGTGCAACATAACTAGCCACTCTGCAGAGACCATCATTTCAGTTGTAATCTGTTCTTCTTCATTGTAATCGGGATGTGGCCTCCCATGGTAAATGGTTCACAAGATGTAATTCCTTCAGTTGAGCAATAAAACAAAGCATTAAAATGCATTTATCACATATTTTTGTCTCACACATTTGCACACACGTTTGAATGAATTGGATGTTGAACATAGAAAGACTCGTTTACGAACGAGGCATGTTGGGTGAACTCTCGGTTCTTCCCAACACGTAACCTGACCCCCGAACCCATTTTCTCTTTTCAAAAGGTTTTCAATGTTTCCTTTAAAATGGCGTGGCGACTCCCAATTTTTATAAATTTTTAGGCGAGCGTACATTCACCATGCAGGGGTATTCTTATGCCTGGGAGGTACATTTTCTAACCTTGTTTTGTCATTTATCTGCACATTTTGTCCACATTTTGTACTGAATCTTGTTCTGTCTTTCTGTACAGATCTGGGGATATGCTGTCTTTTTGTTGCATAAGTTTGAGCCTGAGTGAGCATGGGGCTCAGTTTCCAGATATCAGGAGATGGAGCCACTCCAAAAGCACTGTGGACGAGGAAGAGGGGGAAGATTGGACCCTTACTGTTGAGGAGGCGCGAGCCTTGCTCAGTTTCAGTTTTGAGCAGCAGGTTTTATATCCGTGGACCTTGTTGGAGAACGAGGTTCATGGTGCGTGGGCCGTCACCGACACACAGAGGATCTTGGTATCACTTGATGGAGATACCATGTATTTGGGTGAGAGAGTCTTCCCTCATCATGGTCGGGGTTCACTCGTTCGGAGAGTGCCAGAGGATCCGCCCAGGGAGATGCACCCTACCTTTCCAGTCTCTGCTCAGGTATATGCCAATTAGGTGAATGGGTATGAGGTAGAGGACTGTGCGGTCTGAGGGGCTTCATATGAGGAGTTCTTGCCTCGTCTGATGGGTCCCCTTGTGGTGGGTAGTAGGCAGCCACGAGCGCATGCTTCTACTTATGAGTCCGGTTCTGGCTCGTCAGCCCCAGGCGCTTCTTCCCAGTATGGGAATTATGTGCCTTACATGCCGGATTATGGTCCTCCGAGCTACTCGTACATGATGGGAGGTATGCAGATGATGGGCTCCATCTCGACCACAAATCAAATTCCTGAGGGTTATCGCCTCCCTCCCAATGTCTCTTCGATAAGACTGATTTTTTTTTTGCTCATATTGTTTCTGGTGTCGTCCATATATATATATATATATATATATATATATATATATATATATATATATATATATATATATATATATATATATATATATATATATATATATATATATATATATATATATATGTCCAATTTTTTCTGAGTATCTCCTTTTATTTAACAGATCACCATGTCCGCGGTGGATTACAATCGTGGGGCGAACAGGATGGCCGGCTTGATGGCCTTAGTGTCGGACCTCTCCGAGAAGTTGTTCCATAAGGCGGCTTCGACGGCGTCGACCATTGCCTCTGCAGTGACCCCTACTTACGGAGTCAAGAGATCAAGGAGGGACGGTAGTCCCGGTGGAGATGATGATGGCGGCGCTGGCAGCTCGGGAGATATGGTAGCATAGGTCCCCCTTACTCCCCCATTTCTTTGAAATTTGTCTGGAACTTGTACATATTGGCCGGGTTGGCCCAAACATCATTTCTTTCTTTCTGTACCTGTTAGCAAGTAGTTTGAACAGCAACAAGTATTTTCTTATTTACTAATCTAATTCTAATCAGTTTTTGCTTTCTTGACTTTTGTGGTGATATCCACGAGGAATGGAATGGCCAATTCTGGTCAAGCTTTGGGTATATATACTGTGTATGAAGGATATATTTGCAGGTTTCGAGACTTGTTTCGGCAAGTCAGGGCTAGATTGATTATTTGTGCAGAAATTCTGCAGAAATTATAGAAGGTTTGTCTCGCGCGAGACAAGGTGTCTCGCGCGATACATGCTTTCCAGGCCAGAGTTCCTTTACTTTTCGAACAGGATTCTGTCAGATTTTCCCTTTATAAACACATGTAGTCCGGTCAAATACTTCATTCAAGCCTCCAAAACTCTAGAGGTATTTTATTAGGATCAAATTCTTGCTTTTTTCTTCAACCCTTTGATCTATAACTTCCAAGGAAATCGCTCCAACGTCCATGATTGTCGATGAATTTTTTTTGCCTCTCGATGCAATCCAAGCTTTCAAGCAAGCCTCAAGGAGCTTTGTGAGGTCGTTTCATAGTCGGGCTCACAATAGGTTTATTGAAGAATTTGGATTCAGAATCCTCTTTACTTTGAAAAATCTCCAACCGGATTGGAATATTCTGCAGGGAGCTTCTAGGTTTTGGGATCCTTCTCTTCATCTCTTTAATTTTTCCCTTAATGAGATGGTACCCACCGTAGAGGAATTTGCCATTATCTTGGATATGCCTTTGACGGTGAGATTGCGATTCCTAGGTATGATACGAATCATTCAAAAGCTTTGAACGAATTATTAGGAATTCCCCTTGATGCTTATTATGAGTTGGTTCACCGCAGGTGGGTAGATTGTTCTTCTTTTCCCGAACGCTTTGGTGGAGATTCGAACGATGAGGCTTTCCATGTTTACAAACGGAACTTCTTGGCCCTTTCTCTTTTTGGAGATGTATTGTTCACATGTAGGGGTGGCTTGCTTGACTCCCAATTGGTGGAAATTGATTTCCAAGCTAGGGGACGTTCTAGGAACATCCTTCCTTTAGAATTGGGTGAGACCCTTCATGATTTTGACGAGTTGCATAGGACCGGTGCCATTACTCAAGGGAGTCCTCTTTTGCTGACTATTTAGCTTAGAGAACATCTCAAATTGGTAGCCCCTCCGTTGGAGTATTCCCCTTTTATGTATCACATGAGGAAGCTTTTGATCAAGGATCTTTCGCAGGATGAGTGGGCTCAATTGATTACAAAGGCCACTACCACATATATCATTTGGTGTCCACCGTTTTGGAGATTGAACTAGTATGTCGCCAATACCAGGGGTTTTGATAGGGTTATGCTTCCGGGCTTGCGAGATTCCTCTTTCTATTTTCCCAAGCGGGTGCTCCATCAATTCGGTCAACAACAGGATACTTTTATTTCTGAAGGAGTCTCTCGTGAAGTGTCCTATATTGGTCTGGAATTTGCAAGGGTGCTAGCTCAAGCTTGGGGTGAAGGGACCAGTCGAGATCGTTGGACGAACCTTCGAAGATTTGATGCAAGTGTCTTCTTATCGGATAAATACTTAGATTGGTTCTTCCATAGTGGTCACCCAAGTGCGGAAAAGATTGATGAGATACGGTGTCCATTGTTAGGAGATTCTTTTGTGGAGAGCAGCGTTTCAAGAAAGAGCGAGGCTCGATCGGATCCTGCTAATGTATGAACTGATCAAACCCAAGATTTCCTTGATTGAGATTGGTATGAAAGAAGAGGTAACGGTCTCCCCGGAAAGATGCAAGCTTTGGATAGGTCCAATGTCTTCAAGAAGCTTGCAAAATCTATTTTTACTCGCCTTGATGGATGTCCTTCCTTGAAGGGTCCGAATCTCAAAAGAGATCGAGATTATGGTAGTGATCATGTCCGTCGGCCTACAAAGTCAATGAAAGGTTGGATCCTAGAGAGTACCAAGAGATTGCTTTGACAGATCAAGTAGTTTTAGTTATTAGTATTTTTTTTCAAGATTCTTAGCTTAGCAAATTTGTCGTTGTCGTAAGAATTTTCCTTTTGTTATCAGCAAATGCATTCAATTAATACAAGGACAAGATTTGATTTTATTATTTGGTTAGACCGAACCCGAAGGCTGCCTACGTTCCTCTTTTACATCAATTAAATAAGAGGCTCAGGTCGACGTAGTTCATTTTGAGAGAAAATGGACAAAAATTCATTTTCTGACAGAGGGGTAGTCTCACACGAGAGAAGGCCTTTTTTTTATGCACACCATGGTTTTTGCCTAGACCGCCTTTTCAGGTTTTCAATCTAGCGGGCTTCTTTTTTTGTGCGAGCTCTAATTTTTGCCTAGGCTGTCTGTTTTGGGATTTTCAACCTAGCGAGTGATTTTTTTTTCAATAGGACAAGTCACACGAAGTACTTCTTGAGCTTGTCTATATTGATCGGCTTTGGTAGTTGATCTCCGTCTAAATCCACCAGCTAAAGGGCTCCCCCAGAGAATATTTTCTTTACGATATAAGGTCCTATTCATCTTGGTCCCCACTTGCCGAGAGAGTTAAAAGGTCCCAGAGAACTAGGTCGCCTACTCTTATATTCCTTGTTTTGACCTTTTTATTGAAAGCTCTTGCCATTCTTCTTTGGTAGGCTTGAGTGTGCTCGGCTGCTCTCAGTCTCCTTTCGTCTAGCAGGGCTAGCTCTTCGTATCTGTTTTCCAACCAGTCGACTTCGTTAAATTGGTTTTCTATGAGAACCCTAAGTTAAGATAATTCCAGCTCTACAGGTAAAACGGCTTCCATCCCGTATGTGAGGGCGTACAGAGTTTTATCGGTGGCTGTTCGGACCGAGGTGCTATATCCCCAAAGTGCGAAGGGTAGTTTTTCGAGCCAATCCTTTCCAGTGACTGCCATTTTCCTGATGATAGTTTCGATCGTTTTATTTGCGACTTCAACTGCTCCATTCGTTTGAGGCCTGTAGGGGGAGGACTTGTGCCTTACGATTTTATATTCTGTCAAGAGACGGTCGGTTTCTTTCTCAAAGTGGGAGCCATTATCAGATATCATCTCTTGCGGCACCCCATATCGGCAAATGATGTTGTGCTTGATAAACTCTGCTACCTTTCTAGCATTCAAGACTTTGTAGGAGGCGGCCTCGATCCATTTAGTGAAATAGTCGATACCTACTAGAACGAAACTGTGCCCGTTGGTTCCCGTGGGTGTGACCTTTCCAATCACATCTATGCCCCATGTAGAGAAGGGCCAAGGGGATGTCATAGGATACAGTAAGGAAGGCGGTGTATACTGAAGGTTAGCATGGACCTGGCACTTATGTCATTTCTTGACCATGTTGGTGCAGTCTACTTCTATGGTTAACCAAAAGTATCCTTGTCTGATGATCTTCTTGGCGAGCATATTTTCGCTCATGTGGCCCGCACACTCCTTGATGAACATTGTCCATTATCTCTCGGGCCTCTTCTTTGGTGGCGCAGAGGAGGTTCCTTTTTGAGTACTTTTTGAATAAGCGATCAGCAATGATGATATAATTAGATGCTAATCTTGTAAGGACAACCTGAGTTTTCTTATCTGCCTCAGGTGGGAAGGTTCCATACAGGATGAAATGCCAAATGTCATAGTACCAGGGTTTCTTATCGGAATCATCGATGGTGGCGCATTTGGATAACCACTCATCCTTATAGTCATGAGGTCTATGATGGCGCAGTAGGCAGGAGTTGCTCGCCAAGTTACTTTGAAGGGTTTTACTGCTTTCCCTGCAGGAATTTCGACCAAGGAAGCAAGCGTAGCCAAAGCATCTGCAAACCGATTTTTGTCTCTGGGGAGGTAGTGGAACGAGATATCTTGGAATTGTTGCAACAACTCGTGGAGGTATGTATTGTATCTTTGAAGGGTTGGATCTTGGATCCTCCACTTCTTCAGTGTTTGATTAATGATCAACATAAAATCTCCATATACCTCAAGTTCAGTCACATTGCATTCTAGGGCTGCTTCGAATCCCGCTATACAAGCTTCGTATTCGGCAGTGTTATTAGTGGTGCAAAGTCGAGGCGTATCGCTAGCGGAGTATAGATGTCATCGGGATCTACCAATAACATTCCGATGCCATAACCTTTCTTATTGGCTGCGCCATCAAAAAATAATTGCCACTTATTTTCGTCCTCTATACTCATGATGTCTTCATCAGGGAATCGCGGGTCTTCCCCCTTCACTTCGTCACAAGGAAATTTGGCTAACTGATCTGCGAATACACTCCCCCTGATGGATTTCTGAGCGACGTAAGTGATATCATATCCCGCGAGCAAGAAATACCATTTGTCCAAGCACGAAGATAGGTCGGATTTGTCAATGATGTACTTAAGAGGTTCCATTCGTGCGATGAGACGAACTAGAAAGGCTTCCATATAGTGTTTTAACCTCTGTGTTACCCAGACGAGCGTAACACAAGACTTATTGAGTGGAGAGTAGTTGATTTCACTGCCTTGGAATCGACGGTTGACAAAGTAAATTGCATTCTCTGTGTGGGAATTTGGCTGTTCTTGAGCAAGCATAGCCCCTAGTGATTTCACTGCCTTATAGTCAGTTGATTGATGAATCGACTGATGTATTGGAGTCTGCCCATGAATCCTTTCACCTCTTTCTGTGTTCTTGGCAGTGGCATGTCTATGATAGCCTTTATTGTGGTGGGATCTGCTTCTATGCCACATTTGGTGACCATCTATACCAAGACTTTTCCTTTGACCACCCCAAATGAGCATTTTGGGGGGTTGAGCCTCATCTTGTGTTGTCTCAGTCGATTGAAGAATTTTCTGAGATCTATGAAGTGCTGACCATCTGTCCCTCTGGAGTGGATAATCATGTCGTCGACGTACACCTCTATTTCCTTGTGGATCATATCATGGAATAGTGTTGTGACTGCCCTCTGATAAGTAGCCCCTGCATTATTTAGACCAAACGGCATGACCGTATAACAAAATGTTCCCCAAGGTGTGGCGAATGCTGTTTTGTATTGGTCTTCTTCTGCCATGAGAATTTGGTTGTGTCCTGCGAAACCATCCACGAATGAGTGGACTTCATAAGTTACGGTAGCATCGACCAACATGTCTATGTTTGGTAATGGGAAGTCATCTTTAGGGGATGCGTTGTTCAGGTCTCTGAAGTCAACACAGACTCGTATCTTCCCATTTGCTTTGGCCACCTGCATTGTATTGGCTAACCATTCCGGGTATTCGATTACCTTGATAAATCCTACATTCAGGAGCTTCATTATCTCTACTTTCACCTGCATCAACCATTCGAGCTTAATCTTGAGTAGTTTCTGTTTGACTGGTTTGGCGTTAGGTAGCAGCGGTATTTTGTGTTCCACAATCGACTGATTTAACCCTGGTATATCTTTGTAGGACCAAGCGAAGACGTCAACATATTCTCTGAGGAACTGAATTAGGATTTCTCTGTCTTCCCCTTTGAAGAAGCTGCCGATCTTGGTTTCTCTGGGGTCTTCTGTCGTCCTAAGGTTAACCGTTTGTATTTCTTCATTGTCAACAGGGCCATTCTTTCCACAACGACCTACTTGCTTTGCTAATTCTTTCCAGATTTGTTCGTTTTCTTGATCTATCTCATCATATGATTCATTATTAACTAGTTCGTTATATTTATTATTATTAGTTAATTCATCATTCACGATGTTAGCAATCTCAGGGTACTCAGAAAGATCAAAGTTTTCATTAAGGAAGTAGGGGAATACATGCTCTGGCACCACCTAAATTTCCTCTTGAGTGAGTTCATCAGAGGCATAGCCTGACTCTAAAGTGAAAGTTACAGGGCCTATCTTCCTGCGGGGATGGGGAGCACAACCAAGCTCTTTGATCATGAAGTCTTCATTAACAACTGGTCCCCCGGTGATGTGCCAGTTCAGAATTGGCTCATCACACTTTCGGATTAGCTTCGTGTAATCAATAGTTGGAGCGTCCCCCTTGGATATTGCATGGATCTGGCTGTCTTCTGGTCGGCACAGATTCTTGAATTGTCGCAGCATGTCTTCTCCCAACACAAAGTCCCATTCGTTGGTCACTTCAGCTTTTGCACCCCACAAATATTTAAGGATTAGTGGGACGGGTTATGTTTCATCCGAAGAAGCGTCGCAGTTGTTGAAAATTTTGAAGCCTGGATGGCGCTTTCCTTCATCGTCAGTCCATGGTTCTGGAAAGATGAAGTATGGGATGTCTTCCCTTTCTCGAATGAAATGGCCATTGAGCGTCTTTCGGTATGGTTCGAGGTTGTGGCCTTTGGTCTTTGAATTATGGTTACCTCTGTATGCAGTTCCTTCCCACTTGATTTGAGTAAGGGTACACTCTTCTTCTTCACTTTCATCATCAATGGTAAGGATATATCCTAGGTCGTGTTTCGTGTGCAATGGGGGAATAGGTGGTGTCTCTATTATCCCTTGCAAGTATTTGCCAAGTCCCAAACCAGGAAAGTATCCCTTTGCTTGCATCATTCTTAAAACAAGAAGGTTTCCAGAAAACTAAAGTGCTTTGGAGTAGTCATTCTCGTTGCAAGTCTGGATGACGTTAATGGTGCTATCCTTCTCAATTTCGAAACCACTGAAAGTAGTCGGAAGTGCTATGCTGTAGACAAGAAGAGATACTGACTAGAAGATGGGGGGAGGTTTATGGTAGATCTATAGAAGACCTATAAGATGGGGGGGAGGTGTATGGTAGATCTATAGAAGACCTATAAGAACAACAACAAGGAGACTCAAATATGAACAAGGATATTGATATTACCAGTACGTGGCATTGTTACCATGATTATCCCTCACTTTATTCAAAGTGATTGCCGAGGAAGGTTATGATTTCCCGCCTATATACTAAGTATATCTAGGAACTATGAAGAACACTCAAAAACATTTTAAAGAAAACTTATGAACAAGCAAGTAAGAAGAACTTTGCTAGAGAGAATTGAGAGAAGGAAATAAGAAAGAAAGTTTTTATTTCTTCAAGGGATGATTTCAAATGAAAACCTTACCCCTATTTATAGTACATAAGGGGAGGATACAAACAACACACTTTTTACAAGAGATAAGATATTATCTTCTTATCTTTAATTTACAACCATATATAATGCTTTAAATTAAAACCACACATAGAAAGCAATCAGCCCTAAAGATGACCTAAGTGCTTACATCATAAAAATTATGACCTAAGAGCTTACATCATTAAATTAATGACATAATCATGATGAATAATGATGTCATTATTTTCTTTAATTGCTGATTTTTATTTTACTTCCACCTGGAATCTGGATGAGACGGATCATCTTCGTATGGATCAAAGTAGCATCCTTCATTATCACTCTCATTGCTATCATACTGATAAGCGGTACCATCTGGTGTGAGTTGCCTGGTGAGATGTGATTCATTCCAATCTGCTAGTGCTTTAATCCATTTTGCAGCTATCGGGTGATCTTTTGGCCAAACTTCTGTTCCGAATAATATTTCTACTGGAATAGAGGCTGGATCAACCATATTTTCTCTTGCCATCTCTTCTCTCATACCTATATGGATATCACGATATTTCATGGAGAACCGGAGATCATTCTTGTCAAGGTTTACCATTCGTGGATGAAGGCGGTCGGAGCATGATAGACAAACGATTCTCCTTATTTGTTGATGATTGCCGGTGGAAGGAATGAGCATGGTCTTCGGAATATAATCACCACATGGTCTTTACGTTTCGGGGTGGTGAGCATTTGCATCCATTGGTGCGAAGGGAGGAACCACTCAAGAAGTTTGAACAGGTTGTGAGAATTGTGAGGTGTCCGGTCAAAGTGGCATTGGAGGATGTATGACTGGAGTCTGACTGTGTTGTAAGTGATAGCTATGGTATATGATTCGAATAAATACCAAAAAAAAATAGAGTGCTTCTTTTGGAAGGTTAAATAAATCGTATATCCTGAAAATGTTTAAGAAAGGATATTCTGGATGAAACTTGTAGTTGTCCATGATAATTCCGAACTTATGAAGGATGACAGTGTAAAGGGCTTGGTAGTTTGGGATGGCTCTCTGGCTGAGGGTAATATCTGCGATGACTTCAGTGACTTCTTCGGGAAGGTGAAGGACAGGGAATATTTCGGGGGCTTTTGGGGAAGAAGTATTTGGGCTAGAAGAAGAAGAGGCTTTATAAACAGTGAACACCATTGGAAGAATGGAATGGTTTATCTGGGAAACTGGAGAGGGAGTGCATTTCCTTTTATAGACACCAGGCCTTGAAAGGAAATCAGCAAGGATGTTTGTCGTACCTTTGATATGCTTCACAGTAAATTTCCACTGGGAAAACCAATTTGCCCATCGTAAAAGCTGTGGCTGGGGTAGTACTTTTTTCTTGAATTCTAGCATGCGCAGAAAGGATGACATGTCCATCTCAATTTGGAATTCGTGCCTGATTAGATGGAACTGGAACTTTTCTATTCCTCTTTTGATTGCAAGAATCTCTTTGAAAGTGGAGTGGTAGTGCTTTTCTGATTGCTTAAACGTGCCGCTCTTGTAGCCACATATTGACCTTTTGTCTTTGTCTTGGATGAATAATACTGCTGCCCAGTACTCATCACTTGCATCAGTCTGCAATATTCTCTTTTCTGAAGAAGTGGGAATCTTTAAAGGGGGCATCACCTCAGTCAGCTTTTTGATTGCCTTGACTGCTTCCGTTTGTTTTATTGTCCAAGGGGGGGATCCTTTTTTAGCATGGGGAACAACCACACTGTATGACTTGATAGCTTGGGTAAGAAATCAGCCATATAATTGATTAGTCCAAGGAACTGTTGAACTGCTTTTGGAGAGGCCAACTCATCTGGGAATTTGTGCAGCTCTTGAGCTATGTGGGGCTGAAGCTGATATTTGCCATCGGATATGTCCATGCCGAGAAAATTGATAGACGATACTCCAATCTCCATTTTCTTCTCTGATAGCATTATACCATACTTTGTGACCAGGGCATGAAACTTTGAGAGTAAGTCTATATGAGACTTCTCATCAGCAGAATACAACAAAATATCATCAATATAAACCAGGGCATTAGAAAGTATAGGTTCAAAAATGGTTACCATTGCTTTTTGGAAAGCAGAAGGTGCATTTTTTAAACCAAACGGCATAACTTTCCATTGGTAGTGATGATCAGGTATGCAGAAGGCTGTCTTTGGTCTGTCTTCAGGAGTGATTCCTAGTTGCCAAAACCCTGACTTGAGATCGAACTTAGAGAGAATCTTTGCATCTGAGAGTGACTGGAACAAGGATTTCTTCTGTGGAAGAGGGAATTTATCATCTGCCAAAAAATGATTTAATGGCTGATAATTAATAACCAATCTTAGTTTTCCTCGAACTTGTTCACTTCGCTTGTTGACATAAAATGCTTCACATGCCCATGGAGATTGAGTGGGCTCGATAACACCTTGGCCAATAAGATCAGTGCACTCTTGAAGGGCAAGTTGGTAATGGTCTGGGTTCATACCGGGATGGCTGGCTTTGGTAGGGTTCACATCTTCATTTTGCTTGAAGGGCAGGGAGACAAAGAAAGAAGGGTTTAGCCACAAAGGTGATGAGTGTTTGGAAAGGAACTCAGTATGGGAAGAGGCGCATGAGGTTTGGATAAGCTGATGTTTTAGTGACTGAATGGAATTGGCAGTTGCCATGAACAGGTGTGAAACTGGGCTCCAAGGGTTTAGAAAGCTTTTGTAACAGAGACCGTTTTGTGTCCATCTTAAGTTGGGTAACTTATGAAGGATATCAAAACCAATAAGGAGGTCTTTTCCATGAGAACTTGAACCAAGTAACTTATGCTTTATGACACACTTGGGAAAGAGACGAATGTGGACTGGGACGCTGATTTTGTCTATCAAGAATGTTTCTCCATTGGCTGCGAGAAATGTTTGGTGATGTGGTTTCCAGAAACTTGGAGGAAGGATTTTAGGATTCAGTATGGAAACTGAAGATCCTGTATCAAAGAAAGCGACTACTTGGATGGGCTTAGCATATGTGGAAGTGAGAATATGTACTTTGGCTAATGGGACCGGCTGGTTTTCTCGGATTGGGAGGATGTGGGGAATGTGAGGAAGAGGATTTACCATGAGAACTTGTAGATCTGGGTGACCATAGGATGAGTCTGCATCAGAACTTTCGTCTGATGAGGAGTCAGGATAAGCAATTGTGCAAATGGCAGAATCACTGGGCTCGTCATCAAGTGAGTATAGGGACTCAAGGTCGGAAAGATCAACTGGCTCGATCTGGTTGAGCGTCTGGATTAATGCTTGGGATTTTTTCTTGTCTGGACAATCCTTCGCAAAATGTCCTTTCTTTTGACAAATATAACATCTATCAGACGTTTTGCCATGTTGGGGTTTCTTCCTTATGAACTTCCACTTCTTTTTGGCCTTTGGATTTTTCCAGGAAAACTTCTCAGAGAAGCTTGATCTGGAGATCTTCTTTGAGTGTGCCTTCTTCTTTGTATGGCTGCTCCTACAGCTTGACTTATCTTTGCATTTGATCTGAAGATACTTATCATCACATGCTGAACCAAGATGCTTGCCAGTTTTTTCAAACTCGACAAGGAATTTCTTTTGGTTGCACAGCTTATCTACAGCATTGAGTATCAATTGGTAAAGACCACCAAGAGAGGTCTGTGCCACCGTTGCATTTTTTGCTTCTAACGCTCTGTAGGCTTCATTCCCAAGGGACTCTGGAAAAGAGTTGAGAAAGACCTGTTTGAGATTAATATCATCGATGCCATGGAGGCAATAGAACCTCTGAGACATGCGGTTGTAATGTTTCTCAAGATCCTTCTTTTGGAATGAACAACACTTCATTTTCAAAAATTCTTCTCTTGCACGGATCGTATGTTCAACTGGATTTCCAATGAATTCAGAATAGATGATATTCATGAATTCTTCAGGTGAGGGGCTTTGTTGGATTTGCAGTTGTCGGTATTCTCCGAGGCTAAGGTACCAGTCCCGAAGGCGACCTTGAAGTCGAGCCAAAAATCTCTTGATCATTATCTCTATGGAATAGTACTGGAGTTCAGCAGAACACCATGTCAACATTTCAACACTTCTTTCTCACCATTTGGAGGGTGAGATATCGTCTAAGGTAAATTGCTGTTTCGTGTCCGATCGAGGAATGGGCTTGGATTTCGGGTTATTTGGTGGTAGATTTTGGTTTGTGGACTCATCTAGATCTGAATCAACGAGTTCAGTTTCTCCTTGGAAGGTTTGCTCTGGTTCTGCCATGAACAAGTGTTCAAAGGCATCAAGGGATTCAGGGCTATCATCAATGATTGTTCCAATAAAGGTTGAGGCTGAACTGGATGTTGGAACTGGTCTATCTTGGGTTAGAGAACGTAGAAATGATGTAACTGGGTTCATTTTTTCTATTGGGAGGATACTTTGGTCTTCTAGGGAGGTACGGGTATCTGGAAGGCTATATGGCGTGGATTGGGCTGCAAAGGTTGTAGAGGATGATGGATCAATGGGAGTTGATTTTGGCTTTGTAACAGGCAGGGGTACTGAAGCCCAAAGGGAAAGAGAAGGAGATGATTCTGTCAGGGAAGAAGTTGGAATTGGCTGTGGATTATATGCTGGCTTGACAAAAGGGGTTGTGGGTAGTCTCCAAGAATCATCAAGTAGGGTTGATACCCTTTGTTGCTTGTGTTCCCGCTCAAGATCTTGAAGTTGAGTTTTGAGAAACTTCATTTCTGCTTCCTTTTGGGAAAGGGCAGAGGCCTGGGATGCCGTGGAAGTATGGATGATCTGCATTAGTTCTTGGTGAAGAATCTGAATTTTGTAGCGAACTTCTCCGATCATTCCTTCTAAGTTCTTGATCCTTGATGAAAGGCTTTCTTGATTTCTCACAAACCTGGTTTGCTGAGAGATTAGGTGATTCAAAGCCTTGTTCTGAGCGACTGCATTCTCACTTTGCCAATTTAGGGTTGCTTGGCTGGGCTAATCTGCTTTGGATTTCCTGATGCACCAATTGAAGTAGGACATTGGATCTTCCATTCATGCTTGGTTCTTTGATGAGGAAATTCAAAAGAGGTTAGCGGAGGAAACTCTTCTTGGTATTCTTGTGATTTTGGATCAAGGCATGGGGTCTGGGAAATCATATGGCAAGTATCTGGTGGTGGATGGAGCAAAGGGCCTTTATGGATTATGGAAAGGGCCTTTTGGTTGTAAGGAGGAAGTGATGGAGGTAGATTGGGTTTGCATGGTGAAGGAGGTGGGTTAGGCTGGGGAGATTTATTTGGATAAGTGACATAATAGTCAAATTTTCCGGATGGTTCGCCAAGGGTTACAACTGTGGTGTCACCAGCTTCATATCTCTTCTTTAACATTTGTTGAGAGGAGGATCTTCTTCTTCTTGGGGGAATGTCTTCATCTGCTTCAACTTTGAAAGCCTCATCTAGACAGGTAGAGCAATCACAAACATCCCACCAGATGTGTCTAGCAGCCGGAGGTGCAGCTGGGGTTTCAATCATATGTACTCCTGTAGGGAAGACATTGTTTGATATATCTTGAGAAGACGAGAATTTTACCTCAACAAGTACATCTGAGTGTCGAACAAATTCAGGTGCAGCTGTGGTATGAACTGGAGCTTGGAGAGCTTGGTGAATTTGTTCATAACTTGTAACCCATTTTTCCGGGAGGAGTTTGAGCAACTCAGTCCTGGTCAACTGTCTTGGAACATAAGTGCACGTTGGAGTTGCATTTGAATTGATATCAAGAAACAGAGCGTCTCCTGAATTTTCTTGACCGGGGACCATGATGTCCAAGCAATGGTTTTGAACTCGGTAAACCATTTGGTAATGGAACGTTCCTTGAAACGTGTTTACCTGGGTAGTACCTCCAATTTGAATTTGGACTTTGAGGGCTATGAACAGGGAGGGATCATTGAGAGCCATGTTGAAATTTTGGTAAAAGGTAACGAAGACTATGCCAGCGTTCAAAGTGGTCTGGATAGTACAAATACAAGCGTGTTGGTATTCAACAAAGCGAGTATCTACTAGAGCAATTCGAGAGAACGTTGGAAGTCCTTTTTGACCATGGAAGGTGAGAGCTAGTTTAACAGCACCAAAATGGATATGGGTATATCCTTGAGCAAGACAGTGCCTAGGAAGATCAGCTGGAAGGTCTAAGGTGACTAAGTGTTCACCTGAGATGGAAGGGAGCTGATAACTATCAAACTTGGATGATTGGACATATTCTTTAACCTGATGTTGGGTAGCGGAAGAACTTATAATTTTTTTGATTTTTCTGGTGAAAGATGTAGTAGGTTTAGAAAAAACTTGATAAGGATTTCTTTCCTAATAAAGACCGACCGGCACAATAAACTATTATTATGACGGATACTCTTGTCCACAAAAATGGAATCTTAGACAAGTAGTATCTAAATTGAAACTAAAATACTATTTGTCTTTCTTGCAAGTAATAGTAAAATGACCGAAAAGGAAAAAAATCTCTCATCATTCTAACTCTTTCAAACTATGTCGCCGCTGGGGGTAACTCTGATGGTGTCGTTGTCAATCAAATCTCCGACTGCATTCTTCAAATTTGAGCAATCATCAGTGTGGTGGCCATGACACTGATGATAATAGCAATAAAGGTGTGGAGCTCATCCTTCCCTCTTAGGTTGGTAACCCTCCATTGAGCCTATTTTCCCATCTTTGTGGAGGCTTCTGAAAAGCTTACCGAGGGAGATCCTTCAGATGTCGATGTAGGTCCTTCCTCTTCTTGGTTTGGTCAACTGAGCATAGAGGTCTCAGATGTGGTTCTCATAGTATTGTATATAGGTGTGGTGCTGAGAGCTGTAGTCTTCTTCCATTTGTTCCTTAAGATCATGGTAGAGAGTATTGTGGCAGTACTTAAATCTTTCATCAACATCGTCCTATATATGAACTTCAAGTGCATTGCATTTCTGATTCATAGCCTTGAGTTCACTTTTGACTTATTCGAGTTCCTCGATAAGCATTTTTGTTTTGCTGGCTTGGATGGATCCTTCCAAGTCATACCATGCATCATTATTTTCAATTTGTTGCAGGGCATTGGCAAGTTGGGTCTTGATGTCACTTAGCTCCTTTTGGATGGAGGGTTGTTCACTGTCGAAGTCACCTTCTTTGGAATGGTCAATAGCTTCCATATTTCGAAAATCCTTAGCAATTCTGGTGGTAGGTACTTTGAATGCTTCTTTCCATCCTTCCACGTGTTCCATCTCAACAACGAGTGACTTGGTCATGTCTCGCAGATTTAGCTGTTCAAGATCCTTTTTCGTTATGTAGTAGGGGTGGTACTCTTCCATGGACATTGTGCTGGGAGAGTCTTAAGGCTGATGTAGCTTCGGAAAACTGACATAGAAGTATAGAACTTGTGTCAAGATCAAATCTAGCCCCAACGGATCGGAAGAAGGCTTAAATGTTTCAGGCTCAGAAAAGCAAACAGAAGTTTTGTCCCGCGCGGAACAGGTAGTCTCGCGCGAGACAATCACACTGAAAGTCGAATTTTATTTGACCTAAATTTTGGTCGGAACGGATAATCCGTTTTGAGGGGTTTCTAAGGTCTTTATCCAAACCTAACGACTAAGTAATCATTCTGTTCTTTGTAAAATAAAGCCATGTAAAATTGGTTTGAAGTATTTTCTCTTTAAATGGACCATGCTTTTTGAAGGGACGATTCCGAAAGGGTCATTCCGAAGGGACTTTTATTTTTCGAAGGGACTTTTCCGAATCCTTCTTTATGGCCAATTTTACATTAGCTTTATTTTGGTAAAAGACATAGAAAGATTACCGAGTCAAAAACCGACCGATCACAGAGTGCTCTTAGAGAAATAATCTACATGATGCATGAGGCTATGCAGGGCATAAGGCTAGGCTTCTCGCGATATGACAATTTAGATGGATTGAAAAGCGAGGTGCGATGATCCAACTTCGGAGAGACCGACGACTAGGTGATTACCGTCACCCGTCCTTAGTGTGGGTCCTGGGTTTATCAAGGTATGTAGTGCAATGACAGTTATAACTATGAGTGCGTGTGTGTGAGAGTCAATTCTAGGTGATAGAGAAAAATAGAGAGTTTTTTTTTTTGAAAACTAAAGAAAAACAGATAATGGCCGCACTAAGTGGTTGCCTACGTTTCTCCCAAATTAGGAAGATTCAGGCCATCGTAGTTCCACAAAAAGGAGAGAGAGAGAACAAATAAATTAATTTAAATTTACACTCCCGAATCCTCCATGGACCTGTCTTTAATCAAAAAACCAATCTCACGCATTTTAAATAAGAATCAACACTTAAATAAAATAAACCACAATTCGAGTCCTACATCTTAAGGGAGGCCTTGAGATGGAAGAACTCTGCAAATACTGTAATATGGGATCCCCCTTGCATGTTCGAATCTTATCTCGGATCTCAAAACGAACAAGGAAAACCAGAAAACAAAATGGTTTACAGAGGATTTGTCTCGCGTAGGACAAAGGGTTGTCTCGTGCGGGACTAGCTTGAAATTGAATAAGAAAATGATTTTTTTTTTGCAAATCCCCCTTAATTTATGCAAGTCTAAGCCACTTTAATTTTAAATGTCCACAGCGGAGTCGCCAAACTGAGCAATTGCAGAATTTCTTCCTTTTTTAATTTATTTGTTTGAGTCCCCACCTATATTATTATGGAAATATAGAAAAACCATTTCTAAAGAGATTTGGGTTCGGGATTTAAGTGATAGATTTGAAAGGTCAGGGAGCACCGCATCCACCCAATCCGAAGATCGGTCTTGCTAAAGAGGAATTTTCAAATAATAACTCTTTTTAAAAGAAACAAAAGAGAAACATCCATTTAATTAGATTAAACGGAATGTGAGATCGATTGCTTCGAGACATCTCCATGATTTGAAGAGGCTCTTGATCGATCCTAGATTCGATGTATTTATATCACTCTAACAATCAATTAGAACAAGTAAAAAAGAAAGGATGATTACCTTTAGGTCGAGAAGTGATTCAGATAGAGTTTCCCCTTGATCTTAAGATCGAACCTCGACGTTCGTCGATCAGCAAGGTTGATGGACAAATTTGGTGTTTGTTTATGAGTGCTTTGCAGGAATCTTTCAAGGAGAGAAACCAACAAATTGTGTGTGTTGTGTTATGGATCGGGGACCTCTGAAATACTGAAAGTCATCTATTATTTATAGGGGTTGATTTACTTGGTCACCAAGATTAGGAGACTCAAGTGGATTAGGATTCCTCTCAAAGAAGGTTCCAGAACTCTAAGATCAATAGAGACCCGAATTAGATAAGAGTTTATCAAGAAAATAGGTCGAAATCGACAAGGAAAGTGATTTCCCCTCCTGCAGAGGGTTAGTCTCACGCGAGACACGCCATGTCCCGCGCGGGACAAGGATTCACAAAGGACAAATTTGTCCTCCCCTTGTTATCTCGTATGCAGTTTAGTCAAAACTAACGCCCGTTAGTCAAAACTTAACGAAACATGACAAAATGGTGGATTTCTACTCCAAAATCAAACGCGAGACTTAGAGTGGTATAACTCTGCCACGATAGGTTCAGAATGGGGTGTCTACATCATGCTATCCTTCCATTCCACCAAGATTGAGCTGAAGAAGAGCCGAAAGGCAAAAGGATGGCTCCCATTGAGGGAGGATACGTTGATAGAGGAATTTTGAGGGACATAGACCGAGAAGTCATATATTCCATGTCCGCTCTCCCAGAAGCAAGAGCTAACCCACCAGCGATCATTATAGACTCCCTCCACAATCGCGAAATCAGCGATCTGTGGCCTAACGACGAGCTCGAGGAGGTGGTAATTAATATCCACTATCCCGAGCAAAAAGTTAAGGTTGGTATGGAAATCTATCCCGAGAAGAGGAGGATTTTGATTGAATTCCTAAGAAATAATTGCGACGTGTTCGCATGGAGAGTAGAAGATAAGCAAGGAATCAGCGAGGATGTGATCCTCCACAAAATCAATGATGATTCCACCTTCATGCGCATCCACCAAAGATCTAGATATTTCTCTCCAGAATAGGAGATTGCGATCAAGGAAGAGGTAGAGAAACTCAACAGTCGCATCACCACACTAGGCCGCTTTATTTCACGATCTGTAGAGAGATGCCTCCTCTTCAAAAATATTAAAGGGGGGAAGAAAGCTAGCGAGTTCGCATGGAATAAAGACTGCGATCTAGCTTTTGAAGAAGTGAAGAAATACCTCGGGCAGCCCCCTCTCCTCAGCAGCCCGGTGTCCGGGGAAGAAATTTTTCTGTTTTTAGCGGTCACTGACCTGGCAGTAGCCGCTGTTCTTGTAAGATAGGTAAATAACTCTCAAAAACTAGTATATTATGTATCAAAGGCATTGTCCTCCGTAGAGGGTCGTTACCTTAATATAGAAAAATTAGCTTTTGCCTTGTTTGTATCTGCTTGAAAATTACGAGCTTATTTTTCTGTACATCCCATAATTGTACTTACTGAAGCACCGCTTAGAAAGGTTTTGCATAAACCATAATCCTCGGGGAGGATGCTAAGATGGTCTATAGAGCTCACTGAGTTCCAAATCACCTAATCCCCCAAAAGGACCATCAAAGCGCAAGCCTTAGCAGATTTTGTGGCAGAAACATCTTTTAAACTTGCGGACATCGAGCTAGGGAAAATAAAGAGGGTAGAACCCCAAGAAACCCATGAAAATCCTAAGTCCAACACAGATCTAGCCAAAGAGCGACCAAAAGAAATGTGGACTTTATTCGTGGACGGATCTGCGAGCAAGATGTTGAGCGGCGCGGGCATATTACTGATCGCACCCTACGGGGAGAAATTCAAAAGGGCCTTGAGATTTAAGTTTGAAGCATCAAACAATCAGTTCGAGTATGAAGTAATCATCGCGGACATAGAGCTGGCCATAGATTTGGGGGTCCCAAGCGTTGAAATAAATAGCGAATCCCAGCTCATAGTAAATCAGATAAAGGGAGAATACGACACAAACAACCCAGTTCTAGCAAAGTACTGCGGTCTAGCAAAATCTCTTCTCAAAAGCTTTGAATACTATGAGCTGAACCAAATAATGAGGGAAGACAACGCAGAAACAGACCTCCTCTCCAGAATCACCGATCAAGAAATCAAAGACATAGATGCGGACTGCTAAATAGAGTTTGCAGAAGCACCTGCTATAGATCAGATTCAGATCAACAACATTGAGGATCAAGAAAGGGACTGGGTAGATGAAATTAGAGATTACATCGAAAGAGAAACCTTCCCCAAAGATCAGGTAAAGGCTAGACTCATCAAAAAGGTGGCCGCAAAATACACGATCCTAGATGGAATATTATGTCGGCGATCATTCACCAAGCCTTTGCACAAATGTGTAAAAACTCATATGGTCACCAATCTACTTTACGAATTCCATGAAGGAGTCTGTGGCGGCCATACAGATGCTCGCACCCTCTCGGACAAGATTAAATTCCAAGGGTTCTATTGGCCAACCATGAGGAGGGACACCGAGGAGTACGTGAGAAAATGTTACAAGTGCCAGCATTTTGCGGACATTCCTAGACTCCCATCAACAGAGTAGACTCTGGTTATACCATCGTGGTCGTTCGATACATGGGGCATTGATCTAATAGGACCATTCCCAACTGCTAGAGGAAGCATTAAATACGTGGTAGTGGCCGTGGATTATTTCACAAAATGGACAGAGGCCAAGAGCAATAGTCTCGGATAATGGCACTCAGTTCGCTGCAAAATTCACAACTGAATGTGAGAGAATGAAAGTTCAACATCGCCAGTCCGCAGTAGCTTATCCTCAAGGGAACGGTCAGGCAGAAGCTGCGAACAAGTTAGTTCTCTCCGCCCTAAAGAAAAATTTGGAAGGATAAGGAGGATGGTGGTTAGACAAGCTCCAGACCGCGCTATGGATTGTCCTCACTATGGTCAGAAATTCAACGGGAGAAACCCCTTTCTCGCTCACGTATGGATCAGAGGCAGTTGCTCTGGTAGAAGTAGCCCTCCCCTCCTACAGAGTCACTTATTTCGATGAGTCTCAAAATGAGGCCAACAGAAGATGCAACCTGAATAACCTGGAAGAAAAAAGGATACGGGCAGGAGAAAAAATGGTGAACTACAAGTAAAAAGCCAAGAAGCATCATGATAAAAGAGTTAGCAAAAGAAGCTTCTCAGTGGGAGATTGGGTATTAAGAAATGTTGAGGTACAAGGGACCCAACCCGGCTTCCACAAACTCTCCCCCAAGTGGGAAGGTCCATATCAAGTTACCCAAATAATCGAGGGAACCTACAAATTACGGACAAGAGAACGAAAAGACCTCAAGAACGCTTGGAATAACGATCACCTTAGAAAGTACTATTTTTAAATCGTTGTATTGTAAAAGGATGATAGAGGTAACAAATGTATAAAAGGCAAGACATTTTTGGGCATAAACTATTGTAAACCTAGGAAAACGTAAAAGCATTATTCTCACAACCGGAATGGCAAAGGTGAATGCCCGCAAAAAAAAACAAAAAACGGATGCCAGCACCGGTCACAAACCTGCTGATGCGCGTAGGCCTCATTGGCTGTTGATCGCACGCCTATATGTACAAAGACCAATTTGAGCCCGTACACGATCATGAACAAGACTCTCAGAGTCCAAAAGCGTGAACCACTAATAGTGGAAATAGATACCAGCACCGGCCACAAACCTGCTGATGCGCGTAGGCCTCATTGACTGTTGATCGCACGCCTATATGTACAAAGGCCAATTTGAACCCGTACACGATCGCGAACAAGACTCTCAGAGTCCAAAAGCGTGAACCACCAATAGTGGATAAAGATGTCGGCACGGCCCAAAACCTGCTGATGCCCATAGGCCTCATTAGCTGTTGATCGCACACACATATATATACAAAGCCCAATATTGAGCCCGTACATGATCGCCACAAGACTCCAAAGAGTCCAAATCGCGTGAACCACCAATAGTGGATACAGACGCCAGCACCGGCCTACTCCTGCTGATGCGCGGACTAGCCTCACGGCCACATTCTGCATGCCCACATGAAAGCAGATTGCCTTGGCTCTTTCGAATTACGCCACAGACTTAAATGTCTAGATAAGCGTAAATGGACGAGAGTGATCAAAAAAGTCTAAAGCCAAAATAGATAGAGTGGAGCTAAAGCCTCGACGTAAAAAAAAAGGCCATAACGAACTCTTGATCATAGAGAAAAGGGCTAACTCTCATGAAAAAACTTAGAACGGTTTTTAAACAAAGAGTTATCAACTCATAAACGCGGTCAGTGGGCATTACAATGCCCGCGACCATGGCATTGAGTCAAAAGAAATTATTCGAAGTCATATAAAGCTTAAAGAAGGAAGAGCAATAATACAAGCTTAAATAAAGCCTTGGTATCATTATCAAAAGTATTCAAACATTGCAAAAACTTAAAATTAGGAATGAGATAAGAGTAATTCAAAAATACTTTCCATTAAATAGATCAAATAATTACAAGGTCCTAAAAATATATTACAAAGAAAGGAAAAAGAAAAATCCTAAGTCTAAGCTGTTGGTTGGGCAGATTCTGGGGCAGTATGAGAGTCAGGAGTTGGAGAAGGAAGATTATCAGTTGGAGCTTGAGCATGAGTTGGATCAGTAGTTGGAGAAGGAGCTTGGGCAGAAGCAGGTGCTGACTTGGACGTAAATATCTCACTGACCGCAGGCCCATTGGGAAACAGGCGAGTAGTAGCGGCTTCTAATGCTAGCCCCTCTTGGCCAAATCTTAAGTTATCGATTGATCAATGAGGCCAGGAGCGGTGACCGCGACGACAGCAGGCAAGGTGGAGGGTGCTGCTAACTCCAGATTTTCAATCTCCTCTTGAGCCTTAAGGACCAATGCCTGCCCGGATAGGCATTCTTCATCTGTGGTGATCAAGAGCCAATTATGGCCAATTGTTCCACAGAGAACTTGCCAGTTGCAGCAAATTTCTTAGTTGCGTCTTGCAGCCAACCTCATATAGAGCGGTGGATTCCACGAAGAGCTCGTCTTTATACTCTTGGGAGTTTTTAAATTCATCAGCACCTTCCTTGTGGGCAGCGACAAGTTGGGCATCTTTCTCCAGCTGGAACTGCTTCAGAGAAAGTATCTCTTTAGATTGTTTGTCAACTTGAGCCTCCAAAGTCAGAATTTGCTTCTTGGAGGCCTCCAACTTGTCCGCGTACTCCTCCACCCTCTTCTCCAGCATATCCTTCTGCCCGCGGAGCTCATCCAGCGTTCCTTTTGCCTTCTACAAAGACTTATTGGCCGCATCTAGCTGGCCGTAGAATTGCTTCAGATCGGCCTCCTTCTCGACCAGAGACTCCGCCAGAGCCTTACGCTTCTCCTCCGCCGCCTTCACCAAAGCCTTTAACTTTTCAGCCAAAACCTTGGACTGAACGGACAGACTATTGGCCTGCTCGTCAGATATCTCCCTCAGCCTCATGTTCTTATTGTCCAGCTGCAAATAAGAGAAAATCTCGATCAGCAATCAAACAGTCATAAAAAAGAAAAAGCACGAAAGTAGAAAAGAAAGTAAAAGGTTACCTCAGTGACCATCAAGCCAATGTCGCTAGTTAGAGCGAAGGCATTCTCCTTGGCCCTAGCATTCTTATAGAAATCAGAGGCATAGAGCCTGTTCAAAAGACCAAGCCCTACTATGGATTGAAACCCTTCGCGGGCATACAGATCCACCCCTTGATCGCAGGCACATCCTCGAGCTTGTTCTTCAAGCCCCATGCAGTTTCACGTGGTCTGCGGGCAGAAGAGAATAGGAAAGGGCACAGACAGTAGCCCCCTAGCTGGGGAGTTGGAAGCTGAAGAAGGAACCACATCAGGCCGTTGGGTCCTTTATTGCTTATCCTTGCCCGCACCATCAGTCTCGGTGGTAGACCTCTTCCTAGATCGGTCAGAATGACCGCTGGACTGCGATCACGGCTGGTTTGCGAAGGTGGCCCCTTGGGAGGCAAATCCTTGGCCGCTGGAATTCCCCGAACACCAGCTAGCAGAACGCCAGAATTCCTATTTGCCACAGGCATAGAGACGTCAGGGGCAAGAACTTTTTTCAGTGCAGCTTGCCTGACCGCTTCCTCCTGAGCCACTTGGCGCGCCTTGGATGCCTTGAGTTGCAGAGGGTTTAGCTTGGGGGCCATATCTGGATCTGTTGGATATGTGTTCAAAAAAAAAAAAGCAACTGGTTAGACCACAGTTCAGAAAAATCAAAAAGCGTAAGGAAAACAGTTCATATCAAAGACATGAACAGAGACCGATCCAAGCTGGAGGCTCGTAGACAGCGCCCATCATGCACGTCTTACAGTTGGCCTCAAAATCAAAAAATTCATGAACCCTTCAGTCGGAATCACGAAGCTGGGGCTCAATAGCCACCCGGGGGGAATAATAGCTACCTTCTCTTTGAGGCTCCACCCCCAAGAAAATCAGAAAGGGCTCACTATTGATGATCGCGCCCACGTCAAAAACTGGCTGCACCTTCTCGGTCACGAATTGAGCCAGATGGATAGCAATTGCAACTTGTAGGGCCTCAGATTCGGACGGGCTAGGGTATGAGCTAGCAGAAACCCTAACTGGAACGACACCCTTCGACCTAGAGAAATTCCACCCAAATATGCTCTTAACGACCAGAATATTCTTCTGATTCCATTGATCGAATTTATTGGTGGGGGCAGAAAGGTGCGGGAAGAGTTATTCTAGGGGGTTTTCAGGCCAAGGTTTCCATTGATGATTTGGTTAGAATAAAAGGCATAAAGCCCTAAAAGGGAAGGTTCAAAGCCTAGGACCCTACACACCACAATGAAGGAGACAAGAGCTCGGATAGTGTTTGGGGTTAGGTGCATAGGAAGGCATCAGTTAAAATCGAGGAATTTGGCAATGAAAGGGTCAAGGGGAAGTCTCAGTCCGTTATAATACTGGACCCCATAAAAATGCAAGATTTATTATCCCCGCGGACATCGACCACCGTCTCCCCTTCACCTCCACTTCTTGAAGCTCACAGACACGAAAGGAATTGGGATCAACACCATAGGTGGTATATAGCTCCATCTCCCAGTCCGGACCGAGCACATTCTTCTTCTTCCTCTGGCCGCGCCTAGAGGTCGAGGCCCCAGCATGCATGACTTTTGCCGTGGGCAGCAGCATTCTCCTCCTCGGGCCCCTCTGCAAAGGCATCAACTATCTTCGTTGCCTGCTGCGCCGTGCCCGCCGCCATGCGATCTCCCTCCTCACGATCATCCACCTTGGTCTCTGAGCTATCAGAGCCAATTAGACCGATAGATGATCCTCGTGACGGATCAGCTTCAACTCGGTCCACCTCCATGTTTGCGGACTCATCGTTACTACTCTCTAAATTCACTACTGGTACAGGCTGGGCCCGGTTTGGGCATTGGGGTAGATGGTGTTCAAGGGTTCCACATCTAATAGGCTGTTCAAATCAATCTGCGGGCACATCAAGGGCCATGTTCGTCTCGTTAGGGTCTATTAAATCAAATTTCTCCCAGTCAGTTGGCACCACACCAAGAGAATCTACTCTAGCCCTCCTCACCAGTTCAACGACGTTCAATGCCTGGTCTCTCTCTCGAGGAAACCTGCACAACACCGCCATTATAAAATTCCTTAAACGGTGTACATCCCCCAACACCAACATGTCACCATTCAGAACCAACCTTTTCTTGGATTCCCACAATCGGGGTGGGACCCAGCCCTCCCTAGTCATAATAGATCGAGAAATAGGTGAAGGCCTCTAGAGATAAACAAATTCAAGAGTGGGCCACTTTCCTATAGATACCCCCTGATTTCTTGCAAAAGGCGAAGGTACCAGGAGTCATGCCATTACCCAACTCCAGAGGTCGTTTCATCCTATAGGTCACCCTAAGAAACAAAAGAAGTAAAGATGGAGAAGGAAATGAAAACAAATATTACTTACGAAAAAGATTGAAGGAAGAAAACGCTGAAGGAAGCAGAAGGCAATTTTTCTCTCTCTAAGCAAGTTGAAAGTCTGAAGGTGATAAAAGTGTTTGAAGGAGGAAGGATTTGATATTTATAGGCCTACCTATATGGGTTGACCCGTATTAAATAGCCCACAAACCGTTCCCCTCGAATCACGAACCGACGCTATCATTTTAAATTTCAAATTATTGGCGGTTGGCATTTATGGCGCCTCTTGACATTCAGACACGTATCATCTGTACCTGACACGCGCTGGCGCTTGGACAATCAAGGAGCCCACTCGAACCGGGAAGCAGACCAAAGCTGCTACCAACTTCCACCAAACTCCCCTCACGTGCTCCTCACATGTGCCATATGTAAGGGAGTCTAAGCAAAGACCAGCGAGAAAACACAACACTTGTGGCCGCATCAGCGATCTGACCACAGACCGAGCTTAGCATAATTAGCTCCTCGCTCAGACCATGAATGGATCCTCGCTCAAAGCTAGGGGCCACTGATGAGCCCATATATATTGGACCAGGCCCAAAGATCGATCTGGCCCAAAGGTCCGATATGACGTGGCATATCATAGACCGCGATCTCCTCAAGACCGTCAGAGTCAAGACCGCGGGTAACCATGCCATCAGTAAGGTGGTCGCGCCAATCGTGACCGCGATCTCATGACAGCGCCAACAACGTTGACCGCGCCCAATGAATATTGACCGCGGGCTCATACCTGACTCCCGGTTATCTCGCCAGACTCCCGATTAAAGTCAAAGCTTGTAGAGCAAGATTTCAGTCTGGCTTTAACACCAATAAGCCGGCTTGTACCCATCGCATTAAATGATGACTCAGGCGCCTACTATGCCATCAATGCGCCGCACCAACTATCCTCTGTACATGCCCTTTCAAGACATCCCTCTGCAGCAAATCTCACTTTACTGACAGACCCAATTAGGTGCGGATACGGGTCCTAGATCAAAGACAAAGATATCCTTAGGCTGACGTCAGCGAGCAGCTCCCACTTACTATATATATCAACCTTTGTCCCCATGGACAACGTAAGTGCCAAATTATATTTGTAAGTCACATTGTCTAAATCCTAAATACGTAACTCACTCAAGACATTCAAAGTCTTATTTCTCAGTTATAAATCCTCAAGAGATCTTAATCTCACATTCGAGGGCATGAGCTGGATTAAATCCCGACCTTAACAATACTTCTTGTTGTTATTATGTTCTAAGTACAAATAAATATCAAGCCAGATATCCTCAACTATTTAAACACCCAAATATCGTGACATCATCAGGGATATAAATCAAAATTTGACCAAACCAAAAGGGCCTAAGAAACCCATGACTATATTTAATTGGAATAAATGCAGGTACCCTCAATCTCTCCACCAAAAAAATCCAAGCAGTCACACTTCACCATGCCACACTACACTGGATCCTACTTCCTAATCCTAGGTCAAAGTCAATTTACCCCTCTAAAGATTTACACCCCATAATAATAGAGTAGGTCTGCTGAGAAACGCGTTTCTCCATAACTATGGAGAAACGTGTTTTTAATAGCCAGAAGCTATACGTTTGATAACCAGAAGAAATTTTCTGGATATCAGTCTCAAAGGGTTCTGGATATCCAGAAGCTTTGGAACGGATATCCAGAAGCCTTTGGGCGAATATCCAGAAAAAATAGATTTGAAGCCAAATCCAAGGCCAAGACCAGAAATTGCTTATTGAAGGTTTTCGATATCCGAAACCTTCAAATGTATATCCGTAAACCATCAAATGAATATCCAGAAACATTTTGAAAGTTTCTGGATATCATTTTGAAGATTTCTGGATATCACTTTCATAAGCTTCTGGATATCCTTTCAAAGGGTTCTGGATATCCAGAACCTTTGAGACTGATATCCAGAAGTAACTATGGGACAAGGTCATGGCCAATACAAAAAGTTTCTGGATATCCTTTCAAAAGGTTCTGAATACCCGTAACCCGTTTCTCCATAACTTATGGAGAAACTTTCTCCCTAGATTTTACGATAATAATATGACAAAATTGCAATTCCTATCCATAAAACCCTAGAACACCACCACTCATTCAAACAAAATCTCCAATTTATTCACTTTACTTTTTTTAGTTTCTTTTGAGAATTGGTATTTATCCCCATAACATTACTAAATATCAATTATTACAAAAATGTCATTTATTCAAATGACAATTTCAATTCAACTTTACGGTTTTTCAATTGAAATTGAACTTTACAGTTTTTCAGTTGAAATTCAGAAGAAATAAACATATAATATCAAAGAACTTTTCTATTGTGTGTTCATGAGTACATAATAAGGATTAAAGATTTTCTTGTAATGTGTGTCAAATTAATACTTGACACACATTACAAGAAAATCTTTTAAAGATTTTCTTGTAATATGTGTCAAGTATTAATTTGACACACATTACAAGAGAATCTTTAAAAGATTTATTCAAAGATTCTCTTGTAATGTGTGTCAAGTATTAATTTGACACACATTACAAGAGAATCTTTAATTCTTATCATGTGCCCATGGGCCCACAATAGAAAAGTCCAATATCAAAAACTACAAAGCATAGATTCATCATCCTATAATCATGTAGTTGAATAATTTCAACCATCCGAAAATAAAAAAAAAATGGTAAAAATTGATTATGAAAAAGAAAATACAAAACTTACTTTTCATTTACTAATCAAACTCTAACTGCGTAAAAGATGACATTAAGATTAGAGCCAAACATTGAGTGCGTCTGCTGAGAAACGCGTTTCTCCATAACTATGGAGAAACGTGTTTTTCATAGCCAGAAGCTTTACATTTGATAACCAGAAAAAAAAAACCAAGGTCAAGACCAAAAGCTTCTGGATATCCAGAAGCTTTGCATTTGATAGCCAGAAGCTTTGCAGTTGATATCCAGAAGCTTTGTATTTGATAGCCAGAAGGATGTGAAATGTATATCCAGAAAAAAAAAATCCAAGGCCAAGACCAAAAGCTTCTGGATATCCGAAGCTTTGCATTTGATAGCGAAGCTTTGCAGTTGATATCCGTAAGCTTTGTATTTGATAGCCGAAGGATGTGAAATGTATATCCGAACTGTTAGGTGCATATCCAGAAAACTGTTAGGTGCATATCCAGAAATGTGTTAGGGCATATCCAGAAATTGCTATTGAAGGTTTCTGGATATCCAGAAACCTTCAAATGTATATCCAGAAACATTTGAAGGTTTCTGGATATTCATTTGAAGGTTTCTGGATATCACTTTCATAGGTTTCTGGCTATCTAGCTCATTGTCGCGCGACATGTCGGGACCCGTTTCTCCATAACTTATGGAGAAACGCGTTTCTCCCTAGATTTTGTGCCAAACATTGTAGGGAGTAATGTGAAGAAGATGAATTCAAAGAATACATATTGGTTGAGTAATCGATCAGTTGTATTTTTGGAATTCAATTCAAGCAATATAACTACCCACAAAGAAGTATGATGAGGTATGAACTAACACAAAAAAGAGTTGACGGAGAAGATGAAAATTGGTCAAAAATAAGAGTTAAGATGAAAATTGAGTGTGTGGGTGTGTTTTGTAATTTTTCCCTTTTTAAAGGATAAAATAGAAATAATAATGATGTATTTAGGGTTATGGTTGAATATTTAATTTTTTGAATAAATTAATAGTGAGAGAGTATTTAGTAATGTTTGGGGGTGAATGCCAATAATCTTTCTTTTCTCATTCGTCCGGACACCCAAATCCAACCCTAGCTCTCTCTCTTTTTAAATCTTGCTTTTTCTTGGTTAAAACCCTTATTCAGAACGTGCTCTATCTTTCATACAGAAGGGTGCTTCAAGAAAATTCTGGGTTTAGCAATGGAGGTCGTAACTTTCAGCTCTGATGTGGCTCTTTCCATGGAGGAGGAGAAGAGGCTGTCTTCTCTTGCTGGGGCCGTGGTCTTTGAAACCCTTTTAACTGCTCAACGATCTCTTGCTTGCCTACTTATTCTGGTAGACATACTTTCTTTCTGTAATCTTGATGCGGGTCTTGAAAATTTTGCTTTAATTTTACTCCATTTTATGTTTGAATGAACTTGTTAAAAAAATAATGTTTTTTTATCAGGGTTTTTGGTTCTAGGATTTATAGTTTCTCATTATCTTGCTTCAAGCTCTGAAATCTCACTCTTTATGCACTTATGTATGTTACTAGGTGCTTGAATCTTGGTTTTGCTCCCTTAATTTGGTGTCATTTGTTTAAATTTGCATTGACAACTTGCAAAAAAAAATAAAAAAAAAATCAACTTGTAATGCTGAATTGACCGGTTTTGGTTTAGATCTGTTTTTGTTCACTGCAAATACAGACATCTCCGGGATTCCAGTCGGTTAGTGAAAAAAAAAAGCCATAGATTTGTTCAGCATAGCTGTTTATGTAAAGGGAGTGCTATTTTCTAATTCTGGTCAAGTTTACTAGTCTATTTTAGCGACATTATGTGTTTGGATTGTAGCTGTTTAAAGTTAGTAGTTAGGAGTATTTTGTATCAAGAGCATTTATCCCCAATTAGAATGGTACTCCCTCTATCCTTAAATGAATGTCCAATTTCACTTTGAGAGACATTTGAGAATAGTTGAAATTTAAGCATTTTTTAGTAGCATAAGTACATAATAACCCTTAATGATCTCAACATATTGCATCACTAGTGTAACTGTAAATTGGAACTTGTTGATTCATGAGAGAGAATTTAGTAACTTTTCCAAAATTCGGACATCCATTTTGGGACAAAAATATTGGAAAAATGGACATCCATTTAGGGACAGAGGTTTTTACAAACAAGTATAAGCAGCTGACCGTAAAGGTTATAGAGCAAAAACAAGTCGATGATAAGTTTAAAGGTGTACGCAATCTGGCAAGTGAAACAGTCGTCACTTTTGAAGACTCTAAATATCTTGTTTTTATGTATTTAACTTGTCAAATTAGTGTAGTCTCCTACATTGTAAATACAAATCTTATTGGAGAAAGGTAGAATTATATCTTCTTGAATGTGCATCTTTTCGTGTGCCCTTTTACATTATCTAAGATTCTCTACATTTGCAGACTGGACTTCTTATGAAAGATGGAGATTTTCTACCGAAATTGACTGAAAATGATCAAAGGTAACCACCATTGTTTCCCTTCATCTTCCATATTTTGTTTTCATCAAGTGCGTGATTTAATAAGAGGTTAAAATGATTGCAGGTTTCCATTGAGCGAACTTCACAGGAAAGAGAAACCCGTGGCTGAAAACCAAGATGGTAGTGATACAGAGGATGACGATGATGAGGATGCAGAGGAGCCTGATGACGATGCTGGCGATGAAGATTTCTCTGCTGAAGAAGGTGGAGATGATGATGATGCGGATGATCCTGAAGAAGAAGCTGAGGCAAATGGTAATCAAGGCAGCGATGACGATGATGATGACGAGGATGATGAAGAAGCAGATGATGATGATGAGGATGATGACGAGGATGAGGAGGAAGACGAGGATGAAGATGATCAACCCCCAGCTAAGAAGAAGAAGTGAAGTCGTTAGATATTGTTGTGTGGTTCTTTATGTAGGGAGGGTTAAATTTAGGTCGGGTGTTTTCGCAGAGTAGGTAATTATTAGAGTGATGTTAAGGTTTTTTATTGGGTGACAATTTTATTGAGTACTTGATACCATGAATGGTTGGGTATTCTGGATTTGTTGAAGTTGAGTAATCATTTAAAACCACTTTGGTAATTTTTACTTCTTGTTGCAGGTAGGTTTGTTCAATGAATTGAGTCAACTTGAGCATTATTTGGGCAGGGCTGGTTATTGCTTGACTCGGTTTGACTAGTGTGGTGAGGCATGAGCCGAAAATAAGTTCACTTTGTCAAAGAAATCGGATAATCTTGCGCTTGGTCAAAGAAAATATGGTGTGTGCATGCGTGATATTTGACATGCACACACACTAAAGTGCAGTAAGAAATCTGATAATCTTGATCTTGATCAAAGAAATAGTGTGTTACACTAAAGTGCAATAGGAAACCTGATAATCTTGCGTTTGGTCAAAGAAAATAGTGTGATGTGTGTTATTTGACACACACACACACCCACCCACACACACACACACACACACACACACACACACCAAAGTGCAGAAAAAAAATCTGATAATCTTGTGCTTGGTAAAAGAAAAAGAGTTGTTATTAAATTGCTAGGAATCAGAACAACAAAATGGTGTTTGCTCAGTCAGACAGTAACTGATTGCAAGAAAAGAAGAGTACAAATCCATAAAAGAACTAAGCAGCAGATAAAAATTAAACGGTTCCGAATATGTTGACATGGTCTGAAGCAAATAGGCATGAGCCGAGACCTTGCCTTTATTGCTGTAATATCTCCCTTTCCAAATCAAGAGCCTGTGATCATCAATTGTAGCGAGGAGCAATCTACAAATAACACATGGACAGTCAATTTAGTCTGACCATTTTGTGAAAAGAATTCCAAGCAGACAAGGAAAAGAGAAAATTTAAACATAATTTCACAGAAAAATCGAGATAAACACTCAACTATATTCAGCAGAATATCTTTTACTATGTTGTAGATAATTCAAAGGGTTCTTGTAAGGTAGCCTCTGAAGGTTTGGAGCAACAGACCCTTTGAGAATCGAGTCATTTTAGTATTATGTAACATACACCTAAAAATATGAATACTACTCCATCCGTCCCATAAAGATGTTCCTATTTGACTATTCAAACATTTTAGTGGTATATTTTCCCTTCCATCACAATCCTTAATGAAAGTAAGAATTAAACTTGTAGGCTGTAGCAAATGACTATTTAAACATTTTAGTGGTATAGTTTAGGAAGATCACTTATTTTAACCACTCAAATTTGAAAATGAGACTTTCTTTTGGGACAAACAAAAGTAGCAAATGGGAACATCTTAATCAGACAGAAGTACTATATAGCATACCTGTGTAGAAGGAAAAGGGGGAATACCTTATGTGACACCTGCCATGTTAGAATAGTACTATCTCTGTCCCAAAATGAAAGACCAAAAAAATTCAAATTTGTTCTTGATCAAGAGCAAAATTGAAATATTTTTTGGTCATTCATTATGGGGACGGAGGGTGTAATGTTTAATGGTGCAAGTAAAAGGCCCATGCTTGCCACATCAGATGTTCTTCATGGGTATGACATTTCATATTACTTAAAAATATATCAGAAGTTAAAATATAATTCATACAAGTGCATCATGGTTATCAATTACCATCAACCCTGAGATTTTCAAAACTTGACACGAAGTCACCATTGCCATTAGCACACCTAGATAATTCCTCAAACTCTTCCACTTGCACACCCATTAAGCCATACCTGATAAAATTAGCGGTTCCAAATTTGCCTAACTAATGCAACACAATTGTAAGACTAAGGTAGTCAAGGGGTAAAGAATGGTAGAGGAGTAAGTAGTAAGAATCTAATCAAAGACATTCTTATACAAGTAGCATAGATATAAGTCCTACACTAACCAAAATGAAAGTACTCCGTACAACACAGAAGCACATACAAACGCAAAAGAGATGGAGGACAGTGGCAACTGGAAAGTACAAGTATCACATCCTGTATAACACAGATGGCTTGGCTTGCTATACAGACATCAATCAAGGAAGTGAACTCCACAGGAGAATAGACTCCTAGTCTGAACCAGCCAGAAATTTAGAAGTTGACAAAAACTGATACCCAAGAAGCTGTTGCATGGAATGCAAAACAAGTGAAGACGAGCAAGAGCTTCTTAACAAATCATAACCAAACTCTTTTTACTCCCTCCGTCCTTAAATTTTCAAATTTCCTCTTGAGCAAGAGTAAATTTGAATTTTTTTGGGACATTCATTTTGGGACAGCGGTAGTATTTACTTTCAACTGTGAAACAGATTCCTTGGCTGAACCATGAGGACCATACTCTAGCAAGTGTCACATTTTAGATTATATACTTTCGTTCTATTAGTTACACTGAGGGTAATTTTATCACGCCTTAGATAAGAGGAAAACAAAGATATAATATTCATTGGATTATGGTATCTTAGCTGAGATCTAATCCCTGAACTGGTCGAGCGATTGACAAACCTCTTATTCTCATGAATAACTAAGGACACTAAACATTTCATGTGTAAGAAGAATCCTGCTATCTCAGGAGGCATTACAAAACAAACTTTCCTGTATCTTTCTAGCTATCAATCAAACAAGTACAAAGACAATTTCTATATCGACTTTATTTCAGGGAAGAGTTACTCTATAAAATGTACATGTTGGTTTAAATTCTATCACGTTAAATGGTGTACCCCATGGAACCTGGACGTCACATTCGTAATATGTGAATGGAAATGTAACTAATATTGAGTTAACTAGCATAGAAACAGCAGAATGAGCAATATAAAGGCCCACTAATGCGAATACTGTCAGCACCAAGAAAAGGAAGTAAATTCTATTGAAAAGAGAGATTTTTTGTTTGCATAATCATCAAATAACCATTATCTTCCACCAAGGGAACATTGCAGGAACTGGAAAATCGCAACTTTGAAGCCTCAATATTTTTAAAAACAAAATTCATCTTTCCATATACATAGAAAAATCTCACTACTTACTAACAAACATATTCATAATCAGCTGCAATCAAAATGGCAAATGATCATAACAAGGTATAATCGTAAGAATCCATAAAAATTCACTTACTATGGCAACTTCCCGGATCGAAAAATTGCAAACTTAGAAGCCTCAGAGTTGGAATACTCAATCCCATTCTCCTTCAAAAACTCCTCAATCAATTCCTTAGCCTTCTCAGGCTCAGCACTTTCACACTCAATCTCATACAAAGTTCCGAATTCGTACATTGTTTCATCCAATTCCAATTTCAACCCTTTCCACTCATAAACATTCCTCACATTCTTGAATCCACCCAAACACACAAATCCATCTTCCGTAACCCCAAATTCATCTTTTGCCCTTTTCACCAATCTCGATTCCACCGAGCCAAGAAGACCCGGCTCAGCTAAACATTCCCGTCCGATCAACGGGTCGATATCTTCTTCGTCTTCTTCGACTCGGCTGACGCCGTTGATGAGAACGGCTTTAGCTTTAAGAGACACGACACATTTGGAGTCCTCATTGTAGAATCGGAGGCGGAGGACGGCACGATTGGAGGAGAGCTCGGCATCGGAGCCGTCGAAGAAGGTGTTGTATTGCCAGTGCGTCACGACGTGAAAGGGTGAAAGAAGAGACTGGAGATTCTTGTGGGATGTGGAGTCGGGTAATCGGAGCTTGACTTCGACCTCCATTGATGGATTTAGGTTTGGGATTAGGAGGAAATGCCGATGCGGTTGGGTTTGGAGGAGGAGGATGAATCTCGATCGAAGTGGTGGAGGAGAGAGGTGGCACCGGTGGCAGTGGAGGTGGTTGCGGCGGCGGCGCGGCGGCGGGCTTCTTCGAGTTCTTCCTTATCTTCGATTTTGACTTCGATTTTGCTTGGCTTCCTTCTCAACATCTCGATCTCCGATTTCTATACGACTGTTCGCTGAAGAGCGACTTATTAGATTTTGGTTGATGGTGTGGCCCAGCCCAAATTAAACTAAGCCCATTTGAAAAGTTGTTAATTGCATTTCTGTAGAATTAAGCCCAGTCCAAATACAATGTAGCCCCTGCTGTAGCTTAAACCAAATACTAATAATTAGGTTGTTATTATAGCATGTTTTTTACGAGTAGGTCTGCTGAGAAACGCGTTTCTCCATAACTATGGAGAAACGCGTTTTTAATAGCCAGAAGCTATACGTTTGATAATCAGAAGAAAATTTCTGGATATCAGTCTCAAAGGGTTCTGGATATCCAGAAGCTTTGGAACGGATATCCAGAAGCCTTTGGGCGGATATCCAGAAAAAATAGATTTGAAGCCAAATCCAAGGCCAAGACCGAAATTGCTTATTGAAGGTTTCGATATCCAGAAACCTTCAAATGTATATCCGTAAATCATTAAATGAATATCCGAAACATTTTGAAAGTTTACGGATATCATTTTGAAGGTTTCTGGATATCACTTTCATAAGCTTCCTGGATATCCTTTCAAAGGATTCGGATATCCGTAACCTTTAAGACTGATATCCAGAAGTAACCATGGGACAAGGTCATGGCCAATACAAAAAGTTTCTGGATATCCTTTCAAAAGGTTCTGGATACCCGTAACCCGTTTCTCCATAACTTATGGAGAAACGCGTTTCTCCCTAGATTTTACGGTTTTTTACATGCTCCATTAGTCCATTTTGAGATTTCTTTCTTTCAAAAACATGGATTTTATTTGCAAAAATATGGGAAAAAATATTTTTAAAACTATGCACCAGATGAAACCTTATATACAGTATTATAATTATTTTCTGATGTAGCATAATATTATTATATGTTGGAAATTGGTTTAGAAACTTAGATTTGATCTAACTTTTACCAAAATTTAGAATGGTTTTCATTTTATGGAAAATAAAAATGAGTTGCAAAATTGAAATCTTTGTAATGAGTAGATTAAGAAAATATATTTATTTTCTCAAAATCAATTTCAGTTTAATGAGAAATTAATGCTCAAATATTGCAACTTAAAGTGGGTTTATGAAAAGCATTGTGAATATGAAAAATCATATCCCACATTGCCTAAAAAGAATAGGGCTTGGTTAAGGCTTGGCCTCGGCCTCTTTCTAACTCCTTACCCGATAGAAGAGTTTCCTTCCAATTTTCATGTATGTATGTGAATCGATGTAGATATAGTTATTGGCTCAATTTGCTTCTTTCTCCGAAAGAGTAGTTTGAGCCTATCTATTTTGAAATCCTTAATATATATCAGGGAAACTTTCATGTGTGGTTCTAGTCGGGCTTTCTGGTAATGTAGCATAAATGGTACATTTGAGGAGTGGCCACAATCGTCATTCTTCTTTTCAAACGAAATCCAGTAAGGAAAATTTTAAAAAGTGGTTCAGCTATCTCCGCTGGTTAGAGCAATGGTTATTTTATGTACTTTCTATCAGTGGTTAAAGAGATAGCCTTCACTTTATTCCATCTATGAGAGGAAGGAGCCCAATCAAACATGGAGAACAGAAGGCTAAGGAGGTGTGGTCGTTCTCAGATGTGGACGTTCTCATTCTGTCCAGATTCTTGTCTCTCGTTCTTTCTATTATCTTCCTAGTGGTTGGAAGGTGCTTGCTTTCACTAGTGGCGGGTGGGCAAAGGGTCTAAAGGACACTGTTTGGCATCCCCGACTATTCGTCAGAACGGTACAATGCCCTTACCAATTGGTAATCTATCTACCATTCCTCCACAGCAGCAACATCTAGGGGTGGAAGTGGTTTGGCTTAAACCGCGGTTTGAAGTCGAACCGAGCCAAACCGTGCGGTTTGGATCGGTTTTTAGGCATAAGCGGTTTAGCTCGGTTTGAAAAATTGACAAACCATGCGGTTCAGCTCAGCTTGAGGTTTAACACCCCTAACCACGGTTTGGAACCGTCAAGCCGAACCGTCAAACCGAGCTATGAGCCGAACCATCAAACCGCGATCCTGACCGTCCTTCAAAAACCTAATTAATCTCAGCCTTTTATTTAAACATAAACATATTATGACCACTCTCTTTTTCTCTTCCTTTCCTCAAAGCATGCTGATGCCACCTAGTGCATCTCAAGTTCTACACTGCCCTCTTATCTTCTCTAATTGTGCTTACTTCATTTCTCTCTCCCCTTGACAATGCCGCCCAGTCAGTCCCCAACCCCAATACATTGCCTACCCATCCATATTATTATCTCCTTTCCACCTTCACTAGTTGGGTTTACTTCCCTCTCACTCCCACCCCCGTGTGTTTATGTTGCACAAAGAGTGACTTCTGCAATTAACCATGACTTCAACCATATAAAGAATACGAAGTTGAACAATTTAGAATTCATACAGCGCTCATGAAATGGCCACAGACAAGTGAACATTATACTTTGCCACTCGCAGTAAGCAATCAGACGTTGAAAAGCGAACCAGTTGTAAGAGTTGAAATAAATATGACACAGAAAATGCAGGGATTATAACATATCAAATTTATGTGCCACTTTCCCTTCTACTGCATTCCCGTACCCAATCTCCACTTGCTGACTTGGAAATCGCATATCAAATCGCGGTTTAGACCAAGCCAAACCGAACCATAGCGGTTTGGCTTAGCTCGGTTTGAAAATTTTTATGGTTTAGCTCGGTTTGGAATTTTTCCAAACCGATGTTAGCGGTTTGACTTCTAAATTTGGCCAAACCGAGCTAAACCGAACCATTTCCACCCCTAGCAACATCTGTCTTTTAAGTGTTGTAAGTTAAGTCATTTCCTAATATGGCTCCTGGTCAAGCCGTCATTATAGGATTTGCAGTCTTGACAGAATGGGGTAGCTAGATGTATAATTCAAATGCGTTCATAAGCCCCTTCGACTCTCATTCACTCACCCCTCACGAATTTGCTCAAAATTCGGGCCGGCCCCTACAGGCAGGCATCTCCCGCAAGGCAAGCATTGTTCGCCACCACCCGCGACATGCTCCAATTGAAAGAAACCACGCCTATCAAAACTTGACTTGTTGCCGAAACTTTTGCCAAGGTTACCACCCACTCTCTCTTTCTTATTGAATTATTGGCAGAAGAAAGGGACTGCTCGGATCGGCAACAAATTTTGGTGGCCTGCTCAGTTAGGGCGTATGCTCAATTCCGGATCCATCTACCGCACAAAGTTGGAAAGTATTTTAACTCATCAACTTCAAGGGATAAGAATCATGTGTTATTCTCCTACCATTCAACCTAGTGATCAATTAGGCTAATCATGCAAACTAGAAACACAAAATATCAGATAAAACACGACTATAGTAAATCTATTCTATTAATTATGCAATTTGGTTGCCCTGAGCAACTCTCTTGGCCCCAACATCACCCTTAAGATTGCGTGGATCGGCCCGTAGAGCTTGCAATTCTGTTTGTTCAACACAAACAGTTAGAGCTTGAGGCGCAGTCGTAATGTTGTTAACCCCTCTAAGCATGTCAGAAACACTGATGTTATCGCCACTGTCTTTGTTAGCCATTACAAGGGGAAATATTCAAGCTCTGATACCACCATCTTGGACTACTTTTGAGCTAGTTCAAAATTGAACAGCGAGCCCGCAAGCCGCACTGGACGTTTTAGGGCGCACGTATGATTAGTCGCTGTGGAGCCTCGGGAATAGGTACCAAAACTCTTGAAAAACTATAAAAGGACATCCTTGAATTATCAAATTAATTCTTTCAGTCATCAAGTATTCAATTGCATGTTAGAAAGCGAGCAATTGAAACATAGATTCCATTCAAGTCCAGAAAATTCAATCATTCAGATTTGTTCGCCAAACAATTACTGATTACGAAGATTTTGTCAAACACAAACCTCGAATGTTTCAATTTTATTTATTTAAGTTTATTTTCTCAAGAAAGCCATTTCATTTTCTTCTGATACATTTTCCTAACATTATTTAGCTAGTGTGTAGTATGATTTGGTGCAAGTACTACTGCGGCACAATTTGACTATAAGATAAACAAATTAGTTTATTGTGATATCTAACTCATCTATTACAATAAAGTTAAAATTATTCATCTGTTCAATGAAACAACCAGATGTTGCATACATGTGTGTGTTTTCAAAAATTAAGATTAATTCCAAAGGTGTTGGAGGTTGGGGCTATCCAAAAATGTATGTAGAGCCAGGATAATCAAATTCTTCAATAACGTTGTTGCTCAATCTTAGTAAAATTTTGACGACTATTCATATTGTAACACCATTAAATTTCACAATAAATCTGTATTTGCAGAAATTAAGAAAGACCCTTCATGATTGTCTGTGTACCAGCACATGTTGGCTACTTTTTTCGATTTTTTTCTCAAAATATTCATTTTAAAAAATATAATTCCCAAAATAACTACCCTTCCAAACTATTTGCCAAAATGTCCATTTTTTTAAAACTCACTAAACCATTTAGCGAGTTTGACATTTGTCCGTTCAAACACGCCAAATGGAATGGCGAGTTTTTTTTTCAATTTTTTTTTTATTACTGCATTTTAAAAAATAATGAAACTCGCCAAATCAATTGGCGAATTTAAACGAGATTCAAACTCGCCAATTGATTTGGCAAGTTTAAGGGAATTTTGTTTTCCAGTTAAGGTTGGGGACATATTTTTTCAGTCCCTAAACCCATTCTTGTTGATAACAGAGAGAAAGGGAGAAGAAGAGTGGCTTGAAAAATACTCAATTTTTACATATTTCAACTTCATAATTAGTCAAGAGTATAAATTAAGGTAAATCTTCAATATCTCAATCATTTTATATATATATATATATATATATATATATATATATATATATATATATATATATATATATATATATATATATATATATATATATATATATATATATATATATAGGGTCACGCTCCAATAAGAACCATTTAAAATGAGAATCGTGAGAACCACTTGTATACACTTGTATACAATAGATATTTAGCTACTGTATACATATACAATAGACTGTATACATATACAGTAGATACTTAGCTACTGTATACAAGTGTATACGTGTGGTTATACACTTGTATACAGTAGATACTTAACTACTGTATACATATACAGTAGACTGTATATGTATACAGTAGCTAAGTATCTATTGTAAACAAGTGTATACAAGTGGTTCTCACGGTTCTCATTTTGTTATGGTTCTCATTTGAGCACCTATCTATATATATATATATATATATATATATATATATATATATATATATATATATATATATGAATGTTAAAATTAGGTTTTATAATGTTTTAACACTTTGATTTTGTAACGTATGGTTAAAAATGAACGGAGATTCACTCATTTTCATGTGCTATTGGGGAGGTGATGATGAATGTCCATTTGATGGTTCTCATTTTCAAAAAGAGCCGAAATGTGCGATTAGGGCTAATTGTAGATGAATATACAATCAATTGGTTGATGAATTATATAAAGAGATGCATGTGAATCGGAGTTTATATGAGTTGGAAATAATTTGTAGGTATCCCCATTCATTTGATAGCGGTATTGGTGTGTACTTTCCTTTTCGTATTGAAAATGATGCGGGTATGGATATAATGTTCGATGTTTCTGCTAAATATGGTGGGCTGAGTAAATTGCAGTTGTATGTGGTCATCAAATTGATTAAAAATCAACATTATGAACAGTTTGAAATACGTAATATGGAGACCTTTTATGGAAATTCACCATGTTGCTACCGTGATGCAGGGGTTGGTCCAAGTACACAAACACTTGTATCAACCCAAACACCAAATTATTATGATGAGGCATTCCAAAATGATCCTGTTAGTGATTAGAATTCGGAAGATGATGAAGATTACGAAGAAAAAGAAGACACGGATGTAGATGCATTACTGTAGACACCCCATTCTGAATCAATAATTCATGATTACACTACTCTTCGTCTCTCTTTTGTGTTTTTATGAAAGCATATCAGTTTCGTCATGTTTCGTTAAGTTTCTAACTAACCTCGTTAGTTTTGGACCTAACTGACTAACGAAATAACTGAAGAGGGCAGAATTGTCCACTGACTGCATTATCTCGCGCGAAATAGCGTGTCTCGCGCGAGACAACCCCTCGAAAGGATGCACAGAATCACAATCCTTCTCCGTTTCAAACTCTTTTCTTGATAAAATCTTATCCCATCCGATTCTCCAATCATATCTGAGTTCTGGAACCTTCCTAGGGGTGTTTTACCTCTCCACCTTTTCCTCTTAAACCCCTATAAATACCTGATGACTTTCAGTAGTTCAGCCTAACAGTTTGAGATCGAAAGATCCCCGATTCACGATCGAAAACACACAACACACACAATTTGTTGGTTTCTTTCCACGAAAGACTCCTTCAAATCATTTACAAAATCACCCTAAAATCACCTAAAGTTTGTTTATCAACCTTGTTGATCAACAAACATCAAAGCCCGAATCAATGATTGAGGCGAAGCTCTGTCCGCATCAAGATTTGACTCTCATATTGAGTCGAAACTCTGCCCGAATCACTTCTCGACCGAGAAGACATCTTAGAACCACGTTCTAAATTAAATACTCCCCAAACACAAGGTAAATTCCTATACTTTTACTCTCTTCTTCTCAATCTCTCCCTATTGGCTTTTAGAGTGGTGTAATCACATCAAAAGGATTAGCCTAGAGTCCCTTCAATCGATGAAGGCGATCTCGAAGCATACAATCCGACATTCCTAATCAAGAAATTGATTAGGGTTTTCTTATTTATTAATTAAAATGATTGGTAATACTCAATTGGCAAGACCGATCTTCGGATTGGGTGGAATGGGTGTTCCTCGACCTTCCCATTCCATAACTTAACCCCCGAACCCTCAAATCTCTTTTAAAATCAAAAAGGTTTTTCTTATTATTTTTCTAAATAAATAATAAGTGGCGACTCAAAAGATGTAGAAAAATTCACGCATCGCTACAGTGGAGACTCCGCTGGGGACAATTAATTAAGAGAGTTAGACTTGCGCACAATCGAGTATTATCAATCTTTTTATTTTTCTGTAAAAATTTGATTTTTCTGGATTTTTTCGGATTTTTATGTACTGTTTTCGTCAAAAAAAAATTACTGTCAGACTGCTTGTCCAGCGCGGGACAAAATAGTCCCGAGCGAGATATTGTCTCGGTGAAGAAGAAAAAAATTACAGCCGCCGAACAAGTTTGCAATTTGAAAAATTTGAAGTTTCAATCATTATTAATCATGTCATATTACTTTCAAATCATTAGGTAATCATTATGTCAAAAAAAAAATCTATATATACTCCCTCCGTGCCACCTCACTTGACACCCAAGAGGTGGGCACGAGAACTAAGAAAAAAGAATAAAATAAAAAAATTGTGTGGTAGAAAATGAAGAGAGAGAATGAGTGGGGTAAATAGTAGTGTTGGTTAAATAAATTGAGTGGTGGAAAATGAAGAGAGAGAATGAGTGGTGGGGTAGAGTGAATATAAAATTATAAAAACTAGGCTATTTTGGGAGGTGTCAAGTGAGTTGGGACGACCCAAAATGGAAATAAGTGTCAAGTGAGCTGGGACGGAGGGAGTATTTCCTTCCTTAAACTTGGCGTCTGTAATTAAAAAGAAAAAAAAAGGGGTTGACTTTTCTGTCAAAGTTGACTTGTGTAAAAAAAAAAAACCAAAACACTTTCAGAAACTTTCAAAAAAAAAAAATCCAGAAAATTCAAAAATAAATATTATTTCTATTTTGCTTGTATTAACTTTATTTTGTAGGGTAGAATAATTTTAATTACTTGAACTATATACCTGCGATTGATTTTTTAATTTAAAGTCCGGTCCATGGAGAATTCGGGAGTTGTAATCTAAATTTATTTATTTCTCTCTCTCTCCTTTAAGTGGAACTACGACGGCCTGAGTTTTTCTAATTTGGGAGAAACGTAGGCAACCACTTGGTGCGGCCACTATCTGTTTTTCTTTAGTTTTCAAAAAAAAAATAAAACTCTATATTTTACTCTATCACCTAGATTGACTCTCACACACGCGCACTCATATTATATCTGTCATTGCACTACATACCCTAATTAATTCGGGACCCACACTAAGGACGGATGACGGTAACCACCTAGTCACCGATCTCTCCGAAGTTGGATCATCCTACTCCGCGCATTCAATCCATCTAGATTGTCATATCGCGGGGAGCCTAGCCTTCCAGCCCTGTATCGCCACATATCATGTAGATTGACTTTTTAGGACACTCCGTGACCGGTCGGTTTGATCTTGGAGTCCTTGTAATCCCTTGTCAAGATCTTGTTTTGTGCAATAATCCATGGAAAAGAAATCAAATTTGTCGCTTCGGAATTGTCCCTTCGGAAATGTCCCTATGATTGTCCCTTCGGATTTGCCCCTAAAAAGAGAAAAATTTCTCACCAAAATTATTGCACAAAACTTGATGTTATTTGAGATTACTCCGACCCCTAGGTCCTTAGGTTTTGATTTTGATTGTTAGAAACCCCCAAAACGGATCTTCCGTCCGACCAAAATTAGGATTAAAATCAGAAAATTGTGACTTTTCGTGGCGTTGTCTCGCTCGAGACTGCTTGTCCCGTGCGAGATAAGTGTTCGGTCTTTTTGTGTTTTGGCCAAAACCTTCAAAACTTCAAAGCCTTCATTCACCCTATTCAGTCGACTTGTTGGGACTCGATCATGGTTTAACACGGTTGCTACGCGTCTAGGTTCTTCGCCAAAGCTCGATACGATGTCTGCTTCTCCTTCTACCACCGAGGCCGATTTCAACGATGCTAAGGCCCAACTCATCGAAGCCATGCTTAGGTTGGATGAACAAAGTAAGCAAATGGCTGAGCAGAATGCCCAAATGGCCGCCCTTATGAAAGAACTCAATGATTTGAAAGCCAAGAAGGGCAGAAAGCAAAAGCAGAAAGAGGAATCCTCCTCCGATGAAGAGGAATCCTACACCAAAATGAATAGAAAAACCAAGAAGTCAAGCAAGAAAAAGGAAGAATCCGATTCTTCCTCATCCTCATCCTCCTCCGATGATGAGGAGCATACCTCTAAGGGTACTAAGACTAAGAAGGAAGGTAGCGACGAAACTACTAAACTTGGTGACCATGTTACTAAGAACTACCTCGAGAAGAAACTTGCAACCCTTGACACTTCAAAAGGGTCATTCGTTCCATTTGATCCTGATGCTCTTCAACAATCCATCACCAACTTTCCTCGCAAATACAAGACACCCGACATTGCCAAGTTTAATGGTACTACTTATCCTCGAGCTCATGTTGAAACCTATATTTGGGCCATGCTTTCAATGGGCGTTGACAACACAATCTTGGCCCAATGATTTCCTCAAACCTTAGAGGGTGCTGCAAGGGATTGGTACATGTCTCTTCCTACAACTACAAGGCTTGATTGGTCATCTGCATGTCTAATCTTTCAAAGGCAGTTTGAAGACAACTTCACCTACCGCCCTACTATGAGGGATCTTGAACAAACCAAGCAACATGCCAATGAGTCCTTTGCTGAATTTGTTAGAAGATGGAGACTCAAACTCATCGAAATTGTCGAAAGGCCTACTCTCAAAGAGCAAATCCACATCTTCCTCCAATGCCTCCGTGATGAATTTCAAGAGAAGCTCACCGACAATTACGTTCCTAGTTTCAATGAACTCCACGAGTCCGGAATAAGGATTGATGACTTCCTAAAAAGCAAAAATAAGGAAAACACTTTCCGCTTCAACAAAACCACCACAAGTAAGGATGCTTCAGTCAACGCTATTGCATTCAATCGCCCCAGCACCGGCAAGTATTCTGCTGTTCCTCCTCCCGAGAAGAAAAAGAGGCACTATGACAAAATTGAAGGAATCACTCAAGAAGAACTCTTTAATGTGCTTGTCTAGAATGAAAAGATCAAACCAAGGGAAGGTGGTCCTTCGAAGGATATGGGTCCGAATCATGCTCATCACTTATTCTGCAAGTACCACAACTTCACCGGCCACGACACCAACTCCTGCCACCACTTGAATGACATCATCCAAGACCTCTTTGACAATGGAGATCTAGAACGTCCCAACGTCATCACCAATCCTCTCCCTCGTACTCCATGAAGAATATGAAGCTCCGAGAAGAAAAGCTGCACTTACCACTTTGGAGCTACAACTATCCTCTCCCTTTCTCCTTTGATAGAAGTAGATTAGGTTTTTAATTTCCAAGTATGAACTCGAAGAGTCGTTCTGTCTTTCTAGTACTTCTCACCTCCTCTGGTTTTTGTCATCTAAACTATCGAGTCTGTTTCAATTTCTCTATTAATCAAAGTAATTTTCTTTTCCTAAACACTTTTCCTAAGATTGTTCTACCTCATGAATATCATTCTAATTCATACAAAATAATGGACCCTCCATTTCCTAAATCATCGCAAAAATATAGAAACTTCTAAGCGAGTTTAAGAAGAAAGTTATTCTTAGGAAGCTTAAGGGCTAAACATTACCCCTACTAAAAGTCAAAGGTCAACAAAAGAAGAAAGCCAAAAGTGCTGCTATCATTCCAAGAAGAGTGGAGCTACTCAATTCAAAGCTTTGAGAGTATTAATAAAAAAAAAGAAACTCTCAAGCTTTCATCACCCTCACAACAAAGGTGAAAATTCAAATGCATGAAGGACTCTCCCACAAAGAAGAGGAGTCAAGTGATACCAACAAAAGAAAAGAGGATTCCTCAACATCCTCTTACATCAAGTGAAGAAGACTTTCAGTATCAAAAAAAAATGTTTTCCCTTAAGTCATACTAATGATTGACTTCCTTCTCAAACTTATTTAGAAATTTCTAGATGATGCACGGTTCATTAAAAAGGTAGAACAACTTTTCTAAATATTTGAGCCAAATAGCGTTCCTTGTTGAGTCTAGGGGCTTTCTGTTAGCCACTCTCATACACACTCTTGAAATCCAAGCATCAAAATTGTGGCTTCCTAACCTTTCCTCCCCCAGTCAATCTCTACTTCAACTCTTCAAAATAATCAAATTTGCATTAGGAGCTTTCCTCTTTGCTTCTCACTCTAATCATTAGAGAATACACTTCTTCAAAGAGTCAATGCTTGGATCACCTTCTAAAAAATAGAGTCCGTTTCTCCTCAACTAAACTTGAGATTTCATCTTTCTCCTTAATGAGATTCTTCCAACTGAGTCCTCTTCGAGTACACATACTTTTCAAAAAAATTGGCTCGCTAGGTTGAAAACTCGTGAAGAGCGGCCTAGGCAAAAGTTAGAGCACAAAAAAAAAGAGAAAAGAAAAAGACGCAAAAGAGATGCCCGCTAGATTGAAAACCCGAAAGGGCGGTCTAGGCAAAAACTAGGGTGCGCCACAAAAAAAAAATCAAATGACAAAGGGAGACTATTCTTCAACCTTCTTCATCAAGCATCATTCGATCTTTTTCAAATCAAATCAACAAGGAGAGTCTTCTCCGATCACCTTCAAATCAAGAGAGAACCCTCACAAAGTCATCTACCACATTAAAGCAACTTGGGGCTTGAGACATCAAAGGGCCTTGGACATAGAGCCATTACGACAGTCGATAGACTTGTAGTCATTTGCCTCCTAGAGACAAGACTCAAAGGAGAAGTAAGAATGAAGATTCTCAACAGACCTAGATGTGATCACACAAGGTTACTCATCAAAATCCTACAACAATGAAGAAACAATTCAGCCTCGCTGACTAGCAACAGATTCTGCAAAACCTGATTTGGTTCCAACTTGTCAAACACCAAGTTCACCCATACAGTTCACCCATCTCAAATATATATACATACAAATGTCCCTACATTTCCGTATCCCATATACTCATACATAAACTCACCACCAAAATGACCAACCGGTCATTTACACGAACAGACGTGAGCACCACCACGTAAGTCCAATTAAACAACTAAAATTTGAAAAAATCTACTTGGAATCTTTATGTGCTGACAGGTACAGAAAGGTAAGAATCCTTCGGGTCCATCCGAGACCAATATGCATATATCCTTGCATTACAGGAGCCGACAGAACCTCCACTTCAACCAACAACTACAAAGTCTGTGACGGCAGCAAACTTCAAGTCCGTAGCCTCGGCAACATCAACAAAGTCTGTGACGGCAGCAACTTCAAAGACCGTGACCTCGGCAACAACATGAACAAAGTCTGTGATGGCAGCAACTTCAAGTCCGTGACCTCGACAAAAACTTCAAAGTCTGTGACGGCAGCAAACTTCAAGTCCGTGACCTCGGCAACAACTTCAAAGTCTGTGACTGCAGCAAACTTCAAAGTCCGTGACCTCGGCAACAACTTCAAAGTCTGTGACTGCAGCAAACTTCAAAGTCCATGACCTCGACAATGACAACAAAGTCCATGACCTCGGCAACAACGGAAACGTCAGTAACCTCGAGCGGCGCACTTCAACAACTTCATCAACAAATAGGTATCTTCATAATTAGGTCAAGTCTTTGATTCCTCAGTATGATTTTACCTTTTTCAAAAAAAATCCCTCTTCAATTTTCAAAAATACTTTTCAAAATACCTAAAATAGTCTTTTTAGTGTTTTGGAGTCGAACTACATTTGGTCTGATTCTCTCTTAGAGATACGTAGGCAGCCGTGCGGCACGACCATCCCAATGTTCAGAATGATGTCTTTTCTATCAACGACACTTCTTCTTTCATAAGACTTGTCACCGAGGGGCTATGTAGACACCCCATTCTGAATCAATAATTCATGATTACACTACTCTTCGTCTCTCTTTTGTGTTTTGATGAAAGCATATCAGTTTCATCATGTTTCGTTAAGTTTCTAACTAACATCGTTAGTTTTGGACCTAACTGACTAACGGAATAACTGAAGATGGTAGAATTGTCCACAGACTGCATTATCTCGAGCGGAATAGCATATCTCGCATGAGACAACCCCTCGACACGATGTGCAGAATCACAATCCTTCTCCGTTTCAAACTCTTTTCTTGATAAAATCTTATCCCATTCGGTTCTCCAATCATATCTGAGTTCTGGAACCTTCCTAGGGGTGTTTTACCTCTCCACCTTTACCTCTTAAATCCCTATAAATACCTGATGACTTTCAGTAGTTTAGCCTAACAGTTTGAGATTGAAAGATCCCCGATCCACGATCGAAAACACACAACACACATAATTTATTGGTTTTTTCCACGAAAGACTCCTTCAAATCACTTACAAAATCACCCTAAAATCACCTAAAGTTTGTTTATCAACCTTGTTGATCAACAAACATCAAAGCCCGAATCAAGGATTGAGGCGAAGCTCTGTCCGCATCAAAATTTGACTCTCATATTGAGTCAAAACTCTGCCCGAATCACTTCTCGACCGAGAAGACATCTTAGAACCACGTTCTAAATCAAATACTCCCCAAACACAAGGTAAATTCCTATACTTTTACTCTCTTCTTCTCAATCTCTCCCTATTGGCTTTTAGAGTGGTGTAATCACATCAAAAGGATTAGCCTAGAGTCCCTTCAATCGATGAAGGCGATCTCGAAGCATACAATTCGACATTCCTAATCAAGAATTGATTAGGGTTTTCTTATTTATTAATTAAAATGATTGGTAATACTCAATTGGCAAGACCGATCTCCGGATTTGGTGGAATGGGTGCTCCTCGACCTTCCCATTCCATAACTTAACCCCCGAACCCTCAAATCTCTTTTAAAATAAAAAAGGTTTTTCTTATTATTTTCCTAAATAAATAATAAGTGGCGACTCAAAAGATGTAGAAAAATTCACGCATCGCTACAATTACTAGATGATGTTGATGATGGATATTAAGAGCGTAGTAGTGATTCTGACATAAATTTGGACGATGGTGATGATGGCCCGATTAATGATGACTTGGAAACACATTTGGTCCATTATGAAGCACCAGAAAATTGAAGGTATGAGAGAGCAGATTACCCTTTTGACAGTGATATTGGTGATATTGCTCGACAAGAATAAGGGTTGATTGATTCTCATAATCAACTCAGTTTTCCAGTTTAGGATTCAGAGAAAGACGAAATTGCTAAAGGGATACGCTTTTCTGAGAAGAACGAGGCTCAATTTGACATAAAAATGTACCATATTAGAACTAATCAGAGGTTCAGGTAAGAAAGAGCACACCTCATTCCTGGGCAAGATTATGTCTACTCAAACAGTATCCATGCAATTTTTATGTCCGTGTGAGTAGGAGGAAACATGGTTATTGGGAAGTGACCAAGTAAAAGGGTCATCATTATTGCTTATTTTCTGGAGAAAGCCAAGATCACCCCAACCTAGATGCGAAGTTTATTGGTCGGCAAGTGGTTAGTCTTATTAAGGCCGATTCAGATGTCAAGATTGGAGTTATTATTGCACACATTAGTGGAATGTTTGGCAAGGAAATTACGTATAAGAAGACATGGTATGAAAAGTAAAAGGGCATTGCAGAGGTTTTCGAATATTGAGAGAAATCTTATATAAGGTTACCTCGCGTCCTATCAACCATCCAAAAATACAACCCCGGAGCAATTATTGAGTATACTCATCCTCCTCCCTCTGCCGGTGAATTACACATGTTTCAATGGGTGTTCTAAGAATTTGGGTGTTGCATTGAAGCTTTCTCTCATTGTCGGCTTGTCATTTCTGCTAATTGAACATTCCTTCATGGTAGATATAAAGGGGTATTACTGATCGCTATGGGTGTTGATGCACAAGACAGTATACTTCCTATTACATTTGATGTTGTTGAAAAAGAGGTCTGGGTGAATTGGCGTTGGTTCTTATATCTTGTTTGCAGACATATTATCAAGAGTCGTGAGGTATGCTTGATATCTGACCGTCATCACGGCACTCTTAAGGCTATATCGGAAGATAATTGGTGGCCAAATGTGCATCATAGATATTGCTTGAGGCATATGTGAGCCAATTTCTCGAAGAATCACAGAGGTGTTGGTTTGAAGTATTTGTTTTTGAGAGATGGTAAAGCAAGTCAAGATAGGAAATTGAAAAATACTTTGGAAAGTATCCGTTTAATTGACCCTGAGGCAATTAAATGGTTTGTGAATTTAGATACCAGAAAGTGGACATTGACGCATGATGGTGATTATAGATATGGCATTATGACTACTAACATGTATGAGGTTTTTAATAGTGTCATGAAAGGAGCTCACGAGTTGCCAATAACAACAATTTTTGAGACTGCCTTTTATCGTTGTATATAGTATTTTCAGGTAAGACATGGGTTTTCAATAAATGCTTTAGGAGGTAATCCCGATAACCCAAATATCAATCCCCTGCACCAATTCAGTCAGAAAGTTCATTACCGATTAAGGAAGAACAGTGAGAAGGCTACACAACATCATGTTAGGAGGTTCAACACTAACGAGATAGGAGTGTATCAGGTGACAATCGCACGTCGCGGTGATAAAGGTGGTAATATCTAAATTGTCTGATGGAATGATGGTACCTGCACATGTGGTAAATGGGTTGCGTATCACATGCTTTGTTCCCATATTCTTTCATGTTGCCAAGCGCAACATATTGACAGTCGTTTTTATGTTGATCCATTTTACACTATTCGTGAATAATACATGACTTGGAAGGGAACATTTGAACCATTACACCATGAGGACTATTGGGGTATTGATGAATTGGTGCCACATTTTTTCCCTAATCCCAACCTTCGACGTTCTGCGAAGTCCGGAAGGCCCATATCAAGGCGGTTTCGAAACTCTCTAAACTTTCAAGCAAATAAACGAAAGACTCAATGTTCAACATGCAAGCAAAAAGGTTACAATCGTCGTAGATGTCCAATTAATAGACAATAGAATTATTTTTATGTAATTTTCATTAAACTTGAATGTAATTTCTATTTAAGTGGAATTTTTCCAAACTATATGTAATATGAAAGGTTATTTTTGGTAAAATAACAGTTAGTTTCTGTAGTTTATGTTTGGCAAAATTAAAATTTCTGTCTATGGCAAAATGAAATGAAAGTTTATGATGTTTCTGTCTAAAGTGTCTTAAGTCTCTGTAATTTCTGGTCCATCTAAACTCGATATTTGAATTAGTGAGTTCACCTAAACTCGCTAATTGAATTAGCGAGTTTAGGTGAACTCGCTAATTCAAATAGCGAGTTTAGGTGAAGTCGCTAATTCAAATGGCGAGTTTGTAGATGCCAGATCCAATTGCAGTAGATACCAGAAACTGCCCATCTGCAACAATAAACCTGGACAATAACAAAAACCAACAAAATTCATGTATACAACAACAAATATAGAAACAAACTAAAACTTTCAAAAAATCAATACATAGATTACAAAAACAAGAAATATTACAAATATCCACTACAAATATCCATTACAAAAACAACTAAACTAATCAAATCTCACTTCATTTTTTCTTTCATATGTTTTATTATATGTAGATGGAGTGTATTTGTTTACCTTATGTCGCGACCTAAACCCCTTTTTTATGTCAGCCTGTCTCTAAAATTCCTCCTTCTGGATATCTCTAAATAAAGGGAGATAAAACAACTTCACCTTTCTGTTAATACGATATGACATCACATTAGCCCCAAGGGCTATCAAAATATAGGCACGCGTATACCTATCAACCAAGTCTAGGGGGGAATCAGCGGAAAGGCTACCAAACTCAAAAAAAATGTGTATTAAGCCACTTAATCTTTAGACTACTTCCATCAAACGCTGCATCAGGTGGGACAGCACCTAAAAGCTCCGCATTTAAGATCCGCTAATCTATAAGCACGAGCAAATCTGAATCGATAACGGGTAACCCATCAATCGGAAACCCGGACAACATTCCGATATCCTCTAATGTGATGGTCATCTCACCAACAGGGAGGTGAAATGTATGGGTTTCCGAACGCCATCTCTCAATCAACACCTCAAATAAAGCCCAGTCATACTGCACTCTCCTGATCAAATAAACTCCCAAAAACCCAACCACTACTAATCTCTGCTGAATAACGGGAGCTATAACATCTGCCATGGTCGCACCACGACGAAATGATAAACTAGAAACGTCATAATTTACCCAAATATATCGAGCTCGGTAGGAGTGATGTAAAGTCAACACATAAGGATCAAAAGGCCCAGGATCAACAAAAGTATCCATCTGTTAATCAAAATAACACAAACACAAGTATTATTTTGACAAATAAAATACTTTAGAAAGTGTTATTTTCACAAGTGTTATGTCCACAATTTAACACAAATGCAAATATTACTTTCACAAATAAATACTGTAAGAAACACTCACAATACAAAATATCCCCAAAATTTGATTAAAAATAAAACATATTCTAGAAAATACTCGCATATAAATCAAATATAACCAAAACCATATCATTTGTTAAAATAAATAATAATTCAATGGAATGAATGGAAAAACTTAGAAAAAAAAATACAAAATTCGTTCAAATTAAAACTAAAATGACCAAATTCAAACTCAAGCCTAAATCCTAAAATTTACAAGCACAACTCATTCTAATCTTCAAAAAAATGGAAATATGGGGAAAAAAATAAAAACTTACTTAACAATTTTGAAGAATCACTTGAATATATGGATTTTGAATTTGGCAAAATGATTTCGAAAAATCGTCTTCCTTCCTTTGTTCTCTTCTTCTTCTTCCTTTGTTTTTTTTTTTTCTGTAATTTGCAAACTCACTGAAGGGGGGAATTGAAATCTTGCTTAAACTCGCCAAATCAATTGACGAGTTTGAATCATGCTTAAACTCACCCAATCAATTGGCGAGTTTCATTACGACGTCATTTTATTAAAATGCAGGAATAAAAAAGAAAAATTTGAAAAAAAAAAGAATTCGCCATTCCATTTGCCGAGTTTGAACGGACAAATGTCAAACTCGCTAAATGGTTTTGCGAGTTTTTAAAAAATAGACATTTTGGAAAATGTTTTGTAAGAGTTGTTATTTTGAGAATTATATTTTTTTAAATTAATATTTTGAGAAAAAAATCAATTTTTTCATTAATGCTAGTTTAGTCATTTTTTAGAAACGTGGGATCATTATTTAAGGACATAGTTGCATTTTTATCTTACTTTTTATCAATAATAGAGACAGTCGATTTGATTAAGAATCTTTTGTGTGTACTAGTAAATTGCCCGTGCTACGCACGGGGTCTAAAATATTTTAGGTCTCTAAAAGGATTTGTATAGAAATGTTGCTAAGCTTGTCGTAGTGGATATGAGGTCAGATCAAGTTAAGTTTGTTATGCGTAGAGCTCATTATCAGATGTTTGAAAGGCTTGAAATTTATTCTGTACCTGATGATTTTAGGAACCGTCCTCTTGATATAGAGGGTGGAAATAGGCCATTATCTTTCATGATTTTGGCTGATGAATTTGATAGTGAAGAAGAGATGAGAACCAAGTTCAACACTTATATACAGTTTTTGAGTCCTGATGTTACCATATTAAGTGAAGGGTTTGGAGGTTCCAATTTCCATGAGTTGCTAATGACTTATTATGATGACTTTCGCATGATGGAACTAAGGGGAGAGAGGAAGGAGATGATTTTATGGTTTTTCTTTAAGAGTGCCAAAATTTCGATTCAACGAATGATGGATCATACTGTGAGTTTCTTAGATGTCAGTCGAGTGGTTGCAGATCCGGTGATTGTTCCAAATCCTGTGGTGGTTCCAGATCCTGTGATTCAAAATTACAATTTGTGTAATGGTTTTTAAATGTTGATGGAGACCCTATGTTTCAAATTTTGCTATGGGAATTAGTTTGTGTTGGAATTTCTGATTTGCAGCTGTTTTTTGGTTGGTTGTTCTTGACAGTCTAGGTGTTTGTGTTTGTGTTTTGTTTGGTAGGGGCAATGACCCTTATATTTTGGGTTAGTAAGTGTTTTATCTTTTTTTTTCCTTGTTGCTATATCCATCAGTATAACATGGAATATATATTAAGTTTCTATTTCTACTATTATTGTTTAATTTATGTCTCTCTTGATTGCAAGCCATTATAATATGCATAATATATATTTCAAATTAGTTCAATATCAAATTTCCTTTTGACAATAGTTACTACAAAAGTCAATAATAGCCTTGTGAATCTTTTGAAATTTTTTACTATTTATATGTCTGCTTTGCAGAGGATGATAATAAGAATTGAAGGTCATCTGAATTGAAGATGGAAAGATAATTTGACTTAATTTTCATTTGGATTATGATGATTTGATCATTTTCTTGAGTAGCATACAATTATACTTGTTTAAACAATTTACAGAAAGAATTTAGCAGCTTTAGTGACCATTTTTCTAATAAACATGTCGTAAAATATATTGGTTGTCATAATTTTGGGAATCACTTTTTGTTCCTCCGTCCCAACTCAAGACAGAGAGTTAGTTTAAAATATTTATCTGTGACAATTGAACAATAATTCAGGCAAATTTGATTGGAGTAAAGTTACTTTGATTAAAAAGTGTGGAGGGAGAGATTAATATTTCACATTAAGTATATTACTTGGTATTTTTTGTGTGGTCTGAAACAATAATATTTGTTAACATAAACAGCGTAATATAAAATTTCATTAAAATTTTACTAATGTAATCCATTAAAAACTTCCTGGTATACAACATTTTTGGTCCACCCTTTGTATTCATCATCATTTTCTAGGCAAAGTATCTTTAGACCAGAAGGTCTTTTGACTCTAGAAATTGCTATGTACAATTGACCATGACTGAAAACAGGCTGGGGTAAATATAAGCCAACATTTTCCAATGTTTGTCCTTGACTTTTGTTTATAGTCATTGCGTAGCATACTCGAACAGGGAACTGTCTTCTTTTTAGAACGAATGGAACTTTTCCTTCAGAGGATGTTAACGTAATTCTTGGGATCATTACTTTATGCCCAACATGTGATCCTGAAATTATTGTTCCTTCAATGACTCTTTTACCCAACTGCGAAACAATAAGACGTGTGCCATTACACATACCTTGACTGGGATTAATATTTCGCAGAAACATAATAGGCACTCCAACCTTTAGCCCCAAACAATGATTGGGTATTCCGGGAAACTTTAAGCTATTTAAAAATTCCACAGGATAGAGCATATCTGAGTTGTGTGTGTTTTCGTTGGATTTATCGATCGTGTCATAGCTTAAGTATTCCTTCATGTCTCCCTCCACCAAATTCATGCAAAAAGCGTTGATTTCATCAACAATTTCATTTCTTGGAGTCAAAATTGCTCTATTGGTCAAGTAATCTGGCTCAAATTTCTTTGCAGCAAAATCTGGGTAAGTAGATTGGAACATAGTTTCTATTGGATCACCGGACGAAGGTAATAAAAATTCATCGGGTATCTTAATCCATTCTGCCTGGTCAGCATCTCCTCTTATTATAGCAATTTCCTGACCATTTCCAATTCTCAAAGTCCAATCTGAGAAGTCATTCAAACTCATTATGTTCTCATCAACTTGTTCAGTAGCTTTCTGCAAACGCATATTCTGCGCAAGAACACATAACTCACAATTTCTCCACAAATAGGAGCTATTTAATGAAGCAGAAACTATGTCACCTCGTGTTCCTCATGGAATAACGGGAAGAATTTGACGAAAATCACCACCTAGCAAGACTATTTTCCCTCCAAAAGGTTTTTCAATATCAAACATCGGTGTCCCACGTAAAATGTCTTTCATTGTTTTATCAACAGCCTCAAAGGAAAATTTAGAATCCATAGGAGCTTCATCCCAAATTATCAAAGCTGCCTTTTGAATAAGTTCTGCAAGTTGGGGGATTTGCTTTATTGTGCATGTAGAGTTCTCATCAAGAGTGAGTGGAATTCGAAATCGACTATGGGCTGTTCTTCCTCCTGGAAGTAGTAGAGCTGCAATTCCTGTAGACGGAGGGAAAAAAGAAATGATGATGCATACTACGTTTTAAACATAATCTAGTTAATATGACCAAAGATCTAAGAATTTTAATATTAATCACAAAATAATTAAATTACCTGAAGATGCCACGGCCAGAACAATCTTTGATTCTGATCTTAACTTATTAATAATTGCTTTGTATAAAAATGTTTTCCCCGTCCCTCCATAACCATAGAGGAAAAATAACTTGGATTTATTTTGTTCAACTGCATTCACTACTTTCTCATATACATTATACTGCTCTTGATTGAGAGAATCTTTCAAAATTTGATGTTCTTCTTCTAGACGCCTAATATCGTGATTTTGTTCCTCCATTAGAAGCCTATTTTTCAATTGAGCCAGTAACGTTTTATCTGGCAAAGGCATCCCCTATATATCTTCGAGGGATCTTCCATTCTTCACCAATACTTTTTGTAACTCCGCTAAGGTTAAATTTTTAATCTCTTATTCACCTAATACTAAGGAAGGAAGCCTCAATATTCTTCTTCTCATTCTCAATATGTCATCACTAATTTTCCGCCAATTGTACTCCCAAAATTTACTCGCATCAGACAAATCACAAAACAACAAGATAGTTAAAAATAATTCCCTTAATTGCGGTCCACTGGCCCAATGATTTGCCTCGTTTATAGCTTCGTGCCATTCACCATCATCTTCTAAAATTCCACGGGCATAACACGCCATCTTCATGCTGGGATAAACTATACCATTGAATTCTCTGATTTGTTCATAAGTTTCACATCCTTTTACAATATTCAAAAGAAGCCTCAAGTAGTATCGTTCCCCTGAACTGGGATGTGCATAGGTTAAACGACCAATACTTCTCCCTGATTTACGTCGTTTCCATATTAAGGTTCCTTTTTTCCAGACGTATTTTGTAGGAAATTCAGCGTAGGTCAAGGACTTGGCAGTAGAATCAGTCTTATTAATCTCCATCCATTATGTAAACATTGTTTTCCTTGCCTTTCCTGTGTTCACAATTCTTGGCAGAGGCTCATTATCATTAAAAAAATAACATTTGCTCATCCTCTAAATGATAACATAATCTCTCAACAGCTGGTTTTCTATAGTGAATAGGGAACTCATAAATTCGCCAAACTGCCTCGCAGGCTGAAATGTAACGACAGTCAAGGAAAGTTTTGATTTCATCATTTCCTTCCACGTCATTATGTGAATTTTCACATGCTCTATCTGCTGAATTTGTGATAACAACTGTACTTCTATCGGGACCCTTAGTCACATATTTAAACAGGTACTTATTTGCTTTGGATTGGTTGCATGCCTCAACATTTATATGGCTTTGATATTTCACCAATAAATACATATTATATGCGACAACAAACTTGTTATCAAGTTTTACACCATTATTTTCCACTGTAATGTTTGTGTCCCTCCTTCTATAAATGCAATAGCCATTTTCAACAACAGTAGTCTGATGCTGGAATGATTTCGGAAATTTTTTGGAACATAATCCTTGCAGATAATAGAAAGAGCTAATTAGAATTAATTTAAATAACATTAAATTTATTGAGTTGTATTTTGTAGTTTTGAAAAGTATACTAACCATCAATCATGCAGGGGGAATTTGGATTTGCGCATCCACATGGCCCATGCATCATGAATTGTGCTACAGCTTCATATCCAATTGGATCTAATGATGGGTCAGGTATTTCAGCTGAAATTACTTCATCAACTTGTTCGTTTGTGTTTAACTTTGATTCTTTATCAACCCAGAATATGATGTGTGCATGTGGCAGACCTCTATTTTGAAATTTTATAGTGTACAATACTTCTCATTGAGAAAAAAACATCAATTAATATAATATAAATGTCAGATACTTATAAGCGAGTAAAATACATAGAAGAAGTCAAACTTGCTTCAATTTTTCCAAAAATTTCATTCTCAATGATATCATGTATCATCTCATCTAGCTTTAGCTTGAAAACTCTACATTCAATGTCTGGTCTATTCTCGGGTTTTTGACCACCCACGCTATTTAAAAGTTCCGTTATTTCTTTCCAATATGGATTTGTTGTGAAGGTGATAAAAAAATCAGGATTACCATGAACTCGACAAATGGCCATTGCATCTTGGTAGTTCTGTATCATATATCTCGGACTGCCTGTAAATGAAGATGGTAAAATGGTCCTCATCCCGACATTTCTAGAGTCTGAATCTCTACTCCGAATTGCATCATATACATTTCTATATAAATCTGTGCGTAGTGTGGCCTGATTTTTCCTGAGCCAACAGAGTCTTTGTTGTTCAACCAGGGTATGTACGTCAACAACAAACTGTTGATGTAATCTACCTGAATCCTGTAAAATGTGCCCTTGATTATTTATCTATTGCAAAATATAGGAATAATATTCTCTTGCTGTCACATTTTCCTCTTAGTTCTCCTTGAGCCATTGTTTTGAACATATGGTATGTCCAAATGAAAACCATCTTCAGCATAGGGAAATAGAATTGGATACTCTAATGACATGAACGAAAGATGAAGATCATTAATTCTCTTCAGTGCTCCATCAGTACCTTGAATTATTATGTCACGCTCTCCATTTGTGGTTGTTATATCTCCAACCATCAAAATTGCAATTTCTGATGCAGTTGGTGTAGAATATTGTCGCTGCCTATGTGCTCATTCTTTGACCAACTTGATTGACAAATTCCCGACTGGGTGCTCATTATACCAATCGCGTGCTCTTCTAAACACTTTCACCAATTCATTGTGAGAGTCGAACATATCTATTAATTCTTCAATAATTTTTGGAGATAAATCCTCATTGTATTCCCCACGATTCAAAGCATTTAATCGATTCTGGATCTCATTCTCGGTATCGTATACATAGAGTTGCAAGAAACTTGCAGGACGACCTTCTTCTGGCAACAATAAACCTATTCTATGATAGTTCTGCCCACCTATTTTATAAATATAAACTGAACCATTCCTGTTAATGAGTTGTCAACCTTTGCACCCATAGATGTCATTGAAAATGTAGAATTATACGCGCGGATGTTCTCCATGAACTTAGAAGACACTATTCCTTTATCTCCATTGAGTATGGAATTCAGGGGTTCAGGGGCCTGCCTTGCAGGGCTCAGTTCAACCTTACTATTCATACAACATAACTCGTAAACTGGATAGGTTTTAGACGAATGTTTTTTCACTCATTCTCGGTACCAGAATATAGCATGGCAATATTTGCAAGTATATTCAGGCATTCCATAGTAAGAAACATTGACTGAATATTTATCTGTATTGAAAGGAATAGATTAATGAGTAGCATGACATTAAACAACAATTTTATATAAACTAGATTAAGAGAAAGAAATAATTACCCCTGGCATGTATAATCCTTCTCTTATTAGTCACCACATCATTAGTGTTTGTACCAGAGATAAGAGATTGTGGTGCTCGATTAAGAGCTCTCATCTTAATTCTCTCATGTCTCCTTTGTTTAGCATATTCTCGACTTATTTCATCTAGCAGAGAAGTAGGTTGTCCTTTATTAATTTACCGTTAAGAATAAAGTCATTGTATGAATTTCAAAATCATTAAAATATGAATTACCTGATACATAAAGGGTATAAGAACTTGATGCCTCCCCTGAGCAACTATTTTGACGGTGGAATGAATATGTGGATTTCTTAGATAGACTTTGGCCTGAATTTAAATAGTAGCTTTAATATATATCCATAACAATTTTTGTTTAAATGTTTTTTTAAACGGAAATTTCACTCTATGGAATGTACAGACACAATCACATGATGAAAGGCTTGTTTCCATCAAAGATGATGTAGCAGTTGTCATGTAATTTAATGCTCTACATCGGTAAGTAAAAAAACTCATACTCTAATTTACCTTTTCTTTGAATTTTAGCTTTATTTCTTGAGGATTTCCTGTCCTGTGTTTTATTCATTAGCTGGCTTCTTCTTTCCGGACGATTTACCCTGGCTAAAACATTTGGAGTAGATTCTAAGACAACAGAGTTTATGATTTAAAAAGAATAGAAATACATGTTAGAGGTATAAGACCCTCATGTTTACTTTGAGTCATTAATACCTGAACTGCATTTGAATAGCACTCTTAAAGTGCGTAGATAAGTACTTTGAATCTTGCTCAAATTTATGTCGTTCAAGTATATAAATCCAATTTCTTACTTACCTTCTGTTTGGAGCATTGATTCATGCTCTGTGGATTGTATCACGTTTCGTTTCTCCAAGAGTAGTCTTTTTCTCTCTGCACAATTTTTCTTGGCTGTAGCTTTTGAAATAGAGCCTAAGACAAAATAAATTATCATCAAAGCAAAGAAAATGAGAATTTTAACCTCCTCATTGTTGTTTTCATAAATTAAAGTATTTCAGGAAAGAAAAAAAACAACCTAAGTAAACATTATCAAGCTCACTATGTTCATGGATTCGCTTTCTCTTCATTTTAGCATAGAACTTAGCTAATATATTGGATATTAGACTTCTTCAAGATTGCATGAACACCTAGTTAGGGGAATATAATTAACTTAGTTAAACATGAATATATGTAGAATGTATAAGGACTGAGTATCAGATACATTAACATGGACAGTCTATAAGAAATATGTATTAAGGCCTTAATTGACTAAATAGTTAATACATGGAAAATGAAACATCTTAATCCAAAGGATCTACACTTCGTATTCAGATTAAGTAGATAACAGTAATTATGAAATTGGCAGATTCTCCAGAAAAAATGTATCTTAAAGAATTTAAATAGACTGAGAAAGTGAGTAAAATTCAAAAGCTATTATTATGTGTAAGGCTGTTGGTATTTCAAAATAATTGTCTAATATATTCTCCTAATTACCTGACATCTTAAAAGCTGAGACCTAGGAGTAATACCTAAATAAAATAAATAAAAGGCATTTGCCTAGAATTATCAACGTCACCTTTTTTTTTAATGTTTCTTAATGACTTTGGAAATAATTGATATAATAAATAAAACCCCTAAAAAATAATAGGCTACTAAAAGCTGTTCAAATTTGTTTATAGTTGGTAAAGGACATTTTGAATAACTTTTCATTTGAGGAATGAAATAAACATTATATTATGATGGAATCCATTTATGTCTCTGGTTCACAAAGGATCTCATACCAGTTAATTCTAACTCAACTTCACTCACAACTTAAATACAGTGTTGTCATTTTTTTTATAAAATATTTTAAAATATTATCCACCACACTTAAACACCAATCAGGGCAAATTTTCCCCTTACTATTATTTATTTAAATAATTTGTGAAGATTTGATTGGAGTAGTCTACATTCTTTAAAAATGCGAGAAAGAGAGATCAGTGCAATAGGTTGATAATCGCATATTATTATTTATTTCAATACTCAATGAAGATTTGATTGGAGTATAACTACTTTCTTTAAAAAGGTGAAAGAAAGAGATTATCGCAATAGTTGGATAAACATAGACATGTGCAAATATCTAAGATAAAGTATAAATTTAGAAACTATCACTTTTATTCCTTACTGTTATCTGAGACATTGCATTCAATTCCAAAAACAAAATGTTTAATGCAGATAATCATTTCCAAATGCCAACTTTATTACATCCAAGTCTATTGCAAAATACTGTCAAACAAAGTGTATTAAGAACAATTAAAACTTTATTCCTTTTCTGGCCTTCTTCTTGCCCTGGTTATCTTTATCAACTTCATTTTGCATTCCATCCTCCATCCCAACTTCTTTAGTAGCATCATCATCAGAACTATAAAAGAAAATTTTCAGACAATTAAAAGTAGATACATAATAGTTGCTAGGCAATTGTGTAAATCTGCCTTGTAATCCGAAGGGCACTCTTCTTTTCACGAACAACAGGAGTTTTGGCACCAATCAATCTTGCTTGTGCTACAACATTACTGCCACTCCCCTACATAAATAGACATAATCCAATACATTTTAATAATAGAAAATACATAGATCTATTCCACTTGTTTTAGAATGATTTACTTAAAATACCTTCTCTTCAACTTTGTCACGAATGTCTGTCTCAAAAAGAACCTTCTTTACTGTAAAATTCTCATAAGATGTACCCCTGCTTTTGTCGTTTAATCGTAATTGGAAAACATGGCATTTTCCTATCATTTGTCGCAATTGCCTTGGCATTGGTTCCGCAAAGCCCTCCTGATCACAACCAAATTTATTCAAGAAGTTCTAAAAGAGCTAGATAACAAACTAATTTCAAATCAATTTAATATTGTACAATAATATTAACATAACAATTACCTCTTCAACCAACTGAGCCAAATCAGTTGCCTTGATGTTTATAAGTTTCTCTACCTCACGATCAAATAACACACACTTCAATGAACCAGTACCATCATGCAGCTCAACCTCAAGTCGATACCTAATATCAGGCATATACATCTCTACATTAGAATTTATTTAGGTATATAGGTAAAGTATCTGTTAAATAGTTTACCAAAATAATATTACCTAGCCTGAGCAAACTCCACATCCTTGTGACAATCATCACAATGTAACTTGCCTTGATCTGTAAGAGTGACCTTTCTAGGGCATGTTGTGCATCCATTATACCTCCACCCATTAACCTCATCAATGTTCGAAATACTCCCATACACATACAATGTATATTTCTGCAATTTTTTAAAAGTTTTACATAGGGATAGATGGCCATTAAATTAATGTATTTCAAAAAGGAAAAATTTGGTATATAGGCAATTTAAAAACATACAATTTCTTCACAGTTGAAGTTGAGAAGGATTTCTGATATCTCCCTCATAAGTTTTTTGCTACGGTTGTACTCTTCCTTTGTGATAAAATTAGTGTACATGGGTACTTTGCCCATAAGGAGATGTTGATTCTACCAAGAGAAAGAAGGTCAGTATATATTCAAGTTACTGCAAGACATGCTTCTTATAAATAATATGGAAAGTATTATGTAATTGAAGATTAATGAATGTATAATCAGTTTCAGGAATGAATGTATAATCAGTTTCAGGAAGATGAATGGGAAAGAGATATTCAAGGAGTACCTGAGAAGCCGAAGTTGTTTCAAATTCCTTAAACTGCTTCCAGGATGCTGAATTCAACAATTTGCAAGTACTAAACAAAAGTATTAGTTGCTACTATACTATCTCTATATTTATATGTAGATATACTTAATGCCATATACATATTTTCTAATATAAAGTGTATATGTCTTGGCACATGATAAGGCAAGAGTTATTATACCCTTTCTCATTCCAAATATAACTGGTAACATGCATTGGACTATGTATTATGGCATACATATATCTCCCAATACAATTCTCCCAATACATTTACTCAGTATCAGTATCAGGTCTAAACAGATTACCACTTATGTTCACTGAATAGCCCATAAACGAAAAGTCCATAATGCTACTGGAAGAATGTGATGTGGCAGCCTCACAGTCAATATAGACCCAAAATATGATGAGGTGTCGCACCAAGGTTTGTTTTCGCCTACTTTAATATACTATAAATATGGATTTGTCATCTGATTGCACTAGCGTCAAGGTCAAAATAAAAATAAAAATCAAAGGAGGTCATAATTGTTTCGGGAATAAAAATTATACTTGTTTATATAAAAATTTGGTACAAAAGGGTCGAATGATATCATTGTAGAAATTTTACCAAGAATAAGGGGGTCAAATTGAAACAAAAAATTAGTAAACTTTGTAAAATTTCATAGGTGCTAAAATAACATTTTCCAAAAATTAAGAGAATCAGGTGACTCATAGCCTTCACTAGCTTCGCTGTCGGATTGTACCAAATCAAAATTTAGACAAAATAAGGGACCACTACCGAATGAGCTTTGATGAATTGAGTGACTATGATTAAGCTAAGTTGTTCTTAAAAGGTGAAAGAACGAAATTAAATGGGTGTTTAGTGGGTTCTGCATATATGCATATGACTCGTCAGCTCGTTTAGCTCGTTTAGTTTACATCATAATATTAACTGAGCAAAGAAATATTGAAATACTATTTACAACCATTTTGGTTACATTTAGATATAATGGTATATCATTTTCATTTCACTCAGTGCACTGTACTTATCTTACCTTAATTGAACCATTTCCTCATCCATGTCAAAAAAAAAAAAATGAAACTTAATTATAAACCCCCCTACTCAATACATTTTCATAGCCACCACCAAAAATCATTTCAAGACCACCCCTAAACTTTTTCTCCACCTAAAAATGCCTTCAACATCACTCTTTCATTCTCCTCGACATTGCTAATCTCCATAACCCTAGCTAGCTCAAAACCGTCCACTCTTGTACCCTCCATTACAAGGTGCATGCATGGGAGTGTTACACCCAGATTTTCCGGTCTTATGTCATGATGGTTTGACCATCGGACCGGTTTGTTGCAACGCGGTTCATGACATGGGATCTAAGTGTTGGAAAAATTGTATTAATGTGAATGAGAAATTGATTTTCTCTAGTTAAAGTGAAATCCAAGGTGTGACCTTTGGGTTTGTGGATAATTAACCAAAAATTGAATTTCTTTTGAAGGAATTATGAGGCTTTTATGTTTGGGTTGTTACAAGAACAAATATGGGTTATTTCTCATAATTGCTCTTTTATTCATGGATTGATTTCTCTAATTAAGTTAGAGAATATATAACAACACAAATCATAATTTTAAGGTTAATTATACATGGTTAATGTTAATTAATCCTAAGTTCCCTACATGTATTCATATATTTGTTGTTGTCTCTTTTTCTTGTCTAGGAAGAAGACGAAGATGATAGAGAAGATAGAAAGATAATATGAGAGTCTCATGTTGTAACTCTAAAGCCTAGGATTCTCTTGTCTAAAGTTTTATTTTGGTCTCTTTCTTTGAATTTCTAGTTGGTGATTTAGTTCAAGCATACGTTCAATTCGCCGGGAGACTCAAGTGCAGAGTTGTACCCGGTTCGTCCGTTCTATCCTGAGAGACTAACGCCCGTGGAAGCCTCGAGCACTCTTAGAGAGGGGGATGAATTAGTCTTAAGAAAAGTGTATAACACGGCTCAGACACAAGTGAATCAAGATGACAGCTTCCATACGGTTTTCTCTTTTCATTTTCTATTTTGTATTGTAATTTGTGTTCCAATTTTATTGTAATCATTTCATATTGTGCTCATTATTTAAGATTTTGTACAACAATCTTAAGACTAAGTCTCTTATTGAGAAAGGATTGCAGATTGAGGAAAGCTCGTGGCGTGGTTGTTACGGCGGAGGGATGAAAAGAGATGGGAAACAGAGGAAAAGAAGAAAATTTCCAGCAAGGTTTTGCAATGACCAGATGTGGAAAAATTTCATTTCCTACTCCGTTTACCGTTGGATCAAGCTCAAATTTGGTGAGCAGGTTTGAGACTCATAGGAAAACATTCTGGACGGTGGAGATTGGATTCTAATATCCGTAGATGAAGATATAAAATTTACAGAAGAACAATTTATGTGAATTAAAACACTAATAATAAGTTATCTTGTTTAACGAGATCAACCAATGTTAAATAGTTGATTGGACCGTGACATCAAAGATGCTATAATGATTGTATAAGCTAGTTGCGGATACGCCACTTCTAGTGTTTATACAATGGATGATATGTCTCTTATGGTTCATGAGAATCATGGTGAGAAATATTGAAAAGTTCGTTGGAACTAAGTTGAGAAGATGAACGTTGAAAGATGTAGTCTTTCACGTTGTATTTTATCAAGGATGTATTGACAAAGATGATAGGGCTTCTTGAAAGGAGTTGTTAAATCCTATTATTGTTAATAGTGACAAAAGTCATGAAAATGAAAACAATAGGACTTTTTGAAGGATGTTGTTAAATCCTATTATTGTCAATGATGACAAATGACACAATATTTAGAAGGATGACTTCTAAAAGAAATTGTGTATTATGTACATGAAAATGTGACTTTCTCTAATTTAGAGGTACTCCAAGACGAGACCTTTAAAGGTTTGGAATAATTAACCTCCAATTATAATTCCATTAAGGAATTTAAAGGTTTATAAATATGGGTGATTATGAGAAATAAATTGTGTTATTTCTCCTATTGAATTAACAATTTATTCTTTGTGAATTCTCTAATTAAGTTAGAGAGTTATATTTGTAACAACAAAGTTATAATTGTTGAAAAAATAAAGCCAATGTTTGGTAAATGCTCTTTGTGTGGAGACAAATTTCTAATGGAATGTGGTTGTTTCAAGTATTCCAGATCACCATCGCGAAAGTTAGAAAATTTTGTTGGCCTCGACTTTAAGTGATGACAACAAAATATGTTCGACTTGACCACCTTGAACTTAGTGAGATTTCTTAAGGAATATTCTACAAAGTTTAGTGAAAATGAGAAGAATGTTCAAGTCGTGAGTGTTGTTGAAGCATGTGATTTTCCTTTGTCGAAACTATATGTTGGTCCCAAAGGTGGCAACAAGGGTGAAAATACAGCTAGAGGGGGGGGTGAATAGCTGTTACAAATTTTTTGCCCTTTTTTAAAAACTCAACCTCTTGCTTACAAAACCGCTTGCAATTGATAATACACTGCAAGTAGAGATGTAAAATGCACAACGGAATAATAGAGATACAAAGCGATTTTGGAGAGGCTGTTTCTAAAGCGGTTTTGATAGTGCGGTTTTGGTAAGTGCAGTTTACAAATAAGTGTGGTTTTGACAATGTTAACTCCAAACACAATTCTTAATAATGGATAACTATAAATAAGATCAAACAGAGTTAGAGATAAATAATTAGTAAGCACAAAGAAAATAAATGCAGAAATATAAGAACACGTGATTTGGAGTGGTTCAATCGATAAACGATCTACGTCCACTACCAAGATGGTTACTCTTGGATTTTCAAGAGTGATTTTACTATTGAGTATGAGAGATTACAAGTTACGAAGATTGATACTCAAATCTAAAATCTATTCTATGAAGATCAAATCCTAGACTATAACCAGTATATCTCAAATGATTAATCTATGTGATTAAACAAGTGAGGTGTGTGTGTGAGAACAAGATCAAGGCTCTTTAAATCTTTGAGATGGAGAGCACAATGATTCTTGATGATGTTAAGGCTTGATTTCTGAGCTGGGATAAGTGTTTCTTGAAGTTGAAGATGAAGATTCAAAGGACTTAGAATTTCTGGGCAGAGCTTCAGCTTCTATAAACTCATAGCAAATCAATTTCTCAAGCAATCTTCAAATGGTGAAGATTGGGGATATTTATACCCAAGCATCCAAGATATAGCCGTTGAACACACCTGTTGCAAGGACAGTACTTGATGCTTTCCCATTGGTCCACTACAATCACTTTTGTACTTAGGAACTGTTGTTGCAGGTAAAGCTAATCAGACCTCAGCTGCAATCAAGGTGGTTAGGACATCTGTCACCTTTTTAAAATCCTTGCAGATTTTGTCTGAAAAGTAGTCACGTGACAAGATATGGTGATTGACTTTTGATATTGCTGATGTGGATTCCAACGGTCAAATGTGATTCAATTCAAGTCTCCAATCATTGGGGTGGTTCTGGTGTGCAAGCGGTTCCAAGTAAGAGCGGTTACACCAGAAGAGGATTCCTTAAGTGCAAGATACAAAGATAGAACTGCATTGCAGTTAGCATGGAGCGGTTCAAGGCAGATTGCACTTAGGAGTTCAGAAGCGGTTCTTAGACAAGGATTCCATCAGGAGGTTTGCATGAGGCAGTTCTGAGTGGAATTTAGACAAAGCGGTCTGAACCTCTGAACTGCATATCCTCAGATCCAATGAGTCTTGTGCCAGTCTTCAAGCCTAAATTTAACCTATTCTATAAAATGGATTTAGCTAAAAAATTGAAGTCTAAGCTTCATTACATAGGGTCCTAAAGTCCTTAAAATAGACAGGAGGTTATAGTATCAATCAAATCTAATCTAAAATAGGAGAGTTAAAATATGTATACCCAACAATCCCCCCCTATTTGATTGATGCCATTACCTACTACAGCAAAAGCAAATATTGTACTTGGTAAAAATATGTCCATAGGAATAAACATGGTAAGTCATGTCCCAAGTCAATGCACACACTAGCTTAAGCTATAGATTTCTATACTATTAAAAGATTGGAAATTATAACTTGAAAAGTATAGAAATGCATTCAGTGCACTTGAGAAATATGAGTTTAAGTATAAAGTGCAGTTTAAACTGAATGTTTAAACATCATTTCAAAAGAGTGATTTTAAGTTGAAAATTATTTGAATGAGGTTTAAGACCATAAGCGGTTTCATTGTTCTACAAATAAGCAGTTTGATATGAACAAGGTTTTGGAACTATGATGCAATTTCCATTAATTCCTTAACTGATTACAGATACAGGAATGAAGAAAAATTACAAGGTTACAACAAAAATCAAAAATAAGTTGGACAAAGGAAATACAAGGAGAGTGCGATCCAACTTACAAAAAAAAGAGAGTTCAAAAATATTACAGGGGAGAAGCGGTTACTGCTGACGCGGTTTGTTGACCTCATGCTCAGCTCCACGCGGTCCAGCAGTTGACTGATCAGGTGCAAAAGCCTTCCTCAATCTTCTGACTTCTTCAGCAGTCCTAGTAAGGGTAGATTCTAGCTTCTTCAGAGCATTAACAGAATGGGTAGAAGTAGAATTTGTGGCACCAACTGCTTTGGTGTTTTCAACCAGCTTTTCTTTAATGGTATCCTGCTGCACATGGAGGGAGGAGTATAGGGAATTGAAAATTGTATGTACTTCCTCTTGTACAGCTGCGGTTTGGGTTTGAATGGCTTGCTCCATAGGTTCAAGATCCACAGATACCTTCAAGGAGGATTTGAGCTCATGGATTGTTGAGCCAAGTTTGGAGTTGAATCCTTCCTTGAGGTTGTTCAAGCGGTCATTGAATTCATCTTGAATCTCATTGAGCTTTGCCTTTACTTCCTCTGCAACAGTATCAAGATTGACCTTAGAATCTACTTTGAATAAGTCAATCTGTTCCAACACTTCTTCACGCAGAGAGTCCAAAGCGGTTTGAGTTACAGCAGTTTGGCTTTGCCCTGGTCTGGAGTTTAGAATAGTGAGGAATTTGGAACTTAGCTCTCCAAGATCCTTCTCAATGGCTTTACAAATATTTTCACCAAGCTCATTAAGGATCTTGTTCAGCTCAGCAAGGGATGCCTTATCTCCCAAGGCTTTGAGCATTCCCTCTTCCAAGGATTTCTGAAAGGCATTGAAACAAGCTTCAGCAGCGGTCTTAATAGCTGAAGCGATCTCATCAAGGGAAGCAATTGAAGAGGATGGAATTTCTGTAGATCTCCCCCCCTTAATGGCATCAAGCAATGAAGATTTAAGAGCTGCCATCTCAAGGGATTGAGAATTTACCTTGGCTTGGAGGGAGCGGTTGGATTCAGAAAGAGAGGCATTAGAAGCGGTTAGGGCAATAACATGGCCTTGGTTGATTATGAGTTGGCTTTGGATGAGGTTAAGGGTTTGGAGGATCTGGGAGTATTCAGAGGGATGAGCGATTGAGGTGCGGTTTGGAAAGTTGGAGGTGGTTGGAAATGAGTAGTTTCAGGGGCGGTTTGGGATTGGATATTTTCAGGAGCGGTTTGGGTTTGAGGAGGGATGTTTAGAGGAGGGGATTTTTATCTATGGGGTGAGTTCTGGGGATTTGGCAGGAGAGTGGGATCTGGAGCGGTTTAGGTTAGGGGAATTGGTTGGAGTTGGATCTTCCCTAACAAATTTGGAGGTGGCATGTCCAACTGAGGGTTTGGATTGCCATGGTTGGTAAGCATTTGATTGAGGAGGGGTTTGGTTTGAGTGTTGGGAATTTATTGATTGGGAGTGTTGGGGTGAATGATGTGTGGATTGGGAGGATAAAGGTGAAAGGGATTTTCTGGGGGAAGGTGAATTTCTGAGAGGTGAAGGGGAGTTTCTAGGAGGTGAGGGAGAAGGAGGGGGTGAGGGTTGAACTGGTTTACCTTTCTTGGTATTTTTCTTAGCATGCATCTTCCTCCTTTTTATGGGTTTCTCCCCCTGAATTTGTGCATCTGATTGGGGAGGAGGAGTTTTGGATTTGGATTTGGAAGGAGATTGGGCAGGAGATATGTGAGGGGATTGGATTGGGGATTGAACAGGTGAAGGATTTGAGGGTGGAGGCGGTTCAGGTTGTGAAGCGGTTTCATCAACATTGGATTTGCCCTTGCCATTCCTCTTCTCTTCCTGCTCCTTAGCCAATCTGTTAATCTCCTCTTGGAGGAACTGCATCTTCTCTTCCACAGTCAACCCAGCCATATCATTTCTAGCTTTCTTGGCTCTAGCAACCAAGTTGGGAATACTTGGGTCCTCTTCTTCTTCTTCTTCTTCTTCTTCTTCTTCTTCTTCTTCTTCTTCTTCTTCTTCTTCTTCTTCTTCTTCTTCTTCTTCTTCTTCTTCTTCTTCTTCCTCATCTTCTTCATCAACCAACTGCATTGGTTTCCCTTGCTTCTTTGCCTTGCTGGGACCAGCTCCATCAGATGTAGGCGGTTTGGATGCAGGAGCGGTCTTGGACTTCTTGGGGAGCGGTTCAGCTCTAGCTGCTGGAGGTTTCCTTGACCGCTTTGCACCCTTAGCTTGAGGAGCGGTTGAGGGGTCTCTCAATTCATAAGTTTCCTTCTTTGGGTAAGTGTCTGCATCATACAAAGATTTGTATAGAGCATCCCCATTGGCATATCTGAAAGAATGGCAGGTGAGAAATCCCAGGGATTCTTCAGAACAATCAACCATCAATTCAGGATTCTTATTGGTAATCTCCTCCAGATGTTCAAAATCCATTAATAGTGCGGTCAAGATCCGGCAGAAAGGTCTCCATCGTTGCTCTTCTCCTTTCCTCTTAGATTGATATGTCTCAACACTGTCACGTATCTCCTTGTAGAGGATTCTTGGCCAATGCAGCATAATCTCCATAAAAATTGCTGAACTATACATCCATTGTTGGGATGTAAAGTTGTTGTGGTTCCAGTCTTACCACAAACAGATTTTCCAACCAAGTATCCTAGGTGGCTCATCAGCTCACCAAATCCTTTCCTTGGGATTTTCTTAAACTTCCCAACCATAGTCTTCTCCTTAGCGGTTTGAAAAGCAACACTATCTTGGATCACTTGATCCACTTCTACAGGAGATCCACCAACCTTGAATTTGAAAATTCTTCTGATGTCAATGTAGTCAATGGAGAGCTCAAGGCCTTCTATAACTGCAGTTAGGCAGGAAACTCTTTGACCTTCTTCTAGCCCCTTGATCCACGCTTGGCAGTTGCAAAGAATTGATCAACAAAGGAAGGCACAATATAATCCTGCTGCTTGGTGAATAGGGGCAGAATGCCTGATACTCTCAATTTCCTTAGCAGTTCCCTCCCTAAGGCATCTTTCTTTAGCTCAGCCTCATTAACTTCCCACCCATGTAGGAAGGTAGTAGGATCCTATAAAAGAAAACATTAAATGTTAGATCCATTGGTGTATTCACAGTTTACAAGCAGTTTGAGCACCAAGCGATTTAGCATTGGTGCGGTTTTGAAAATGAAGCATTTCAAACCCCAAGTGAACATATGAATATTAAGGAAAATGAGGAGTTGAGAACAAAAATTACTAGTACGTGGCATTGTAATCCAAACTCTTCCCACACATGCAAGCAGTGCTTAGAGAGGAAGTTCTTGGTTTCCAGCCTATATACTTAGTAAAGTCTCAAAATCTAAGAAAAGAAGTAAACAGCATGCGGTTTCCAAAAGAAATTGAGAATCGATTCCAGCATGCGGTTTAGCATTAGAAGGGCAAGCGGTTTTGAAACAGAAAAACTTAAGCAGTTTATACTTTCAAACGGTTTCAAAACATAGTGAAATCCAAAATTCATGAAAAAAGTTAGAAAATTTTCTAAGTATAGAAAAACACTATTCAAAAGATCAAAGAAACCAAAACATAAGAAAATTTAAGAAAAACACATGAGTTCCATGATGAACATGAAGAACAGTTCATGAACACCAAGAACAGAGATTATCAAAACTTAACTAAAATCAACAAAAAACATATCAAAATGATCCTAACAAGTTGTAGACTAATAATATATCATCAAAATAACAACTTTTGTACAGAATCATCAAGAATCACCAAGAACACAGAAATGGGTTTTCAACATACGAAAACTGAAAAACTCAAAATTAGTGTTCAAGGCATGGATTGATCATGAAATAAACAACATATATTGAATCCATGCATGAATCCGAACATAACCCAACAAAAATCACTGAAAATGAGCAAGAAATGAAAGCATAATCAACAAAAATCAAGTATGGCAGTCGAAGGGTTTTCTTCGAGTTATTCATCAATGGCATATTCAAAAGTAAAGATTAAGGTTAGAAATTGTTACCATTTCCAAGATAAGTTTCTTGGGAGCCCTAGTAACTGCAGAGGTTCTTTGCCTTTTTGAAGTTGAAGTCATTTCGATTGAAGGTTTCAAAAATGGAGGTTTTTGTAGGTTTTAGAGAGAGAAAGTGAAGTTGGTAGAAGGAAAGGACAAGTGCAGAGGGTTTGGCAGTAAAAAGTATAGAATTTCACCAAACCTTGCTTATATAGGTGAAGGGGTGCAGGCAGTTGCTTTGAAATGGCTAACTGTTGTACCCTTTCACCTTCTGCATTTCTCTCAATGACGGCTGACATGAGGGTTTTTAATGCTCATGTTCCCTTAGCATTAAATGCTTTGAAATTTTGAAATAAACGTGGGAAAACATTTGCAAAAATACCCTTATGTCAAAATAAGGACTAAAAAATAAATAAAAGGAATTTGAACAATTTTTTTTTTAATAAATAAAGATAAGAAATAAATAGACAGAATTTACTCATATGTTGAAACACGGTTTGGATCCAAGCGATCAAGCTGCATCAGGCGGTTTGATGTTGGCGGTTGGATGCAGGCGGTTTTGACTGCTTGCAGTTTTAGTACAAGCGGTTTCAACAAGGCGGTTTGAATCTATAATGGAATATCAACCTATACTCAACACACAACTTAGAAAATAAAAAGTATGGAATTATTTAAGTTCAAGCATACCCATTTCTCCTCTGAGAAAAGAAAAACTCTTGGAGTTTAGAGCCTTGGTGAGGATATCAGCAATCTGGTTGTCTGTCCCCACATACTCTAAATGGATATTCCTCTTCTCCACATGGTCTTTGAGAAAATGATACTTGATATCAATATGCTTGGTCTTGGAATGCATGACAGGGTTGTTGGAGACTAAAATTGTTGAAGTGTTGTCACACATGATATGTCAATTTCCTTCTTCAATCCCATAGTCTACCAACTGCTGCTTCATCTAGAGGATTTGACAGCAACAACTTCCAGCAGCAATATACTCAGCCTCTGTGGTTGACACTAAAACTGATGCTTGCTTCTTGCTGGCCCAAACAACTAGTCTATTCCCGAGGAAATGACAAGCACCACTAGTGCTTTTCTTGTCAATTGTACAAGCTGCATAATCTGCATTTGAATAACCTACAAGATCGAAGTTCAAATCTTTGGAATACCAAAGTCAAAGGTTAGTGGTTCTAGATAAATAGCGGATTATACGCTTGACTGCAATTAAATGTGCTTCTCTAGGATCTGCTTGATAGCGTGCACATACATAGACACTAAACATGATATCGGGCCTACTAGCAGTTAAATAAAGTAATGAGCCGATCATACCTCGATATAGAGTTTGATCAACCTTCTTACCTTTTAGATCTTTATCTAGCTTATTGCCGGTGGCCATTGGAGTATCATATGCTTTAGAATTTTCTAATCCAAACTTCTTTATTAACTCCTTGGTGTATTTAGCTTGGCTGAGGAAAATACCTTCTTCGCATTGCTTGATTTGAAGCCTGAGGAAGAATGTTAACTCTCCCATCATTCTCATCTCAAATTTGCTTTTCATTAGCTTCTCGAAACGCTTACAAAGTAACTCATTAGTAGAACCAAAAATAATATCATCGACATATATTTGAACAAGTAAAGTATGCTCATTATATTTGGCAATAAAAAGAGTTGTATCGATTTTACCGCGTTTAAATCCTTTTTCTAGTAAAAATTTAGAAAGAGTCTCATACCATGCCCTTGGAGCTTGCTTAAGTCCATACAAAGCCTTCTGGAGTTTGTAGACATGATTGGGGAATTTGGAGTCTTCAAATCCAGGCGATTGGGCAACATACACGGTCTCTTGCAATTCACCGTTGAGGAAAGCACTCTTCACGTCCATTTGATATAACTTGAAACGCTTGAAAGAGGCGTAGGCTAAGAAGATTCTGATAGCTTCCAATCTTGCAACTGGAGCAAAGGTTTCATCATAATCAATTCCTTCTTCTTGCCTATATCCTTGTGCAACCAACCTTGCCTTATTCCTAGTGATGCTTCCATTCTCGTCCATCTTATTCCTAAATACCCACTTAATTCCTATCACTCCTTGATCCTGAGGTCTAGGCACCAATGTCCAGACCTTGCATCTTTCAAACTGGTTGAGTTCTTCTTGCATAGCAACGACCCAACTGAAATCTTGGAGTGCTTCATCAATCTTCTTGGGTTCAACTTGAGATAACAAGGAAGTATGCTCATCATAGTTCGATCTCCTTGTTTGAATAACGAAAAATAGATCACCAATCACATTAGAGAGAGGGTGACTGCTGACTTCACGAACCTCCGGGGGTAAGTCTGGTTGGACTGAGGTTTGCTGAAGATCTTCAATTGGAACGTCGTTAGATCCTTCAGCAAAGTCATGGAAGGTAAGTTGACGAAGAGGTCCTATAAGCTGGATGGGGGAATTCTCAACTTCTTCTTCCCTTGGAGTTGCTTCTGGAATGGGAATTTCAGGTGCGATTTCAAAAGTGCGATTTGAGGGGATTTCAGTTGAGGGTGCTGGATTTTGCGGTTGAGGTTCAGGTGCGGTTCTAGATGGTTCACCTGTTTCATTGTGCTCAGTAAAATCATCAGCAACATTTGGAGCCAAATGTGGCTCAAGGAGAGAATGCTCATCGAATGTAACATGGACAGACTCAACTATTTTTAAACTAGTTTTATTGAAAACACGAAATTCTTTTGAATGTTTAGCATACCCAACAAAAATACCTTCATCGACCTTGGCTCCGAATTTACCTCTATTTTCTCTTCCGTTGTAGAGGATAAAGCATTTGCCGCCAAAGATCTTGAATAAAGCAATGTTGGGGGTTCTTCCTCTCCAAAGCTCATAAGGATACTTGTTATAGATTTTGTTGATGAGGGAGCGGTTCTGAGTGAAGCATGAAGTATTGATTGCTTCAGCCCAGAAATACTGAGGTTGCTTTGCTTCAGATATCATTGTCTTTCCAGCCTCAATCAACGTCCTGTTCTTCCTTTCCACAACCCCATTTTTTTGTGGAACACCAGCTGCGGAGAAATTGTGATCAATCCCATGGTCATCACAATACTGACCAACACCGTTGTTCTTAAATTCTGTCCATTATCTGATCGAACACTAACGATGTCATCTTCTTTCTGAGTTTGGAGCCGTCTAAATAGTGCTGTGAGGATTTCATAGCAATCGTCTTTGGAAATCATCATCTCAACCCACGTATATCTTGAATAATCATCCACCACCACTAAAGTATATCTACTTCCTCCAATGCTGACAGTGGTAACGGGTCCAAACAAATCTATGTGGAGCAGTTGTAAGCATCTTGAAGTTGATGGAGCGGTCTTGCTGGTGAAAGACGACGCGGATTGCTTACCAAGTTGACATGCACTGCATTTCTCAGGATGGTGGTCAACCACTTTGGGTAAACCACGAACGAGATTTTCCCTTCCAATATTTGCTAGATACTTGAAGTTCAAGTGGCTCAACTTTTTGTGCCATAGCCAACTATTTTTGCTCACATTTTTAGCTACAAAACAGAGATTAGTAATACTACATGCAGAATCTAGATCAATAATGTAAATATTACTCTTACGAATCCCTGTGAGTAGGGTGACTCCGGAAATGCTATCTTTGATAAAGCAGTTTGATGACGTGAAGTTGCAAAGCATTCCTTTATCGCAGAATTGAGAAATTGAAAGGAGATTGTGCTTGAGTCCTTCAACAAGAGAAACCTTCTCAATGGTTAGGTTTCCTCTCCTTATTACACCATATCTAATGGTCTTGCCTTTGTTGTTGTCACCAACGGTTACAGATGGACCACTTGCTTCAATGACATCTTCAAGTAATGATCTATCTCCAGTCATATGTCTTGAGCAGCCACTGTCAAGATACCATTCATTATCCTTGGAGTGACCAGCCATTAAGCAAAGGACCTGAAATGTAAACATTAAGAATGAGGTCCCCCTTTATTCCTAGGGTCCTGAAGTTAGCAACCCTTCACGACCTACACCTGTTTGACAGAAGGAGGTTTACTCTTCCTGGCATTGGATGTGAACGGCAAAAGGCATTCTGAAGCCTTGTAACCTAAACCATCACACACAGAGCATTTATGAAAGCTACAAGCATCATGAGGTTTTACTAACTCCTTACTTTTCTTAGGAGTTGCATGCGGTTTGGGAGGCACGGTTTCAGCCTTAACAAAGGGAACTGCTTTGGTTTGATCATGTATTTTCTAGGAACTCTCTTCTTTCTTTTGAAGGTAGGAGGAGCGGTCGAAGAAGAGGCGAGGTCAGCCTTGCAGTTGCCAGCACCACCTGTTCCACCAGAAGCGGTTGGAGCAGGGATGCGGCCAACTCCATAAGCCATTTTCTCTGAAGCTACACTCTCAGAATCCTTTGCCTTCATCTGAGAGTTCTTCCCATATTGTTTCTTTGGGTAGACATAATTAAAATTTTGTTGTCCTTTACCCTTAGACTTAGCATGCTTCCCCTTAGGAATTTCTTTAGTTAGTTTTAAAATTTCCTCTTCCTTTTCACTGCAGGATGCACACTTCTCCTCTTCACCAGATCCAAATCCCAGACCCTCTGTAATTCCACTGGGAACTTGAGTATCTATGATTTGATCCATGGTGGATTTTGACTTGAGCCACCTATCAATAATCTTTTGAAGATCATTGATTTGGGTGACCAGGTCATCATTCCGGAGTTGAAGTGCAGCAACCTTAGTTTCAAGGGTATGGTTTTGATCAGCAAGAGGAGTCATACTTTTGATTTGGTCCTTAAGATTTGAAATTTCAGACCTCATCACAGTTTTCTCCGTCTTGTACTGAGTAATTTCATCATGAGCTAAGCTTAAGGCTTTCTTAACATTAGAGAATTTGTGGATCATCATTTATGCTTCCTTGAACATCCTTTCATGTTTCACGGGAGAAACCTCTTTCACCACCTTTTTCAAAATTTTCTTCTTTGGAATTACTTTTGAAGGTGGAGCATTTAAAGGAGGAAAAATGGGACGTGAATACGAGCAATTTTCTATCTTAATGCTTGGAGTAAGTTTGCTGTTATCATCCAATTTAAAATTTAGAAGTTTTGTAGAAACCTCTTCTTCCTCCATATCTTGCAACTCGATTGACTCAGTATCTGACTCATCGGAAGCATCTGCAATTAAGCAGAGATTAACCTCTTTCGTTTCTTCATCACTTCCATCATCAGAGTCTGTTTCAATCCAAGTTGCTAATTTCTTGGAATTCTCTTCCTCCTCAGCAACCATTCCCTTGCGACGAGAAAATTTCGCAGGAGAGGTTTTCTTTTTCATGTATTCATATTTAGGCTGTGGACACTCAGATGCAAAGTGACCAGGTTTTCTACAGTTGTAGCAAACTAGATCACTCTTTTTCTTTGTATCTGCAGCCTTAGAAAATATTGCAGGAGGTTTGCCTTTTGAAAATGTTTTTGTGAAAGGTTTTGAGGATTTTCTAAATTTTTGAAATCTTTTCACAAACATGGCAAAATCATCATCATCCATCTCGATGAGTGATGAGGTTGATATGGAAGGATCTGCGGTTTGATTGGATGTAGATGGTTTCTCCTCATGTTCCACGACGGACATGGAAAGCGATTTGGTTTTCCCTTTAATCTCTTCAATATGATTTAACTTAAGATCATAGACTCTAAGATTTGCATACAAGTTACTTAACGACCAAATATTCAAAACTTTGGAGTCTTCTAGAGAGGTTGCTTTATTTACCCATCTAGAACCTAAAGCAGCTAGGAAAGTCATATTGATTTCCTTATCAGTTAAAGTTTTACCAAGAGATTTACAAGCATTAACTACCTCAACATAGCGGTCGTAGGTTTGACGCAAGGTTTCGTTGGATTTTCTGTTGAAGTTGTTCTAGGATCTTTCAACAACATATAATTTGTTCTCCTTGCATTCGTCATCACCATCGAGGTAGCTCTCTGTGGCATCCCACATCTGCTTTGCAGTTTTGAGATACATCACCTTTTGAAGGGTTGAAACGGGAAGGGTTCCAGAAATGATATTCCTTGCCTTGCTGTCCAAGACAGCTAATCTCTTCTCTTCATCCGACCACTCATCTTTTGGCTTTTTGACTTCTGGAGTTTCTGTATTGGTGGTTGCATCAGTGTTGGCCATCATGGGAACGAACGGGCCATTAATCACGCACTCCACCAGCATCTCATCAATTGTTTCCAAATGAATAAGCATTTGACACTTCCAGATGTCAAAGTGGTCTTCGTCCAAAACTGAAATGTGTGAATAGTTAATAGTTGTCATTGTCTTTGAGTTTGCCATATCGAATCGGCACACAAGATGTTAAGCTTGAAAAACAGTGGTTTTAAAATGTATAAAGCTCTGATACCACTTGTTGGTCCCAAAGGTGGCAATAAGGGTGAAAATACAACTAAAGGGGGGGGGTGAATAGCTGTTACAAAATTTTAGCCCTCTTTTAAAAACTCAACCTCTTGCTTACAAAACCGCTTGCAGTTGATAATACACTGCAAGTAGAGATGTAAAATGCACAGCAGAATAATAGAGATACAAAGCGGTTTTGGAGAGGCGGTTTCTAAAGCGGTTTTGATAGTGCGGTTTTGGTAAGTGCAGTTTACAAATAAGTGTGGTTTTGACAATGTTAACTCCAAACACAATTCTTAATAATGGATAACTATAAATAAGATCAAACAGAGTTAGAGATAAATAATTAGTAAGCACAAAGAAAATAAATGCAGAAATATAAGAACACGTGATTTGGAGTGGTTCAATCGATAAACGATCTACGTCCACTACCAAGATGGTTAGTCTTGGATTTTCAAGAGTGATTTTACTATTGAGTATGAGAGATTACAAGTTACAAAGATTGATACTCAAATCTAAAATCTATTCTATGAAGATCAAATCCTAGACTATAACTAGTGTATCTCAAATGATTAATCTATGTGATTAAACAAGTGAGGTGTGTGTGTGTGAGAACAAGATCAAGGCTCTTTAAATCATTGAAATGGAGAGCACAATGATTCTTGATGGTGTTAAGGATTGATTTCTGGGCTGGGATAAGTGTTTCTTGAAGTTGAAGATGAAGATTCAAAGGACTTAGAATTTCTGGGCAGAGCTTCAGCTTCTATGAACTCACAACAAATCAATTTTTCAAGCAATCTTCAAATGGTGAAGATTGGGGGTATTTATACCCAAGCATCCAAGATATAGCCGTTGGACACAGCTGTTGCAAGGACAGTACTTGATGCTTTCCCATTGGTCCTCATCAACCACTTTTGTCCTTAGGAACTGTTGTTGCAGGTAAAGCTGATCAGACCTCAGCTGCAATCAAGGTGGTTAGGACATCTGTCACCTTTTCAAAATCCTTGCAGATTTTGTCTGAAAAGTAGTCACGTGACAAGATATGGTGGTTGACTTTTGATATTGCTGACGTGGATTCCAACGGTCAAATGTGGTTCACTTCAAGTCTCTAATCATTGGGGCGGTTCTGGTGTGCAAGCGGTTCCAAGTGAGAGCGGTTACACCAGAGGAGGATTCCTTAAGTGCAAGATACAAAGATAGAACTGCATTGCAGTTAGCATGGAGCGGTTCAAGGCAGATTGCACTTAGGAGTTCAGGAGCGGTTCTTGGACAAGGATTCCACCAGGTGGTTTGCATGAGGCGGTTCTGAGTGGAATTTAGACAAAGCGGTCTGAACCTCTGAACTGCATATCCTCAGATCCAATGAGTCTTGTGCCAGCCTTCAAGGCTAAATTTAACCTATTCTATAAAATGGATTCAGCTAAAAAATTGAAGTCTAAGCTTCATTACATAGGGTCCTAAAGTCCTTAAAATAGACAGGAGGTTATGGTATCAATTAAATCTAATCTAAAATAGGAGGGTTAAAATTTGCATACCCAACACTATATATTTAACGGATTGTCGGATTCAATTCGTTATATAACATACATAGTACCAAGAAAATGGCAAAAGAATTGTGGGAGTAGTTGGACTATAAATGTAAAATCGAAAATGCGGATGTAATGAAATTCATCGTAGGCCGCTTTCTTAATTTTAAAATAGTGGACTCCATAAATCGTAAAAAGTAAAAAGAGAATAGAACTTTAGAGAAGAAGTTGGCTAACACTTGTCATGGCAAAAGCAAATGCGGTAGAGCATACCGAAGTGCTTAAGGCAAATACAAAGTTAGTCAATCTAGTTTGAAAAGTCAAACTTGTTTGAAAAAGTCAACCATATAAATTGTCTCTTGAGAGACAACGGTGATTTCGTCAAGAATGATATTCATGATGTTTGAATGAATGAAACGGAAGGGTGTTCAAGTGATCAATAATGAGAATGAATCTTGTTATATGGTCAAAATAGATTCAAACAAGACTTATCAAATATGTGCTTGAAGTTATAATCAAAGCACATTGATGTTTGAGATGTGAATATTATTCACACATATAGTAGTAAAATGTAAGTTTTTGCTTTTACCGTTGCTTGCTAAAAAGAAAAATGTTGAATCTTATCCCTTTAAAGGAAAAGTTGGAAATCAACATAATAAAGAGATAGTGATAAAACACAACTAAGTGTAGTTTGTGTATAAGTTAGACTAAAGACTATTGATTGCATATGTATTGGGTATGCTTACAATAATAGTGCTTATAGAATTCTTGTTTATAAATACAAGAATCAATGTATATACAAGAATACTATAGTGGAATCATGAAGCGATTCTTTCTTTAAGAATATGTTTTCGTATAAATTAAGAGATGAGGCAAACTTATTTAAACAGATCCATGATTCAATAGAAGAAGAAGGAACTTATCATGAGAAAATGATGAAAAAGAGGTAGGAACTCGACATAGCAAATGAGGTAGGATGAGAAAATTCTATGGTCTAGATTTTCCAATCTACATGCTAAAAAGTGAATCACAAAATTCTAAAGGCATTGAGCGCTTCGGAAGAAACTTTGTGAAAAAGGGTCATTAAAATTGAGATTGATTCCATCTTAGAAAATCACACTTGAGAAATAGTGGAAGTACCTCCGGGTAGTAAGCCACTAGGATATAAGTGAAATTTTCAAAAAGGAAAATGAAGGTCGAGAGAACAATCAATGAGTACAAGTGAGTACAAGGCTAGACTTGTAATTAAGGGTTACAAGCAAAAGGAAGACCTTGATTACTTTTATACTTATTCTTTCTGTTGGGATTTTATGTTAGGCTTCTTAAGGAAATAATAAAGAAGGATAAGAAAGATAACGGAAATTGAAAAGCAAACCACAAATAGTCGAGTCTTGTGTTTAACACAATTTCCGTAAGAAGTATTTGTCCCGCACAGGTGCTTACGGTTGATGACAAACTTCTCGTGAGATGAAACGACTTCTAATTGTTAATAGGAGCACACCAAATTAACAATTCTAATGAACAATAGAAAGTTTGGAACTTTGGACTTAAAGGGATTTGATGCAACAAGATGAAATGATTTGGCTATGTTAATCTATCTCAAATGTAGGTAGAGAGGCTCAAAATGACTGAATGTATGAATTGAAATTCGGAGGGGAAGTATATAAGGAGAGTTAAGGGATTTGTGTCTTTTCCCTTGAAAAGGCACAACTTTTCTTTTGAATTGGCACCTGTTCAGGAACTGCTCGACCGAGTCAAGGGACTCGCTCGGCCGAGCGCCAAGCTGCACGGCCGAGTCAAGGAACTCGCACGGCCGTGTCAATCACACTGCTCGGCCGAGCAAGGCATATACCTCGGCCGAGCAAGCTTGTCCAGAGACTTGGCCAATTTGCTATGCTCTGCTCGGCCGAGTCAAGGACTCTGCTCGGTCGAGCACATCAAACCACATCAAAAACCCTTTAAATAACTCTCGTTAAGTTACAAATCTTTGTCATTAATTTCTCATTCACCCGGAAATGGTTTTGAGATAATAAATGAGTTTCATAATCTACACTAAATGTAGAATACATTTTGTAACTTACTTCGTTAACACTTATAACGAATTCCGTTAGGAAGTTAGGTCAACGTTAAGTCAAACTTAACTTTCGTTACCCATTTCCAACAATCCCCCACATGAATGACAATTAATGCATGTTTGCAATTTCGTCCAAAAGTTTCGGCGAACCATTATTGCGTCGGGATAGATAGCTTATGGCTTTGAATCTCCCCTAGTAAAATATTTTCGGATATACTAGCCATTTGGTAGCGAGTCGCTTTGAATCAGTGACTGTATGATGTATACCAAGACAACAATACTCACATAATAATAGCTCTAACAGTTATTGTTCTCACGTTTTGTCCATTTCGGCCCTGGACCGTATCTCATTCATAAGTGTTCACATTAGAAGTGGCCAAGTTACTTCTCACTTATATAGGTGATTCATACTATAAAGAGTATACTGCACTACTCCACCCGTAGGTATAGGAATCATTAAAAGTTTTCTCAACTTATCCTCACCACTGCTGCAGGTGCTTATACTTGGATGTTCTGGGAATGAGTATTCAACATCTCCAGGTCATTCAACCGAGTTGTTGTTTCCAAGTGATTCTACTAGAACTTATAGCTAGGTTGTCTCATTGAACCAAGGGCATAGGATCTCCAATTCTCAAGGTTGAGTGTCCACTATGAGTTCTTAAATTGTGGATTTTAAGCCCATTCCCCTTAACAGTTTATACAATTGATCTCTATTTATACCTTTCGTAAACGGATCCGCTATGTTATCATTTGACTTCACATAGTCAATTGTGATAACCCCATTCTTGATCAACTGTGTAATGGTATTATGTCTACGACGGATATGTCTAGACTTACCATTGTACATACTGCTCTGTGCCCTTCCTATTGCTGATTGACTATCACAATGTATCATAACAAAGAGGTACGGAGTTTACTCCAACAAGGAATATCCTCCAGGAAGTTCTTAAGTCATTCTGCTTCTTTTCCAGCTTTATCTAAAGCTATAAACTCAGATTCCATCGTGGATCTGGCTATACATGTTTGTTTGAAGGATTTCCATGACACTGCTCCTCCACCTATTGTGAAAACATATCCACTCGTGGATTTTGAGTCTTTTGTGTCCGATATCCAGTTTGCATCACAACATCCTTCTAATACTGCTGGATATCTCTTATAAAGTATCCCATGATTCATAGTATACTTTAAATATCTCAATACTCTCATTAGTACTTTCCAATGATCTGTATTGGAATTACTCGTGAACCTGCTTAGTTTGCTCACTGAATATGCAATGTCTGGACGTGTACAATTCGTTAAGTACATCAGACTGCCAATTATTCTTGCATACTCCAACTGAGAAACTGGTTCCCCTCTGTTCTTTGCTAAGTGTAGAGTTAAGTCTACCGGTGTCTTAGCCGGAGGGCTGTTAATGACATCGAATTTTCGAAGTACATTTTCTAGATAATGGGACTGTGACAGGACTATTCCTTCTGATATTCTAGAAATCTTTATTCCTAATATGACATCGGCTAATCCCATATCTTTCATATCAAAGTGCTTCCTTAACAAACCTTTGGTATTCATGATCAATTCATGATTACTTCCCATTATTAACATGTCATCCACGTAAAGACAGACTATTACAAATGATTCAGATGTTCCTTTAATGTAGACACATTTGTCACATTCGTTAATCTTGAATCCATTTGACAACATAGTTCGGTCAAACTTTTCATGCCATTGCTTAGGTGCTTGTTTGAGTCCGTACAACGACTTTACAAGTTTACACACCTTTTGCTCTTTACTTGGAACAACAAACCCTTCGGGTTGTTCCATGTAAATTTCTTCATCTAGCTCTCCATTTAGGAAGGCTGTCTTCACATCCATCTGGTGTATCTCAAGATTATGCACGGCTGCAATAGCTATAAGAACACGTATAGATGTGATCCTTGTGACAGGAGAATATGTATCGAAGAAGTCATATCCCTCCTTTTTGTCTAAATCCTTTGTCTACTAGCCGCGCTTTGTACTTATCGATAGATCCATCTACCTTATACTTCCTTTTAAGGATTCATTTGCAACCTAACGGTTTGCATCCTGGAGGAAGATCAACCAACTCCCAAGTATTATTAAGCATTATGGATTCTATCTCACTGTTAATAGCCTCTTTCCAGAACGTACTGTCCGGTCCAGATAACGCTTCTTTAACAGTAGCTGGTTCGTTTCCAACATAAATGATAGAAAATCAGGACCAAAAGACTTTTCCACTGTTGCCCTTTTACTACGTCTAGGTCCTTAATCTTCTACTTGAGATGGACCATTTGTAGATTCATATGTTCCCTTTTGAGAATTACCTTCTTTCCTATCCTTAGTAGGAAAGATATTTTCAAAGAATACTGCATTCCTTGATTCTATTGTCATTCCTGCATTCATATCAGGAATTTCTGACTTGTGCACTATAAATCGATAGGCACTACTGTTATTGGCATATCCAATAAAGATGCAGTCAACCGTCTTGGGACCGATCCTTATTTGCTTTGGCTTAGGTACTTCAACCTTAGCTAGACACCCCCACACTTTAAGGTATTTATAACACGGCCTACGGTTATGCCATAATTCATAGGGTGTTTTATCAATACCTTTCTTGGGTATCTTATTAAGAATATAGTTAGAAGTGAGTATAGCTTCCCCCCACAAGTTGTCGGGTAAGCCTGAACTTATCAAAAATGCGTTCATCATCTCTTTGAGAGTACGATTTTTGCATTCAGCAACTCCGTTAGACTGAGGGGTATATGGAGCCGTCGTTTGATGAATTATACTGGATTCCCAACATAGTCCTTCAAATGGAGCTTCATATTCTCCTCCTCTATCACTTCTGATTTTCTTAATTTTTAAGTTAAGTTGATTCTCAACTTCTTTCTTATAAGTCTCGAAAGCCCCTAAGGCTTCATCTTTACTTCTTAAGAGATAAACATAACAATACTTAGTGCAATCGTCTATGAATGTAATGAAGTACTTTTTACCTCCTCGAGTTTGCACAAGTTTTAAATCACATATGTCGGTGTGAATTAACTCGAGAGGAGTTGTGTTTCTTTGTATGGCATTAAAAGGCGACTTCGTCATTTTTGCCTCAACGCAAACTTCGCACTTATTAGTTGAATCAGATTTAGTCATTTGGATTAAATCTTGTTTAACTAATTTCTTAATAGTGTCGAAGTTTACATGACCTAATATATCATGCCATAAACTAGGACTTTCCGACAAGTAAACATAAGAAACAACATTTTTATTCTTCACACCTTGGCGGATAACATTCATTACATTCATCTTGAAAAGTCCCTTCTCGAGGTAACCCTTTCCAAGGAATAAACCATTCTTGGTTAATACAAACTTGTCGGATTCAAAAACTAATCTAAAACCGGATTTACTCAACAAAGCACCGGAAACTAGATTCTTGCGGATGTCCGGAACATGCAGCACATCAAGCAAGGTCACTTCTTTCCCCAAGGTCATCTTCAATACAACATTTCCAATGCCTTGAACATCGGAAGTCACTGAATTTCCCATGTACAATTTCCTTCCGAAAATGGGAGTATAAGAAGAGAAACTCTACTTATTAGCACAAATATGGCGGGTAGCCCCGGTATCTATTCACCATTCCTTTGGATTGTCATCCAAGTTTGGCACGTTTGCCTCGAAGATCACCGCAGCAAAATCAAGATCCATGTCATCTACATTGTTCGCCTCCTTCTTTGGGTGGAGACAATCCTTTGCTATATGGCCCGGCTTGCCACAATTATAGCATGCTCCTTTGAACTTCTTGGTTTTGGAGCCTTTGTTCTTCCCTCTCTTAGCATTCCCGGAATGCTTCCTTTTGGTGCCATTGTGCTTGCCTCGGCGAGATTGACCTTAGCCTCCATCTTGCCTTTGGTAGCCTTGGCTTCATTGTCTCGATTATTCTCTTCAATTTGAAGACGAACAACCAAGTCCTCCAAAGTCATCTCTTTGCGCTTATGCTTGAGATAATTTTTGAAGTCCTTCCATGAAGGCAGCAACTTCTCTATGATTGATGCCACTTTGAACGCATCATTCATTATCATTCCTTCGGCATCAAGACCATGCAATATAAGTTGGAACTCATCAACTTGAGTTGTTACCAACTTAGAATCCACCATTTGAAAGTCAAGATATTTGCCGACGACAAACTTCTTTGACCCAGCATCTTCAATCTTATACTTCCTTTCCAAGATACTCCATAAAGCCTTGGCTAACTCGACGGTACTATACACATTATATAGTGCATCATCGAGTCCATTCAAAATGTAATTTTTATACAAAAAATTACCATGGTCCCAAGCCTCTTTGGCCATAAGCCTTTGAGGGTCGGGATCATCCTTTGCAACAATCGAATCCTCTTTCAAGAACCGATGCAAACTTAGATTGGTCAAGTAGAATAGCATTTTCTGTTGCCATCTCTTGAAATCCACCCCGATAAACTTTGGGGGTTTCTCACCATGAACCGAGTGAGAAGAAGGAGGTGCAATATTCTTGAGCGTTGCATCGCCTTGAGGAGGAGTAAGCCCGGATGATTCAGAGGTGTCTTTCTCACTTGCCATTGTAGGAGCGCCTTAAGAAACGTCAAATACTTCTTACGATTGTTGGGATTTTATGTTAGGCTTCTTAAGGAAATAACAAAGAAGGATGAGAAAGATAACGGAAATTATAACGGAAATTGAAAAGCAAACCACAAATAGTCGAGTCTTGTGTTTAACACAATTTCCGTAAGAAGTATTTGTCCCGCACGAGTGCTTCTGATTGATGACAAACTTCTCGTGAGATGAAACGACTTCTAATTGTTAATAGGAGCACACCAAATTAACAATTCTAACGAACAATAGAAAGTTTGGAACTTTGGACTTGAAGGGATTTGATGCAACAAGATGAAATGATTTGGCTATGTTAATCTATCTCAAATGTAGGTAGAGAGGCTCAAAATGACTGAATTTATGAATTGAAATTCGGAGGGGAAGTATATAAGGAGAGTTAAGGGGTTTGTGTCTTTTCCCTTGAAAAGGCACAACTTTTCTTTTGAATTGGCACCTGTTCAGGAACTGCTCGGCCGAGTCAAGGGACTCGCTCGTGCGAGCGCCAAGCTGCACGACCGAGTCAAGGAACTCGCACGGCCGTGTCAATCACACTGCTCGGCCGAGCAAGGCATATGCCTCGGCCGAGCAAGCTTGTCCAGAGACTTGGCCAATTTGCTATGCTCTGCTCGGCCGAGTCAAGGACTCTGCTCGGCCGAGCACATCAAACCACATCAAAAACCCTTTAAATAACTCTCGTTAAGTTACAAATCTTTGTCATTAATTTCTCATTCACCCGGAAATGGTTTTGAGATAATAAATGAGTCTCATAATCTACACTAAATGTAGAATACATTTTGTAACTTACTTCGTTAACACTTATAACGAATTCCGTTAGGAAGTTAGGTCAACGTTAAGTTAAACTTAACTTTCGTTACCCATTTCCAACACTTTCATCATGAGAATAATATAAATAAGATTTGTATTTGCAATTGTTGCATAGCAAAATTTGAAATACATCAAATGGATGTAAAATAGCCTTTCTAAATGTAGATTTAGAAGAGAAAATTTACAAAGAACAACCAGAAGGGTTTGTTGTACATGAGAAAGGAAACAAAGTGTCCACAATGTATACCATAATCAAATGATGTTGATAATGAACATTGACATTTTTGCTAATTTCAGGACTACCCGAAAATGTGGGGGTGAGTCTACTTTGGAAAAATAATTACCTTTGAAAAGGTTACCCCAAGAAAATAATGAAATGTCCATATGAAGTATAGAAACATAGGCCTACATACACTTGTTATTGTGGGGTGTTTCACAAAGTAGCAAGTCCAATTATCAAAGAAATTGAAATTGGTTACTAAATGGTGGATTATGTTTCAAAAGTTATATATGATATAAAAAGTGTGTATATTGGTTTGTTATATATGTTCAATGAGTTTGAATATATATAAAAATCAAAGGAAAACAAAGTCAATGGAAATCAAGTATTGATGTCAAATTCATGGAAATGAAGAAATGATACTTTTGATGAAATAGATCAAAGTGTTGAAACGGTTCAAGAAATGAAACCTAAAATAAGGTGTGCTAGTTTGTAAAGTCATTGTATGACTTTAGACAAGTACAAATATAAGAACATCAAAAGTTTGATTGTGTGGATTTAAACAAGAGTGACTACATTACTTTGTTAATTAAATCCAAAAACGATATGTTATGCTAAGAAAAATTCTAGTAAATTTGATTCGTTGATTCAGTTTTAAAAATTAATGGACTCGTTGTTAAACAAGTCATTAGGTGGATATTCTTGATAAATTTTGAAAGGATCAATATGGAATTACTAGAATTAAAATGACTTTGAGTTAACACATATCAAATTGATAAAGCTTGTGTTAACAAGATGGTATATTGCTAAAATCAATTTATAATTAAAAAGACGTATATCAATGTGTGTAATGGTAGTCTAGACATGTATGTCTAAGACATAATACCATTAAACAACTACTCTCAACTGAATTGACTATGTAAAGTCAAATAATAAACAGATCCGTTAACCAAACGGTTAGACTGAGAGTTACTTGTAAATTTTGAAAGAAATGTGACATTTGCCTCTTAGAAGTTAAACACAGCGAAAAATCCAACCTAGTTGACTGAAAATCCCAAGATCTAGATTTTCAAAGGGACAACCTAAATGTTAAAAGACTTGTAGTGTCACTGTGGGGGTCAACCCTAAGTCCATTCCTAAAGTGACATCCCAAAAGAAAAGGTTAAGCTTATAGCTTTTAATGATTCTTGCGCTTCAAAATTGTCGAGCAGGGTAATAAGGGTTACTTTTAAGAATCACCTATGTGAGAGAGAAGTAGGGGCCGCTTAGAGGAGAATTGTGTGAGGCTCAATTCTCAGACCCTCTCACAGAACTAGGCATTATGTTCAGGGGCACGAATGAGCATATCTTTGTGAATAGAACTATGTTAGAACGATAATTGTGACAAGTATATGATTAACTATACAAAAAGCATAACGGTTCAAGGATATCGCGTCTACCGACTTGCGATTAGAGTAAATATGCTTGTATAAGTGAATGTTCAAAGGGCAAACTCTTACCTGTTATATGCAAGTTTTCGTCTGCCGGACTTTATCACCAACTTTTCAGGAGTCAATTCTATTCATGTGGGTGTTGTTGAAAAAATTGTGCATTAATGTAAATGAGAAATTAATTTTCTCTAGTTAAATTGGAATTCAATGTGTGACTTTTGAGTTTGTGGATAATTAATCAAAAATTGAATTAATTTTAAAGAAATTATGAAGCTTTTATGTTTGGGTTGTTACAAGAAAAATTATGGATTAATTCTCATAATTGCTCTTTTATTCATATATTGATTTATCTAATTAAGTTAGAGAATATGTAACAACAAAAATCATAATGTTGAGGTTAATTATACATCGTTAATGCCAATTAATCCTAAGTTCCCTACATGTTCTTCATATATTTGTTGTTATCTCTTTTTCTTGGCAAGGAAGAAGAAGAAAGATGATAGAGAAGATAGAAAGATAATATGAGAGTCTCATGTTGTAACTCTAGAGCCTACGATTCTCTTGTCTAAAATTTTATTTTGGTCTCTTTTTTTGAATTTCTAGTTGGTGATTTAGTTCAAGCATACATTCAAACCTTGGCGAACAGCCTCTTGGCAATTGTCAGGGGAAGGCTCTAGCAAATGGTTCTCTCTCCCAAACCCCGCTTGGCGGGGAGCTCTTGACACATCGGGATTTGCCCATGCCTTTTATACGTTCAATTCGCCGGGAGGCTAAAGTGCGGAGTTGCACCCGGTTCATCCGTTCTATCCTGGGAGACTAACGCCCGTGGAAGCCTCGAGCACTCTTAGAGAGGGGGACGAATTAGTCTTAAGGAAAGTGTATAACACGACTTGGACACAAGTGAATCAAGATGACTTCCATACGATTTTCTCTTTTCATATTCTATTTTGTATTGTAAATTGTATTCCAATTTTATTATAATCTTTTCATATTGTGCTCATTATTTAAAATTATGTACAACACTAAGTGCTGGTCTAAATTGTTCCTTTATAACCCTTTTTCTCCTCCTCTGGTTAAGAATTATTGTGCTCGTTTTCGGGTTGCACCTGCTATTCTACAATTTAATCTTCTTCTTTTTTTTTTTTTCTCTTTTTCTTTTTTCAGTGTGTATTAGCTTGCAATTGTTGGGTGTTGTGCTATTTTTTTTTTTTTTTTTTGAGAAAGATATGTGAGTTTTCTTTTAATGCTTCAATGATCCATGAAAAAAATTGTGTTATGGAGTGAAGTTTAGCTTGTGTTTGGGGTGAAATGAAATGGTCCATCAAGTCATTTTTTAATATTTTTTCCTTGATAAAATATTAAAACCGTTGAGTTAATAATCAAGACCATATTTATTTAATTAAGCTCAAAACTGCAGTGGCATTAATTTAAACTCCCTCTCTCTCTCTCTCTCTCTCTCTCTCTCTCTCTCACACACACACACACGTTACTTCCCCTTGTGCAACTGCAACCCTATATAAATCTTACAAACACCCGATCACCACAATCTTCAATTAAACTCTGTAATTAGTCTCTATCCTTTCTTACACACGTACGATTAATAAAAAATGATGCCGACATTATTCATAATATCCGCTTTCATGTTGACCACCATGTCGGCGGCCCATACGCTGCTCTTACCATACGACCCCGAAACCATTCCGCCTCCACAACACAAGCTCATTAACGGCCCAGGTCTATTACCTGCAATAAGACCCAACAAATCAATCATAAAATGCTGGGCCATTATAAAGAAGGTTGATGGCTGTATAACACAGATATATGGGTCACTTTTTAAGGCCCATTTCAGTGGTATTGGGCCTGAGTGTTGTCAGGTTATTCAGAAAGTTGATGATTTCACATGTTGGTCCAAAATGTTCCCTTTCCAGCCCAAGTTTCCATCATTGGTTAAGAACTACTGTACTGTGTAAACTTCTTTGGAAGGTACTGACGGTCAAATTGTCAACGTTCTTCGCGTTGCTGACGGTCAAATTGTCAACGTTCTTAGCGTTGCAGCAAACAGTAGGGTTGTTTACTGTGACGTCAAGCTGATCGAGTATTTGGAGTGTGTAGTCAATAAATAAATGTATGTTCAAGTGTTACGGTTTCTTGATTATGACTTAAGATTGTGTATATTAAATGCAATTTTCGTATGTCATAATGTAAAATGAGAAAATTATGTCACAGTCTCTTACTAAAATTTAATCTACTCCCTCCGTCCCGCTAATATTAGCACAAACACTGTTTGCGCGGGAATTAAGAAATATGATATTTTAATAAAATGTTGTGAGTGTAAAAGAATGAGTGGAGAGAGAATGAGTGGAGGGTGTAATAAATTATAATGGTGTTGTGAGTATTAAAATAATGTAGGAGAGAGAATGAGTGGGGTTGGATGAATATTTTATTAATATAAAGTTTCCTTTTTGGGAGTGTGCGGATATTAGCGGGACGCCCAAAAAGGAAAGTGTGCTAATATTAGCGGGACGGAGGGAGTATGTTTTAAGACAACAATCTATTATATTTACTTCATAATCCTACACCACAAAATAATTAACCATATAATCCCCAAATACCCCAAATAAAGCCTCTCCCTCTCAGATTACACCCACACAAAACACATACACCACACACACTCTTGAACATACCCCGTATGAAAATTTAGTTTTGAAAATTGGATGGGAAATATGTAAAAGTGAAAGAAAGGAGTCGTCACGCCGTTTTATGGAAAACATTGAAAAACCTTTTGAAATCAGAGAGAGGGTTCGGGGGTCAGATAACATCTTGGGAAGAATCAAGAGTTCACCCAAGATGCCTCGCAAACGAGTCTTTCTACAATAAACATCCAAAATATACATGAGTGTGTGCATTGTGTGAGACAGAAATGTGTTTATGTGCTTTGCTTTTCATTACAAAAAATGAGAGAAATACAATTTGTGAGCCACTTGGTGCGGGGGGCCACACCCCAATTACATTAATTGGAACATATTACAACTGGAAGGAACCTGCTGCAGATTGGCTAGGTGTGTCGCACGACGCATGACTTAGCATGGCTAAGTGTGTCGCGTGACACTGAGAGCCACTCTGCAGAGGTTTTACAACGGATAGCAGGGAAGGAAATGAATGATTGTAATGAAATAGCATCAGATTACAGATCACGAAAATCACTAAGATAGGAACCAACACTCAAGGGAGTGTGGATATGATTGATCCACACTCTACTTGGCGTTTAAGCAAATAAGGAGAAGAAACATGATCATAATCATACAAATCAAAGCATACTAAATGCAATCTGAGAGCATGGCATGACAAATCTAATCAGGTTCCAACTTAAACATGGTGTCTAGCATAGAGATGAGCAAAATAAGAGCAAAGGAGAGAGAGAAAGAGAAAGAGCAAGAGTTACCCTGTAGATGCTCAATCCTCATACCAAGTTAGGTATAAGGATCTTCAACTTCCAGCTACACAACCAAATTGAGATCAGAAAGGATGAGAGATCAAGGATCTAAGTGATTGTGTATGAATCAGATTGGATTGAGAGAGAAAGGGAGAGAGAATTGTGTGAGATTTAGGTGAATTGTGTGTGTTTTTGGGCTAGTGTGTGTATCTGGAGTGATTTCGGCAGAGTAACACTAAGGAGTCCAGAGAGGGATCCAGAAAGGGGAGGAGGAGGCTCCAATTTATAGTTGCATGGAAATGGCTAACAATGTCGCACGACCTTGCGTTTGTATTTTCTAGTGGCACGTAATGTCGCACGACAGGACGAGCCATAACCGCTTTTTTTTCTAGAAACACGCAATGTGGCAGACTGGAAGGCTCATTCCAGGGAGGTCCTGTCCAAGTTCATTATTCCTGACAGGTGCTTCCTTGCTTGGAAATTCTTGAAAAGTTCCCGATTGCCCCTAAACTTTATGAAAGTTTGGGGAATTGCCAGAAAACTTTAATTGGAAGGCAAGAGCCAGATTTGGGTACTTACAGAAGCCCCTCGACAACGGTACTTGCGAAGCAAGTGGGGTTGTCGATAAAAGTGAGAATCCAATCTGGCGAACTGCCGAGATGGATTGGGATTGGGTGACCAAGGAGGTCGAGTGGCTAAACCTTTGGAAGGCTACCTATGTATCCTGAAGAGGAATCAAGCCAAATTGTAATTCAAGGCGGAGGTGTCTATACCTGAGGGAGACTATTTGAAGGTGTCCATACCTGAGGGAGACTATTTGAAGGCGTCTATACCTGAGGGAGACTATTTGAAGGCGTCCATACCTGAGGGAGACTATTTGAAGGCGTCTATACCTGAGAGAGACTTATTTGAAGGCTTCTATACCTGGGGGAGACTATTTGAAGGCGTCTATACCTGAGGGAGACTATTTAAAGGCATCTATACCTGAGGGAGACTATTTGAATGAGTCTTTACCCGAGGGAGCACTTCATCACCGCAGACTTGCTTGGTTGGAAATACTTTGTCGCTCAGCTGGGGAAAAAATTCGGTCTTACGATGACTGCCGGGGAAAAGAGTGACCGTGGCGGTCAAGTAGCTGGACCTTTGGTAGGCTACCTGCGTATCCTTAAGAGAAATCAAGCCGGTCGTAGTTCGAGGGAGATCCGAATAAGATGTAGGACGAACCTAAAGGAAAATGTGGTACGAACTCGAAGGAGGTACGAGATGAATCTGTAGGACAAACCTGAAGGAAGTGCAGGATAAGCCCAAAGGACAAACCCAAAAGAGATACAGGATGAACCCAAAAGATGATACAGGACAAACCCAAAGAGGATGCACCGGACGAACCCAAAGAAGGTACATGACGAACCTAAAGGAAATGCAATGACTTCTCAAGAAAGTAAACATAAGACAAAATGATTTGTAGTTGAATGAGATATGCTTTCATATCTGTGCTGTGCTTACCTGCGAGGGTCGCGCACGAGAGGATCTCTTAAGGTGATTAGATGACTTTGGAAGCATTTTGTTAGGTTCCAAATGGTAGGAATCAGGGTAGAGGGGGGTGAATAGCCTGTGAAAACTTATTGGTAAAAACACTTTTGGTCTTTGAAAATATAAGTTACCTTCTGGCTAACCGGTGAAAGGTTTGCACAGCGGAATATCGGCTAGGGAGTTTCTCAAATCGGTAAGGTAAGTTGTTTTTAAATGGTAAGTTAAAATCTCATGCAACAAGGACAAATTTCATTTCCAAGTAAGACAAACAAGTAAGTAGTAAGAAGAATCAATAGGTTGTGACCAGTTGCGAAATTATCAACCAGTTACAACTACACAAGAAATAAACAAGCACACAAAGAAATGACACATTGTTTGAAGAGGTTCGCAGTGCTAAATAACTGCTACGTCCTCTACCAAGTTTGGTCAGAACTTGGATTTGTGAAAGTGCACTGCTATTAATGGATCCTACCTATTACAAGTTGCAAGCCAATGATTGAAGGCTGCTAAACTAAGGTGACCACTAATGGATCGTGCTACAATGAAGACATGGTGTTTTCTAGAGATGTGCTCACAAGTTGAGCTGATTTCTCTAGGGTGTTGTGTGTGAATCAATTAATGTGTTCCATAAGTAGTCTAATGGAGGAACACACCAGTATTGATTGAGGTGCTCAGTGTATATGTCCTACAGAGATGTCTAGTAAAAGAGGGGACTTGTATTGAATGCCTTGAACTAAGGAATTTGCAGGTTGGTAGTTCTTGGCAGCTCACTCTCAAGGATCTTAAATGCGCTAACCATCTTCAATGCTTCGGGGAAGCTATTTATAGTGAACTTCAAAAATGAGTCGTTGTCTTTGAAGAGGTTGTAATGATGACTTGGACTGGCAGGCATTTAATGGGAGTATCTTTGCATTAAATACCTGAGATTTGATAGAGAGGATTTCCATTGAGTAGTTGGGGCGCTGTGAGTACTGGTTACTTTGACATTTCGCAAGAAGGTACTGACATGTTGCAGAGATGTCTTTTCAGCAAGCTGCTTTACCAACTTCAGCTAAAGTTGATGGCTGGGTAGTTGGGGACAATTAATGCTTCGGTTAGCTGTTGAAAGAAGCTTGTTGGATAAGCCATAAACGGTTAGGAGAATGAGGGAGCCGGTGAGGGACACCGGCTAGGTAAGATGTATGACCGGTTGGGCTGGCTTACCGGTTGAGTGGTCAACCGGTTAGGCACCTACAAACCAAATGAACTCACAAGCTGATGGGGAGATCTTCAAGTCTTCAAGTCTTCATATCTTGAGAAAAATTACATATTGAAAACACTGGCACTAGCACTAAGGGAACCTATGATACATAGAAAAATTCTATTTGGTCTAATTAAAATTAGGGGTCCATATTAATGCTTGTTGTGATTGGGATTAAGCAATTCTAAACCTAAACATATATTTGACTAACAATCTCCTCCTAATTGCTTAAGTCCAATCACCCTAGGTTAGCATCTTCTTGATTCAGTAAAAGAATGACTAAATATTTATCTATTAAATATGTCATTCCCTAAGACAAGTGACAACTTGATACAACCTAAGTAAGCTTACAAACAAAGTGAAAGCTTCAAAAGAAACGAAGTAAAAATAAAAGGAAATTTTGAATGAGACCTGCAAAATGAAACAGTTAGTAGCAGTTGAATCATTCAAAAAAATACTTAAAAGGAATTCAAGAAAACAAAACACAAGTTTAGGGATAAGAGATTCTCATTAATTTGCAGACCGATGACTAGAGATAAGAAAGACAATTATATCATCGGTTACATTCTAAGATGCATCGGCTGGAGGATCGGCTGGAGGATCAGCTGAGTCTTTGACTGGTGAGGTAGCAGCATCAGATGGAGGAGTAGCCGACGTCACGGGGTCTGATGAAGGTTTAGCTCTTTTGGCAAATCTCTTTTCTTTCTTATTTTCTTTTTCTTCCCTTTTTCTCTTCTTCCTTTCTTCACGCACCATTATTAGGATCTCATTTTTTGCTTTGACTTTGGTCAACTCGGTTTGTAGCTCAAGATTCTTCTGCTCACATCGGCTAAGGGCTTCAGCTTGTCGTTTAAGGGCTTCGGTTGACCGGTTCAAAATGGTCTGACCAGAGATTTGTTGCTCACATAGGACTTTGTTTTTATGGTGAGCCTCATCAAGTTGCAAAAGGAGGTCTCTGATGGTAGCATCTCTAGTGTTTATTTCTTCCAGAAAATTGCCAAGAGACATAGCAATTCCAGTCTTCAATAACTCAAACCTTTTCTCATCCTCCTCCTGATTGGACTTAACAAAGGAGGTTACCAATTCAGTATTAACTTCAACGAAACTCTGGAGCATGGCTTCATGAAATTCAACAAGGTCTTGTGCAACAACAGGCCTATTGAGATCATCATCAGTAGCAGGGGCCGGTTGAGGAGTAGGTTGAGAAGCCGGTTGGGTGGCCGGTAAAGGGGCATCGGTTAGAGGGCGAATTGATGGAGGAGTGAATGGCTGAATGGCAAGAGTTTAGTCGGTAAGAGGTTGATCGGTAAGAGGATTTTTGGTAAGATGAGCAAAAAGTTCAGTAGAGCGACGGTAAGAGAGGCTTTAGTGGAACCGGTAGGAGGCTCGGTTGAAGAATCGGTAAGTGAGATTACTTGAGGCTGAACGGTCCTGGATACCTGACCGGTTGGAGATATGACAATCTCCTCATCCACTGACTCTGAAGAGGAATCATGTGGAGTAACTGGTTCAAGAAACTCATTGGGCTCTAAGCTCATCATCTCTGCAAATGAAAGCTCTAACAATTCAGCAGCAGTAGGAGCCATCGGTAAGGAAGCTTGCCTTAACCGAATCAGAGGGATCACTCTCAGGGCAAGTAGGAGTAAGGAAGCTTCTCTGATATTGCTCCAAGGCCGAGCATGGCCATCCCTCATGATAGAAAGCCTAGTCACATTGGGGGTTAATAATCCAACCATACGAGTCACTTCAGAAGACCAACGAAAAATCCTCATCTCCAACACTTGGGTCATACGGTTGTTGATGGAGAGGTATCTGAGAAATAGATTACCGGTAGGTAAAGTGCTCTCAACCGGTCTGGGGGCAATGTGAGAAATTTGTCCTTGAATCCTTATGTTGTCGTTAGGAAAGACAGGTAGGGTATTTGAGATTTGGTTTTGGTGAGGGAAAATCGGTAACCAGTTGTTGATCAATCTTGCTTGGCTTGACTTCTTTACCTTTGGGAGGAGCAGACCGTTTCCTGAGTTTCAAAACTTTGATTTTCTGGCATCGGTAACTCATCTCACCGGGGCCATTGGTCTTGGTGAATCTTGGAGAAGTATCTTCTGAAGCTGATCCAACCTTCATATCTTCCACAACATCAATAAAAGTTGCCATCCTATCAGCCCTTCTCTTCTTCTGGAGTTCATCAGCAATGGGTGGAGGCATAGGAATAGAATGAATCTTTGCCTTGCTTGAAATCTTCTCATAAACATCAAACAAAGGAATCCCATGTGCTGACCGTGGGATAGAGGCTATAGAAGTGTAATAGTTCAATGGAGACATCAAGTCTTTCTGATAAAGGCAGGCATCAAGATAGACAGGAGGAACAGCAGAATCAAGTCTATCATACTCAATCTCATCATCATCAGCTTCTTCCTCAAAGAAATCTGAATTGGAATCCTCTTCAAACACTGGCTCATGCTCCTCCTTAGTCGGTGACGTATCTTGGGAAACAGAAGAGGGAGTAGCATGGCTTAGCGGTAACAAAGAGGCTTGGATGGCTTGCTGAGTAGCTAACTCTTCACAGATAACATTTGCCGATCCAAATCAACTTCAAATAGGCTAGCAGCCAAGGCTTGTTGCAGATTAATATCATCAATATTGCTCTCCTTAACCGGTTCAGTAGATACAACGGTAAGGGGCTGGCTGTAGCGATGCGTGAATTTTTAACATCTCGGAGTCGCCACTTATTATTTATTTAGGAAAACAATAAGAAAAACCTTTTTGATCTTATAGAGATTTGAGGGTTCGGGGGTTAAGTTATGGAATAGGAAGGTCGAGGAGCACCCATTCCACCCAATCCGAAGATCGGTCTTGCCAATTGAGTATTATCAACCTTTTCAATTACTAATTAAATAAAGGAATAAGAAAACCCTAATCAATTTCTTGATTAGGAATGTCGGATTATATGCTTTGAGATCTCCTTCATCGATTGAAGGGACTCTAGGCTAATCCTTTTGATGGGATTACACTACTCTAAAAGCAAATAGAGAGGGGTTGAGAAGAAGAGAGTAAAAGTATAGGAATTTACCTAGCATTTTAGGGAGTATTTGATTTAGAACGTGGTTCTAAGACGTCTTCTCGATCGAGAAGTGATTTGGGCAGAGCTTCACCTTGATGCTAGGCTTGAGCCTTGATGTTCGTCAATTAACGTGGTTGAAGGACGAATTTAGGAGTTATTTGTGAGTGATTTGAAGGAGTCTTTCGTGGAAAGAAACCAACAAGTTGTGTGTGTTGTGTGTTTTTGATTGTCGATCAGAGACCTTTCAATCTAAAACTGTTCTCCGAAATACTGAAAGCCATTAGGTATTTATAGGGGTTTAGGAGGTAGAGGTGGAGAGATAAAACACTCCTAGGAAGGTTCCAGAACTCAGATGTGATTGGGGAACCAGATTAGATGATGTTTATCAAGAAAAGAGTTTGAAACGGAGAAGGATTGTGATTCTGCACATCCTGTCGAGGGGTTATCTCGCACGAGACACGCTATTTCGCGCGAGATAATGCAGTCTTTGGACAAATCTGCCCTCTTCAGTTATTCCGTTAGTCAGTTAGGTCCAAAACTAACGAGGTTAGTTAGAAACTTAACGAAACATGATAAAATTGACATGCTTTCATCAAAACACAAAAGAGAGACAAAGAGTAGTGTAATCATGAATTATTGGTTCAGAATGGGGTGTCTACAGAGCCCCTCGGCGACAGGTCTTATGAAAGAAGAAGTGTCGTCGATAGAAAAGACATCATTCTGAATATTGGGATGGTCGTGCCGCACGGCTGCCTACGTATCTCTAAGAGAGAATCAGACCAAACGTAGTTCGACTCCAAAACACTAAAAAGGCTATTTTAGGTATTTTGAAAAGCATTTTTTGAAAATTGAAGAGGGATTTTTTTTTGAAAAGGTAAAATCATACTGAGGAATCAAGGTCCTGACCCAATTCTGAAGATACCTGTTTGTTGATGAAGTTGTTGAAGTCCGCCACGCGAGGTTACTGACGTTTCTGTTGTTGCCGAGATTGCGGACTTGAAGTTTGCTGCCGTCACAGACTTTAAAGTTATCGCCGAGGTCACGGACTTGAAGTTGCTACCGTCACAGACTTTGCTGGTGTCGCCGAGGTCACGGACTTGAAGTTTGCTGCCGTCACAGACTTTGAAATTGTCGTCGAGGTCACGGACTTGAAGTTGCTGCCGTCACAGACTTTGCTGGTGTCGCCGAGGTCACGGACTTGAAGTTTGCTGCCGTCACAGACTTTGTTGGTGTTGCCGAGGTCACGGACTTGAAGTTTGCTGCCGTCACAGACTTTGAAGTTGTCGGTTGAGGTGGAGGTTCTGTCGGCCCCTGTAATGCAAGGATATATGTATGCCAGTCTCGGATAGACCCGAATGATTCTTACCTTTCTGAACCTTTTAGCACATAAAGATTCCAAGTAGATTTTTTCAAATTTTAGTTGTTTAACTGGACTCACGTGGTGGTGCTCACGTCTGTTCATGTAAATGGCCGGTTGATCATTTTGGTGGTGAGTTTGTGTATGAGTATATGGTGTATGGACATGTAGAGATATGTGTATGGATTTGTATTTGAGAGGGGTGAAATATATGAGTGAAATTGTGTTTGACAAGTTGGGACTAAATCAGGTTTTGTAGAATCTGTTGCTAGTCAGCAAGGCTGTACTGTTTCTTCGTTGTTGTAGAATTCTGATGAGTAACCTTGTGTGAACACATCTAGGCCCGTTGTGAATCTTCATTCTTAATTCTCCTTTGAATCGTGTCTCTAGGAGGCAAACGACTACGAATCTGTCGACTGTCGTAATGGTTCTATGTTCAAGGCCCTTTTCAAGCTCCAAGTGGCTTGCATGTGGTAGATGACTTCGTGAATAGTCTTGTGAGTCCGCTCTCTTGATTTGAAGATGATCGAAGAAGACTCTCCTTGTTGATTTGATTTGAAGAAGATCGAATGATGCTCGATGAAGAAGGTTGAAGAATAGTCTCCCTTTCTCCTTGATTTTTTTTAGTGACGCACCCTGGTTTTTGCCTAGACCGCCCTTTCGGGTTTTCAATCTAGCGGGCATCTCTTTTGCGTCTCTTTTTTTTTGTGCTCTAACTTTTGTCTAGGCCGCTCTTTACGAGTTTTCAACCTGGCGAGCCATTGTTTTGAAAAGTATGTGTACTCGAAGAGGACTCAGTTGGAAGAATCTCATTAAGGAGAAAGATAAGATCTCAAGTTAGATGAGGAGAGACAGACTCTATTTTTGGAAGGTGATCCAAGCATTGACTTTTGGGAGAAGTGTATTCTTTTAATGATGAGAGTAAGAATCAAAGAGGAAAGCTCTTAATGCAGATTTGATTATTTTTGAAGAATTGAAGTAGAGATTGACTGGGGAGGAAAGGTTAGGAAGCCCCAGTTTTAATGCTTGGATTTCAAGAGTGTGTATGAGAATGGCTAACAGGAAGCCCCTAAACTCAACAAGCAACGCTACTTGGCTCAAAGATCTAGAAAAGTTGTTCTACCTTTTAATGAACCGTGCATCATCTAGAAGTTTCTAAATAAGATTGAGAAGAAATCCAATCATTAGTATGACTTAAGGGTAAATATTTTTCTTGATACTGAAAGTCTTCTTCACTTGATGTAAGAGGATATTGAGGAATCCTCTTTTCTCTTTTTGGTATCACTTGACTCCTCTTCTTTGCAGGAGAGTCCTTTATGCATCTGAATTTTCACCTTTGTTGTGGGGGTGATGAAAGCTTGAGAGTTCTCTTTTTTTTTTTTACTCTCAGAGCTTTGAATTGAGTAGCCCCACTCTTCTCGGGATGAAGGTTGACAGCAGCGCCTTTGACTTTCTTCTTTTGTTGATCTTTTTTTTTTTTGACTTTCAGTAGAGATAATGTTTAGCCCTTAAGCTTCCTAATGATAACTTTCTTCTTAAACTCGCTTAGAAGTCTCTATTTTTTTGCGATGGTTTAGGAACATGGAGGGTCCATTATTTTGTATAAATTAAGTGAGACTTATGGGGTAGAACAACCTTAGGGAAAGTGTTTAGGAAAAGAAAATTGCTTTGAATAATTGAAGAAATTGAAACAGACTCGATAGTTTAGATGACACAAACTAGAGGAGGTGAGAAGTACTAGAAAGACAGAACGACTCTTCGAGTTCATACTTGGAAATTTAAAACCTAATCTACTTCTATCAAAGGAGAAAGGGAGAGGATAGTTGTAGCCCCAAAGTGGTAAGTGCAGCTTTCTTCTCGGAGCTTCATCTTCTTCATGGATTGCGAGGGAGAGGATTGTTGATGACGTTGGGGCGTTCTAGATCTCCATTGTCGAAGAGGTCTTGGATGATGTCCTTCAAGTGGTAGCAAGTGTTGGTGTCGTGGCCGGTGAAGTTGTGGTACTTGCAGAATAAGTGATGAGCATGATCAGGACCCACATCCTTGGGAGGAACACCTTCTCTTGTTCGAATCTTTCCTTCTTTCACGAGGGTGTCAAGGAGACCCTCTTGAGTGATTCCTTCGAGTTTGTCATAGTATCTCTCATTTTTTTTCTTATTGGGAGGAGGAGTAGTAGGGTATTTGCCGGCGTTGGAATGGTTGAATCTATTAATGTAGGCATGATCCCAATATTCATCTTGAGCTTGTAGGAGGGTACGAAGTGCTTTGATTTCTTCTTCGTAGTATTCCTTTTGTACTTGTAGACAGGTTTGAAGTGTTTCAACCTCTTCCTTATAGTAATCGCCTTGGGCTCATAGGCGAGTTTGAAATTGTCCCTCCATTTGTCGTTGGAAGTGGGTAAATAAGACATGAGCATGCACTCCGACCATTTGATTCACTTCCCCTTCTAGACGGGCCTTTATATCATCGATCTCTTGTGTAGCTTGAGTGTTGGGAGGAGAAGCAGACATCGTGTCGAGCTTTGGCGAAGAACCTAGACGCGTAGCAACTGTGTTAAACCATGATCGAGTTCCAACAAGTCGGCTGAATAGGGTGAATGATGGCTTGAAGGTTTTGGCCAAAACACGAAAAGACCGAACACTTATCTCGCACGGGACAAGTAATCTCGTGCGAGACAACACCACAGAAAGTCACAATTTTCTGATTTTAGTCCTAATTTTGGTCGGACGAAAAATTCGTTTTGGGGGTTTCTAACGTTCGAAAACCAAGCCTAGGGACCTAGGGGTCGGAGTAATCTCAAGTAACATCAAGTTTTGTGCAATAAATTTTGGTGAGAAATTTTTCTCTTTTAGGGGCAAATCCGTAGGGACAATCATAGGGACATTTCCAAAGGAACAATTCCGAAGCGACAATTTTTTTGATTTCTTTTCCATGGATTATTGCACAAAACAAGATCTTGACAAGGGATTACAAGGACTCCAAGATCAAATCGACCGGTCACGGAGTGTCTTAAAAGTCAATCTACATGATATGTGGCGATGCAGGGCTGGAAGGCTAGGCTCCCCGCGATATGACAATCTAGATGGATTGAATACGCGGAGTGGGATGATCCAACTTCGGAGAGACCGATGACTAGGTGGTTACCGTCATCCGTCCTTAGTGTGGGTCCCGAATTTATCAAGGGTATGTAGTGCAATGACAGTTATAGTATGATGTGCGCGTGTGTGATAGTCAATCTATGTGATAGAGTAAAATAGAAAGTTTTTTTTTTTGAAAACTAAATGAAAAACAGATAGTGGCCGCACCAAGTGGTTGCCTACGTTTCTCCCAAATTAGGAAGACTCAGGCCGTCGTAGTTCCACTTAAAGAGAGAGAGAGAGCGAGAGAATAAATAAACTAATTTATTACAAAGCCCGAGTCAACCGATGACCGGTAAAAAATTAAAATAATTCAATTGCACGCAGTTATATAGTTCGAGTATAAATTAATAATTATTCTACCCTGCAAAATAAAGTTAGCACAAAAATAATAATAATTTATTTTTTGACTTTTCTGAATTTATTTTGAAGTTTTTCTAAAACAGTTTTTGATTTTTTTTTGATTGATTTTTATATACGGTCAACCCTTTTAAGGAAAGTCGACTAACCAAATTTTTCTTATTTTTTTTTGTAACGTGTTCAACCATTAAAAAGGACAACCAAGGCTTCTGTTTTTTTTTTTTTTTTTTTTTTGATTTTGACAAACTTTGGAAAAAGTCAAATGCCCTAGTCTTTTTTTTTTTCTTTTTTCTATGCCGCCGCCAAACAGAGGCATTCATGCCATGCCGTGTAAATATCTCACGCGAGATAAGTTGTTCGCGCCGAATAAGTGTTCGAACAGTAATAATTATTTTTGATGAAAACAGCACAGAAAAATTTCAAAAAATTCAGAAAAATCAATTTTTTACAGAAAACTAAAAAGATTGATAATATTCAATTGTGCGCAAGTCTAACCCTCTTAATTAATTGTTCCCAGCGGAGTCGCCACTGTAGCGATGCGTGAATTTTTAACATCTCGAAGTCGCCACTTATTATTTATTTAGGAAAACAATAAGAAAAACCTTTTTTATCTTATAGAGATTTGAGGGTTCGGGGGTTAAGTTATGGAATGGAAAGGTCGAGGAGCACCCATTCCACCCAATCCGAAGATCGGTCTTGCCAATTGAGTATTATCAACCTTTTCAATTACTAACTAAATAAAGGAATAAGAAAACCCTAATCAATTTCTTGATTAGGAATGTCGGATTATATGCTTCGAGATCGCCTTCATCGATTGAAGGGACTTTAGGCTAATCCTTTTGATGGGATTACACTACTCTAAAAGCAAATAGAGAGGGGTTGAGAAGAAGAGAGTAAAAGTATAGGAATTTACCTAGCGTTTTAGGGAGTATTTGATTTAGAGCGTGGTTCTAAGACGTCTTCTCGATCGAGAAGTGATTTGGGCAGAGCTTCGCCTTGATGCTAGGCTTGAGCCTTGATGTTCGTCAATCAACGTGGTTGAAGGACGAATTTAGGAGTTGTTTGTGAGTGATTTGAAGGAGTCTTTCGTGGAAAGAAACCAACAAGTTGTGTGTGTTGTGTGTTTTTGATTGTCGATCAGGGACCTTTCAATCTAAAACTGTTCTCCGAAATACTGAAAGTCATTAGGTATTTATAGGGGTTTAGGAGGTAGAGGTGGAAAGGTAAAACACTCCTAAGAAGGTTCCAGGACTCAGATGTGATTGGGGAACCAGATTAGATGACGTTTATCAAGAAAAGAGTTTGAAACGGAGAAGGATTGTGATTCTGCACATCCTGTCGAGGGGTTATCTCGCGCGAGACACGCTATTCCGCGCGAGATAATGCAGTCTTTGGACAAATCTGCCCTCTTCAGTTATTCCGTTAGTCAGTTAGGTCCAAAACTAACGAGGTTAGTTAGAAACTTAACAAAACATGACGAAATTGACATGCTTTCATCATAACACAAAAGAGAGACAAAGAGTAGTGTAATCATGAATTATTGATTCAAAATGGGGTGTCTACACTGGCTAACCGGTAAGGCAGAAGCATCGGTAAGAGATTTTGACACCGGTAAATCATCTCTAACCGATTCACAAGTTTTACCGGTAAGAGGCATCGGTTGACTAACCAGTAACTCATCAATTCTTGTCTTTTCTCCTCCTCCTAAGGGTGTAACTGGTGAAGTCTCAGTTAAGCCTTCTCCCACATGTATGACCGTCTGCATCGGTAAGGGAGTGGTAAAATCAACAGGCTCAGATCGGTCAATGACAACCTCTTGGTCATTATCATCATCATCATTATCATCATCATCATCTGACTCACCAGAGTCACTTGAGTAGCTAGAGCTTGAGGCTGATTGATCATCTTTATCAACTTTGGCCTTATCATTTGAGCCACTGATATCCTTGAACATATCTTCGATCTCCTCATCGGTAACTGAAGCCCATTTGTTCTTGTCAGTCTGAAACGAAGTGAAGAAATCAGAAAGAGAAATATCACCCATATTTTGGAAGTCTCTATTCATGTCTACCAAATTCTGAACCACATCCATCACATTCTTAATAAATTTCATTCTTCGAGGTCCCAAATCTACAATTTCAGTATCAAAAGTGGGGAGATCATCTTCAGGCAACTCATATCTCCCTATCTGATATGGATCAGACTCCTTAAGAGTTTCTTGAGCATTATAAAGGATAGCAAAGTCAGTCCAAACTGCATGGACCATTGTATCCTGCCTGAGTCTATCCCGAGCCAGATAAATAGCATTCCACATAGGAGGCAGCAAGTCAAAATACCTGTTTTATTGCTTGAGGAGACTATCTCTAGATAAAGAGATATCATAATCACTTAACATGCAAGGTTTGCTGTAATAAATCCCCTTCTCCTCGTGGATGTTGTCAAAGTCCACATAATCTGACATATCACTAACTGGAACTGAATCTTTGTTGATCTCATGGAACTGTAGCATTCTACGGATGAATGGAGGCAAGTGATCGATTGGGTACACCCATGTTGAAGAAGGGACAAATGTGGGATTAACTAACCATGGGTTGTAGTGGTAGATATGAAAAGTGAGGTTTCTTATCGGTTAGCAACCTCGGCTAGGGCGTAATACACAACATCAAATTCAGCCTTTTTGTTTGCCTCACCGATTACGAATGGATCAGTTCCACGAATTTTGGTCCAAGCAGCAATCATATCATTCATCAAGATTGAAGATGAACTGGTGGAAGAAAGATCAGTAAAGGCAGCAGCAATGGTAGCAGGGCTGAAGGTAATGGGGACGCCAGCAGCAGTAGAGATAATGTTGCCATTCTCGTCCAAAACGCCATTGTCAAACATCTCATTGACCATCTCATAGAAGATATCCTCATTCCCCTCCAGAATCAAGAAAGGAATTACTCCGGCAGCAACAAATAGAGCTTCAAGGGCTCAGCCTTCTTCGGAGTTAAAGAAGCTGGAGAGAATGTAACCTCCATAAATGTCTTTCTTGATTGCAGGAGCCATCTGTGAATCAAATGAACAACAAACCAACAGTTTAAGTTAGAATCGAAGAAATCTTTGCATTATATACTTTTGGATGCTGCTAAATGACTTTAGAGTTTTAAGAAAACTGGGTTTCTTCAAATGTTAAAAGAGTTTGAATTTTGAGAAGAAGTACCAGAGATCTTGAGAGTTAGAGAGTAACAGATGAAGAATATGAAGATTGGGGGAGTTTCTTGCCGGTTGCTTGTTTGCAGAGAGTGAGAAAGAGTGAATCCAGAAAGTGTGAATGTTTGTTTTGAAATCCTTTTATAGGGTTAGGGAAGAAGGGAAGATGAAAGGATGTGTTGGTTAAAACAAAAGGTAGTTCAAACGTTGTTAACTGGCATACACATAAATTAACAAATTTAATTCACAATTTTAAAGATGTGGCATGAAAATAGGAACGTGTGTGCAGCAGTTATACTAAAATGTAATAAAGAACAAAAAGATAACCTTTTAGATAAATAAGAATGATACAGAGATTACCTTTTTGATCAATTATTTAAAATTGATCTATATCTTTGAAAAAGAAACATAGGGAACAGGTAAGGCGATGTCAGACTGATACGGCTTGAGCAGACTGATGTGACAGCAGGGCAATGATGACAAACGAGCAGGTTAAAAACGGATTGACAATTTCGATCCGGCCGCAGTTCGTCGGTAAGCAAGTGGGCGGTAAGATGGCTGACCGGTCAGGTGCAATGACCGGTTAGAGAGAACTTTGCATCGGTTAGGGACCATCGGTTAGGGACACCATTTACCGGTAAAGGATATAAGTTAGGACACCGGTTAGAGGTGTCGATTAGGGATTTTTGCCTTACTGGTTAGGGAAACCGGTAGGGGGGCACTGGTATTTGAGGGACCACCTTGATCTCAGTTGATAGCTTACACAGATAGCAAAGTTAGCACAATATATTAACGAATATCAATCATGCCTAGTTCTCTTCTAAGGAATTCAAATCTTTTAATATCCAAGGATTTTGTCAAAATATCAGCTAACTGATAATCAGTATGTACTTTTAAAAGAATGATGTTACCCTTTTCAACGTGATCCTTGAGGAAGTGGTATTTGATGTCTATGTGCTTAGTCTTTGAGTGCATCACAGGATTGTTGGAGACTGAAATGACTGAGGTGTTATCACAATAGATAGGACACACTTCTTGGGGTATTTCATACTCCACCAGTTGTTGCTTCATCCATAAAATTTGTGAACAGCAACTCCCAGCAGCTATGTACTCAACCTCAGTCGTAGAAGTGGAAATTGATACTTATTTCTTGCACGACTAAGAAACCAATTGGTTACCTAGAAATTGACAAGTTCCACTGGTACTTTTCCTGGTGACCCTACAAGCTGCAAAATCAGCATCTGAATAGCCAATTAGTGTAAATGATGAATCTTTTGGATACCACAAACCTAAGTTAGCAGTTCCCACAAGATATCTAATGATTCTTTTAACAGCTTGTAAATGAGATTCTCTAGGGTCAGCTTGAAATCTAGCACATACACATACGACAAACATGATATCTGGCCTACTGGCGGTTAAGTAAATTAGAGATCCTATCATACCTCGGTAGAGTGTCATATCTACTTTCTTACCGGACTCATCTTTGTCTAGGTGTACATTGGTGGCCATTGGAGTGCTTTGAGGATGAGCAGAATCAAGACCAAATTTTTTGATTAGATCTTTGGTGTATTTGGCTTGATTGATGAAAATACCTTCTTGGGTTTGCTTGACTTGAAGTCCAAGAAAAATGGTTAGCTCACCCATCATACTCATTTCAAATTTGCTCTGCATAAGTTTCTCAAATCTCTTGCATAATTTTTCGTTAGTAGATCCAAAAATAATGTCATCAACATATATTTGAACTAACAATGAATGACCGTTATGCTTTGCAATAAATAAAGTGGTATCGATTTTACCTCGTTCGAACTTCTCACTAAGTAGGAATTTGGAGAGAGTTTCATACCATGCTCGAGGTGCTTGCTTGAGGCCATACAAAGCTTTATTCAATTTGTAGACATGATTAGGATTCTTGGAATCTTCAAATCCTGGAGGTTGTTCTACATATACAAGCTCTTGAAGTTCCCCATTGAGAAATGCACTTTTCACGTCCATTTGATATAACTTAAACTCTTTGTAGGCTGCATAGGCAAGAAATAACCTAATGGCTTCTAGTCTAGCTACGGGGGCAAAGGTCTCATCATAATCTATGCCTTCTTCTTGTCTATACCCTTTAGCCACTAATCTAGCCTTGTTCCTTGTAATCTTTCCAGACTCATCCAATTTATTTCTATAAACCCATTTCGTTCCAATCACCGTTTGATCACTAGGTCTAGGCACTAATTCCCATACTTTGCATCTATCAAACTGGTTAAGCTCTTCTTGCATAGCTTCTACCCAGCTGGGGTCATCAAGAGCTTATTCAGTCTTCTTTGGTTCTATATTTGAGACCATAGCAGAGGAAAATAGTCCATGTTGTTCCTCCATGCTTCTTAACTGGCCTCTAGTCATTCTTGGACCAAAGACATCACCAATCACATTTTCCAAAGGATGATCTCTAACTGTTCTCACTTCCCTAGGGAGGTCTTGCCTGACCGATTCTTGTCTTAAGGTTTCTATTAGAGGAGTAGAATCGGCTGAGGGAGGTGTAACCGATTGGGGAGATCGGTTAGGAGAGGGTGATGCTGACTGATGGTGATCGGTTAGTGGAGAGGGAAACGGTAAGTTGATGTTTGAAATTGGTTCAGCTTCAGGTGGTGAATTAGGAGTGGTAACATGAGGACTAGCTGGTAATGGATCGGTTAACTGGGTTTGTTGATTGGGTTGTCTAACCGATTGAGGAAAGAAGGAATCATCAACTAGGTCTCTACAGGTTACACCACTAGAGGCGGAAGGCTAAGCTGAAGGTTGATTTGGATTGATACTGGTGGCTTGATTGGAATTTTGATTGCTGGATTCACCTGTCTCAAACACACCAGAATTATCAGTACTATTTGGAGCCTTGTCAGACTCTAGCAAATCAAATTCATCAAAAGTAACATGAACAGATTCAACAATTTTCAACAATCGTTTATTAAAAACTCTAAATGCCTTACTGTGCTTGGCGTAGCCAACAAAGATACCTTCATCAGCTTTTTCATCAAATTTACCTCGGCGCTCTTTACCGTTGTAAAGTACATAGCATTTGCAGCCAAAAATCTTGAAGAAACCAATGTTGGGAATTCTGCTACGCCACAGCTCATAAGGGATCTTGTTGTGAAATTTATTGACTAATGATCGGTTCTGGGTGAAGCATACTGTATGGATAGCTTCGGCCCAAAAATACTTGGAAAGCCTAGCTTCGGATATCATTATTTTTCCAGCTTCGATCATGGTTCTGTTCTTTCTCTCAACTACACCATTTTGTTGCGGTGTTCTGGCAGCTAAGAAATTATGATCTATTCCGTGATCATCACAGTACTGAGCGATTCCATTATTTTTGAACTCCGTTCCATTATCTGATCTCATATTGATGATGTCATATTCCTTTTGGGTTTGAAGTAGACGGAATAATCTGGTGGCTACTTCATAGGTATCATCTTTTGAAGCAAAGGTTTCCACCCAGGTATATCTTGAGAAATCATCTACAACAACCAAAGCATATCTGCTACCCCCTAAACTGACAGTTGTTGTGGGGCCAAACAGATCCATATGTAGCAACTGGAGGCACCTAGAAGTGGACATGCAGGGCTTGCTATGGAATGATTTTTTATGTTGCTTTCCTAACTGACAGGCTCTGCATTTCCTTCCATGATCAGCAGACACTTGAGGTAAGCCGGCAACTAGATTTTATTAGCCATCTTGGATAGGTATTTGAAATTCAAGTGATTGAGTCTCTTGTGTCATAGCCAGGAATTCTCACTGATATTCTTAGCTACAAAACAAACATTAGTAACATTTGAAACATTATTTAAATCTATAGCATAAACGTTACATTTTCGATATGCAGTGAGAAGGGTTTCACCTGTAGCAATGTTTTTCACATAACAGTTGGAAGAATTGAAAATACAATGCATACCTTTATCACAGAATTGTGATATAGAGAGAAGGTTGTGTTTCAGACCATCCACCAAAGATACCTTCTGTACAGTAACTGTACCTCTTATGATAGATCCACGACTAATAATTTTACCCTTTGCGTACCAAAGACAACTGGAGGACCAGATGCTTCTTCAAGATCGGTTAGGAGATCGGCATGTCCAGTCATATGCCTAGAGCATCCACTGTCCATAATCCAAACATCCTTACCGGCATCGGTTGAGGCCATAAAGCATTTCTGAAATGAAATAATAAGCTTATGGTCCCTTTTATTCTTTTGGGTCCAAAGAGTTAGTTCCTCTTTGGTAGCCATACGTGGCCACCACCTGAGCTTTTAGACTCAGTGGGTCTAGATAGGTGCTTCAAGAGGCATTCGTAAGCCTTGTGATCGATAAATCCACAGTTTGTACATTTATTAGAAGATGGCTGAGAGGGCTTAGATGAGTTGATGTTCAATTTAGCCAATGCTTCAGAATTAGAAGGGTTCACTGATTGAGCAGAAACAGATCCTTTGGGAACGAAGTGATGGATTTACCTTTGTTGGCCAGTTGCATAGGTTTGAAAATGCCTTTACCGGTTGAGGGGCCCTTACCGGTTGGGTGACCGGTGACAGTTGTCTGACCGGTCACTCCCTTACCGGTTAAGGCTGCCTTACCGGTTGAGGTTTCCTGACCTGCAACTTGACCAGCAATTTTAATTCCACCTTTTCTTTCACCATCACAGAGTGGGACATATTGTCCTAGCTCAGAATCAGCTACCTCGATCCATTGGGATTTGTTCTTGTCAATTTTGGCCTTCATCTGTTCCTGCACCTTGGGATAGGTGTGTGGGACAGCACTAAAAGGTCTAGTTAACCCTCTCTTAAGCAGGTTGGATTGAGCATCATCAAATTTACCCATCAAGTTCTCAGTAACAGACTTAGTAACTGGTTTGTCTTTGCTGTCATTGTCATTGCTGCTGGAGGTAAAGCCTATACCAGATGATACATCTCTGTTAGGAGACATCTGATCTTGTATGATAGTCTCCACAGTAGCTCGGGATTTTGAAAAGGTGTCAATAGATTTTGAAAGAGAATTATTTCTTGACACAAGATCAGCAACTTGACTATAACAGATATTTAGTTTCTCAGTGAGTTCTTGATTTTCTTTCTTCAACTGATCAGACTCTAGCTTACTTTCTTTCAAAATTTTTATTTCATCTTTTAAAGAGTCATTTTCAGTTGTGATCTTTTTAAAATTAGCAGCCATAATTTTGTGAGCTTCATTTAATTTTTCAAAATCTGAGAAGAGCTCATTCATCACCTCTGCCATTTCAGACTTAGACATATTTGGCATAGGGTCAATGGTAGGCTGAGAGGTTGAGGATGATGGTTCAAAGTTAGGATCAAAATTAGGTAGGGATGATATCGGTTGAAGACTTGGCTCGGTTAGGGTCTTTAGAAATTGAATCGGTCGGGGCTCAAGTATCGGTTGATGAGAGGAGATCGGTAAGGCTTGAGCTTGATAGGTCTGTTGAATCGGTTGCATCAGCGGTCTGAGAGTGGGCATGGTTTTACACTGACCGTAGAGAGATCCACCTATGTTTTTGATTTTAAAGTTGTAAGGGTTATCTGCCTTGGGAATAGGATCGTCAAAGTAGGTCAAGGGAGATTTCATAGGTTGGGTCTGGTCATTGTAAGATGATTGTTCATTCAAATTGGGGTGTCTATAGATAGGTGACTGCAAGGAGATGGGATTTTCATCTGTTCCATCAATAGCAACAAAGCTAACATCAGCATCTTCATCTATGTCAGCATCCTCATTTTCAGAATCAGTCTCGAACCAGACTGGCATAGCCTTTTCAGTTCCATCCTCGGCAACTAAGCTCTTAGATCTAGGGTTTTTCTTGAATGGTTTCTTCCTCAGAAATTCATATTTCGATTGGGAACATTTGGAAGCAAAATGGCCGGTTTTTTTACAGTTGTAACACACAAGCTCACCTTGGGCATTCTTACCATCGGTTGAGGTTGAGGTTTGGCCTTTTCTTTGAAAGTTTCTAGATCTTTGGAATGATGAGGATTTGGGTTGGAAGGGTTTGCTGTGGGATTGTTGGGATCTTTTAAAGTCCTTGAACTTTCTATAGTTTCTAGCGAAGGCAGCAAACTCATCTTCTTCCTCAAAAGGCATACTGGATGAGGTTGTGGCTTGAGTTGGTTGAGGCTGAGAGATTGAGGGAGAGTCATTGGTAAGTTGGCTGTTTAGCAAAGAGAAACTAGGGAAGATCTCGGTCTGAGCTGGCAGAGATAAATATTTAAATTGTTTTTGAACTCCACTCAGCCGGTTGAGCTCTTCCTCATATAGAAACAAAGTTGAAGCAATGTTTTGGATATGAGTAACGTTCAAATCTCGGCATTCTTTCAAAATAGCTACCTTGACATGCCACAAATCTTCAAGAGAATTGAGGAATCTCATGTTTAGGTCTTTCATAGTGTAAACTATACCTAAAGATGCACAATAATTACTCACCTCGCAGAAATGATCGTACGTTTCTTTTAACGTCTCATTTGGATTCTTCTTGAAGGACTCGAACTCTGCAACACTTTTGTAGAGTCTGTTGTCCTTGGCCACTTGATCTCCTTCAAAATATCTGAGTAGACTTTGCCACACTTGTTGAGCGGTCTCATAGCATTGTACTTGTTTGTACAGTCTGTCATCAAGGCCTAAGGTTAATATGTATAAAGCTTTTCTGTCCAAGGAGTCACAAATTTTGTCATCCTCGGTCCATTCTTCACGTGGTTTTGGAAAATAGTTTCATAAACCTCAAAATCTTGTTCAGACGTTCTATCGACATGATCCATGAGAGGAGTTTTTGGTGCTCTAGTTGCGAGATTGATTTTTATGGGTGTCATTGGACCATATCTGACTACAGTGGTTACCCTGTCAAAATCACCCCAGAAAACTCTCTCTCTCCTCCTTCCATACAAACCCACACCAATTCCCTCAATCCAATCCCTCTCTCATCCAATTCACTCTCCATCATACACCAATTCATTACCCACTCGTATACACATTGAAGACCACAGTTCTTCCTCAGATTTGAGATCGAAATATCATTCCAGCAGCTGAATCGAAGGTCTCTACACCTAACTTGGTGTAGAGGTTGAGGACTACAAGGGTAACGAATTCCCTTCCTCTTTCTCTCTCATATTTTCTCCTTGCACAATTCATATTCAATATCTGTTCATCCACTTGATAAATAAGCTCCATCTGCTTTAATTATCAAGTAGCAATCTCCATCTCTCTATTTAAGTTGCTTTGCTTGGTTTAATTGATGTTCATGTTGTAATTTGGATCATATTTGTTGTTTGTTCATCAAGGGAGTGTGGATCTCTCCATATCCACACCCCTTGGTCGATTCGTGGTTGATTCATTGTATTCTAAGTTGATTTGGTGTTGTAGTTCAATCTGATTAGATCTCTGTTGGATCTGATTCCAAATTGTAAAGTCTCTGTAGAGAGTCAGGTTATGTCATGCGACACAACTGGCCACTCCAGTCCTGTGTAGTGCGACATAACTAGCCACTCTATAGAGACCATCATTCCAGTTGTAATTTGTTCATCTAGTTCACTTGTCACTCAAAACAGAGTGTGGATCCTCAATATCCACACTCATTTGAAGTGATTGTGTTGATCTCTGAGTTTAATGCATGCCATAATTTGACGTTATGATTACTTGATATTGCTGTATTTGGAGACTTGTAAAACCTTTGTAAGGTGGCTGGTAGTGTCACGCGATACAACTGGACATGTGGTGTCCTGTGTCACACGACGCAAGTAGCCCTTTACAGAAGGTTCATTTCAGTTGTAAGTTCTGTTCATCCTCATTGTAAGTGGGATGTGGCCTCCCACAGTAAAGGGCTCACAAGTTGTAATTCCTCCTTTTGAGAAATAAAACAAAGCACTTATATGCATTTTATCATATATTTTGTCACACACATTTTGCACACACTCTTGAATGTTTTGAATGTTGAACATAGAAAGATTCGTTTACGGACGAGACGTGTTGGGTGAACTCTCGGTTCTTCCCAACACGTAACTGACCCCCGAACCCATTTTCTCTTTTCAAAAAGGTTTTCAATGTTTCCTTTAAAATGGCGTGGCGACTCTCAAAATTTTTAATTTTCGGAGAGCGTACATTCAGTGGCGACTCCGCTGGTGAAATTACCCGGATCCGAGAGGCAGCGCTATCGCGCCCCGGCATCTGGCATTTCTCGCCTTGCGACGTTTTCGTTGGTTGGAGGTGTCTCACTGTGTGTTTGCTTTGTAGAGTCGCCACGCCGTTTTTATTAAGCCCAAAACATTGAATAAGAGCATCAGTTTAAAAATAAACTATTTTTGTGTGATAAGATTTTGAGTTCGGAGGTCAGATGACTCCTCGGGAAGAGAATATTAGAATATTAGAGCTCACCCGAGTCGCCTCATAAAAACGAGTCTTTCGGTACCCCTTATTCTTTAAATGTTGTGTGTGTGTGTGTGTGCTTTTAAAAGTGCATGCTGTATCGGATGTCTACATTGTACACTGCTTATTGAAATGTATTGAAATAGTGTAGGAAGGAAGCCTTATCAATATTGGTTCGTGTCTGTCTTCCACTGGGGAATAGTGCTTGAGGATGGAATAGTGTTCCGGGACGGACCGGGTTTGCTTCGGGATGAGCCGGTTGTCTGCGGACAGAGTTTCGGCGTGCATTGGGATCGCAGGGTTCACTCGGGCAGTGTTTCGGCGTGCGTTGGGATGGCAGGGGTCACTCGGGCAGAGTTTCGACGTGCGTTGGGATCGCAGGGGTCACTCGGGCTGAGTTTCGGCGTGCGTCCGAGTTGCCGGTTTGACTCGGAAAGAGCCGGGACTTCTTAGGAAAGACCAGGCAAGGCCTCAGAGTACCACGAGGGGCCTCAGAGTACCTCGAGATTGCCTCGGGGCAGCACGGGAGCATCACGGGAGCGCTCGGAGAGGCTTCGGAGCACCACAAGGAAGCTCGTAAGGCCTCAGAAGGATCCGAAAGGGGTCGAGATTGCCCTGAAGGGTCTTAGAGGGGTGCCTGAAGGCTGGGGAGAGAGGAGAGAAGAGGGAGATGTGTAAAATGAGGGAAGGGGAGCCCTCTATTTATAGTCCACAGATTTGTGCAAGAAGGTCCGTACGGACCTTCCATGAAATCCTAGATTTTGGTTTTCCTCGATTTGAGGGAATAATGTGGACTTTAAGAGGATTCTGAAATGATGGTGTCTGGTAACAAGAAGGTCCGTACGGACTTCCTTGTATGCAGAAAGGTCCGTACGGACCTCCAAGGTATTCCAGTAATTATGACATCCTGGATTTGGGGGAATAAGGTGGACTTTAAGGTGATTCAGTAATTATGATAACAAAGAGGTCCGTACGGACCATCTCTGCTTTTTTGCATAATTCCTCAAAAGTCCTTTTGTCCTTTTTTGTTTCAGAAAGGCCCCCCTTGGTTTGGTTGGTGGTTTTGTTGTTTTTGAGGGTTATGGGTATTCGAGACTGCGTTTGTGTGAGTCTGCGGTGTTTCCCGTTTGTTCGGAAGAGGGTGATCCAGATTGGGGTACTTACAGAAGCCCCTCGACGACGTCACTTACGGAGGAAGTGCGGTCGTCGATAAGATAAGGGTCTTGATCTGGATCACGTGCTGGGAGAGGAAGTGACCGTGTAGGTCGGTTCGTGAGGACATGGCGGTGTCCTGTTGTGTGACCGTTTAGGTCAGTTGGCTGGACCCTGTGATAGGATTCCTACGTATCCCTAGCGGGAATCAAGCCTGATCGTAGTTCGTGTGTGGGGTGAGTGTTGTGGTGTACTAGGACGGGAGATGTCCTCTGACTGAAACTCCGTGTATGGATGTGATGGTATCCTGTGGGTGACCGTGCGGGTCGGCTGTGAGGACGTGGTGGCGTCCTGGGTGACCGTATAGGTCGATGGTAAGGACGTGGTGGCGCCCTGGGTGACCGTATAGGTCGATGGTAAGGACGTGGTGGCGCCCTGGGTGACCATATAGGTCGATGGTAAGGACGTGGTGGCGCCCTGGGTGACCGTATAAGTCGATGGTAAGGATGTGGTGGCGCCCTGGGTGACCATATAGGTCGGCTGGCTGGACGCTGTGATAGGATTCCTACGTATCCCTAACGGGAATCAAGCCTGATCGTAGTTCAGAGGTCGTGTAATCGTGAGTGTATGCGGGCGTGGTGGTGCCCTGAAGTGTTGTGTGACCGCCGAGGTCGACTGTGAGGACGTGGTGGCGCCCTGAGATGGAAATTTTACGGTTTTCCAAATCGGGTAATTTAAAGCCTTCCGGGCTAGCGATAATGATTTGGGAGGTTTATACGGTCTTCCGGACCGAGTGGTTTTGAGCCTTCTGGGCTGGAGATAGTGATTTGGGAGGTTTATACGGTCTTCCGGATCGAGTGGTTTAGAGCCTTCCGGGCTGGAGATAGTGATTTGGCTGATTTATGCAGTCTCCCAGACTGAGTGATTTAAAGCCTTTCGGGCTGCGGATATTGATGAGGACGTGACTTGTCTTCTGGCTGCGGTTGTGTCGTGCGTGAGGACTTGATTCGTCTTCTAACTGCGGTAGTGTCGTGCGTGAGGACTTGATTCATCTTCTGACTGTGGTTGTGTCGTGCGTGAGGACTTGATTCGTCTTCTGACTGTGGTTGTGTCTGTTGGGATTGGAGCCAAAACCAAGGAGAGGATCAAAACCATGGAGAAGCTGAAAATCAGAGGGACTGCTGTGGTGGGCGACCGCCCATAGAGGAGGTGGGCGACCGCCCAAGGGGACAAAAGTCAGGGCCGGGTTTTCTGCTGTGGCGTGAAAGGAGTTTTGGAAAAGAAGTTAATTTGGTAACAAATTAGTATTCCTATTTGTGTGATACTCCTTCCATGTCAAGGACTCCGGGTGAATCAGGTTTTGATTAGGAATAGGTTTTGTATCCCTATAAATACATTGTGACTACCACCATAATATTTGTACCCATTTTGTAGAGAGTTAGGATATCAAAGGGAGCCACAAATATAGTGTCTAGGAAGGGAGGTCGGGGGCCTAGGAGAGCCATGGGGGCGATCCTACAACCCGACCATGACCGTGTTATTTGTGCGTTCTTGGGGAGGTGAGATAATGTATATGAGAGATTGCTCATGGAGAGTTACTATGCTAGATCTGTGTGAGTGCATATGTAAAGTTGTAATCCTTCATATATTATTATAGTGATGTCCTGGCTTGGTGCCTCCGGATGTAGTTCACGAGTTGGTGAATGAACCGGGTTAACAAATTATCGGTGTTCTTGTTCTTGTTCTTTCATATTATCATGTGTTGATTTATTTTCTCCATATTGATGACTACTAGTATGGGCTAGTGGATGCGGTGATCCCCCCAATTTCACAACAGTGTCGTGCGTGAGGACTTGATTCCTCTTCTGACTGCGGTTTGCGGAGGCGTGACTGCCTTGTGCTTTGATTGTGAGAGGCGTGAATGCCTCGTGTTTTGTCCGCTGGGGGAAGGTTGGACGTACGATGACTGCCGGTGTTCATCTGCTGGGGATATGTGGCCTCGTAGGGGCTTTGTTCGCTGAGAAGGTGACTACGGGCTAACTTTGATGGACGGTGGTTGATTCACCATTTGGCGTTTTGGAGGCATTTTGTACCTTGGGATTTGTGCTTGGAGGCACTGGCTCCTTTTGCGCTTGTTTTACCGTTTAGTGGGCGAGGTCCGGGCTTAAGATGACGGCCGGTGTCTGTGTTGCCGTTTAGTGGGCGAAATCCGTACTTATGATGACGGCCGGTGTCTGTGTTGCCGTTTAGTGGGCGAAATTAGGACTTACGATGACGGCCGGTGTTGGTTTTGTTGGGTTAAGGACCAAACTGCATTGAATCTGCTGAAATAGGCCTTTGGACTGCCAGGGGCAAAGATTATAAGGGCAAAGAAGTAATTTGACCAGATATTGCAATGAGGTCCGTATGGATCTTTTCTCTCTGCAAAGAGGTTCGTACGGACCTTTGTGATTTTTTAAAATCCCCAGGTTTTGACCAGCTTTAGCACCGAGGCATTCCTCATCTTTTCCCCTTCCAGTTCGTGAGCAGCCGAGAGAGAGAAGGAGAAAACTCCATTTTTGCTCCAAAATTCCTTAGAAAATCCTCCACATTTAGCTTGAATTGCTTGTCAATGGCGGAAAGAGCAAGAAGAGGTCGTCGTCAACGGGGCCAAGAGTCGATTGAGCAAAGGGCGGACCTTCAAAGGAATTGCACTTTCTTTGTGCCTTCGTCGAGGAACCCGGATGTGTTGAATCCGAATCCGGAGGTGCACAATAGGCGAGATAGAGCCGTCGGGGAGGTAAGAAATCAATTTAGTCTTGATTCCTTGCTTGAATGGTTGTATGCTAGAACTAGGTTTTAGTTTTTCGCATATTTGGGGCTTTTGTTGTTTGCCATGCTTTTTGTGAAATTCGTGATGAATTTTTGAAATTGGGCATGTAAAAATTGTGGGTATGTGATTTTTGTGCAAAAAATGTGGAGATTAGCTCTTATTTGTAAAAATAAAGTGCCTCTCTTTGAAATGTATGCTTTGGTGTTTTGTACCTTGACGACTGTCGAAATACGTCAAAAGTAAATTCCAACTCAAACTACCTACAATTGATTTGTAGATAGGGTAAGTAGGGTCGAACCACCGAGACACGTATTCAAAGTAGAAAATTATTGCTATGAAAAAGATTTAATAAAAACGAGGGTTTTGTTGTTTTAAAAACTAATGCTTTTGAAGAAATAACTAAATGCGTATAAAAGAGATTTTAATAATAAAATGGAATGGAATTCCCGGGATTGGTTTCACAATTATGTTCAAATTTCAATAATCATCAATCAAAGTATACTTGGGGTTCGTTCTTACAAAATTATGATTGGGACACTTAGGCGGGTGATTTGCAATCAAGTGTGTCCAATTAATCTATTTCCTTGGCCCGTTCATAGATTAATTAGAAACCCATTAAGAAAAGAAGAACAATAAGAACCAGCATTCTTATGAATCTTTTGGCGGGGATTCAACAAATTGTTATTATCAAGCAAAGACTAATTACAATTGAAAATTTGGCGGTTCACAATTATAATTCAACAATATTCAAGAACACATATGACATGCAACATACATATTTCAAAATTCCATTAAAAACTACTTGATAATCCCAAGTCTTACAATGATAATGATGAAAATTAAAACTTAAAGCATGAAATTGTTACCTCCAATCCCAAGAATTAGATGTTTAGTTACCCATGGGACACATGAAGAACACCAAGAAGAAAATAAAAAAAATGAAAAGATGATAATATTCTCTCTGATTCCCCTGAAAAACCCACGGCAGCCACTATATATTCCTAACCCCCCAAAACATTGTGAACAGTCACCCTTAATTAAGATTAAGCCCAATTAAGCCCAAGCCCGTTCAGCTTCCTTCAGCTACACATGTTCACTCGTGGCCCATGCCTTGGCCCTTGATGTTGTTGGCCGGCCAGCACATACCAGCTCCATGGCCCTATTTAGCTTCAGCAGCCTTGGCCTCAATTGCCTTGTTTTGGACCTCCTTGGATTCGGTTCGTCACATAATTGCACTATCGCCTTTTGTCGCATTTTGGTCATTATAAAAATTTATGTTGCACCTTCCGACCCTGAACTTCATATTTTCGCTTTGCCCCTGAACCTCTCGAAAACCAATTTTTCTCCCCCATTTTCCACATTTGCAATAAGGTCCCTGCACTTCCAAAAATTACAGTTTGGCCCTCGAACTTCCAAAGTGGACACAAAATGCTTCTAATTTGCTCAATCTTCACTAAAACCCCTGAAAACTAAATAAACACTAAAAATGCCCATTAAAATACACAAAACCCAAGGATTAAGCCAAGAATAAGTTTATAAAGTATTAAATGGATGAGTGTAAAACTCACTCATCATACCTTATGCTATTTCTGTGTGTACATTGTGAGAAAATAGCCATGTAGGGACAAATTTTGTGAAAAATGTGACGTGTGCCGTGTTTTGTGACGAGTTTTGTCTGAAAGTATGTGCCGTGTAGGGACGGACTTTTTTGAAAATGTGTCATGCAGTGTGTGTCGTGTTTTTGGTGACGGACTTTGTGGGGAGTTTATGTGCAATGTGTGCTGTGTTTTGTGACGGGTCTTTTGAAAATGTGTCGTGTAGGGCTTAATCCCTATGTTGAGAAAATTTGTACAGTGTGTTCCGTTTTTTGTGACGGACTGCATGGGAAAATTATGTGCAATGCGTGCCGTGTTTTGTGACGGGTTACATGTGAAAATTATGTACAATGTGTGGGGTGTTTTGTGACGGGTTACATGTGAAAATTATGTGCAATGCGTGCCGTGTTTTGTGACGGGTTTTTTTGTTTTGCCGTGTTGGGACGGACTTTTTTATGCTTTGGTTTCCTTTTGGTGTTTTGCATTAAGTACTGTAACTGACGTACCATTGCTGTGTTTACCTGCAGGATGAGGGGCTTTTGTCTGGGAAAGCCAAAAAGATGACGTCTCGGGGGTCGCTCGAGGCTGTAGTGGAGTTGTGGCAGCAGTTGCCGGACATCTCTAGGGAGGGCAGGCCTAGCCCTAAGAGGCTAGTCTTCACTTCCGGCTTGGGCGCGTTCGTGGAGAACCTGGCCGGGATTTTGGATACGAGGAAGAATAAGAGTATCTTCCTGGGCTTGTCCGAGTATTGGTGGGATACCACCCACACCTTCCATTTGAGCTGGGGCGAGGTGACGGTGACTCCCACCGACTTTGCAGCTATTACCGGGATTTCCTTCAAAGGAGGGCCAGTGCGGTGGAGGGACAGGATGTCCGAAGGGGTGATGGCTGAGCTGTTGGGCTTTGCGCCTCTTCCTCGCAGGGGTCTGGGCATGCTGTACGGCGACGTAGAGATGCAGATTTCGGCCAACATTGGGACCTATCGCCGTGGTACCGTCTTGGTGACGGCGGAGCAGCTGGCACGCTCCTTCTTGTGGTTTGCCCTCTCCGAGACTCTGTTCTCGAATCATGCTACCGTGGCTCCTTTTCCTATGCTGGAGAGTCTGGTGGACTTCGAGAGGGTTGGCGAGATAGCTTGGGGCGAGGCGGGCCTGGCCGAGCTTTATTTTTGTTTGGACCATTTAGCCGAGGCATGGCTAGTTCTTTGGGCTGCTTTGATTTTGCTTTGGAGGTATGAGTTTATTGCTGTTTTTGATTTAGCAATTTGTCATTTTCCGTTTTCTTTTGCACTGAGCCTTTTCTGCTTTTGTCGCAGGTATGGTTTTATGAGATCTTCCGGTGCTTTCCGTGGGATCGAGATGCTGAGGCCATAGCGGCCTATCCTGCTATGTTGGGCTGGGCCCGTCCATTGAGGAGGAGGAGGACAAGTAGGGGGAAGCTCACCATCGCCTACGGGGATGTGCCGGAGCACCTGGGGAGAGATATCCCAGCGGAGTTTGATCTGTACCCCTGGGCTCGGTATGGGGATGACGAGTTTGAGGGTGGTCCCGTGGTGACGGCGCAGAGGAAGATGCTGCGGGGCCTGACCTGCGATGTCATATATTTGGGGGAGAGGGTCTTCTGGCAGCATGGCTCGGGTATGCTCCCCATGGCTCCGAGGGACCCGCCTTTTGGGATGATGGATTCCCGTGACATGGACGTGCTAGAGTACGAGAGATATCTGGGCGGCGTGAGTGCCGATGAGTTTGTTTTGTATGGAGAGGAGTATGGGGCCTTCATTAGGAGGAAGCTGAGGACGCCACAGGTGTTGGCGAGGGAGAGGCAGGATGGCCCGCCACGTCCCCCAGATGTTCCGGTGCCTGGGCCGGACTTCACATATGTTCGTGGGGATTCGTCGAGGCGGAGGGTGTCGGTACCCGTCCCTGAGCAGGCTCCTGCTGCCTATCGGGTTGACCCGGATATGCCGGTGAGTGTGCTTACTCTTTTCCATCTTGGCATCTTTTCTGTATTTTTCTCTTTTTGTATGCCTGTATCTCTTTAGCTGAGCGTTTCTTTGGCTGTTTGCTTGTGCAGGTCTCGGGGAGAGCCTTTGACACGCTGACCCGCCGTTATGTGGCGATGCGGTCCTTTGCGAAGAAGTTGGCGGGGAAGCTGTCTTGCAGGTCTTCGCGGCGTGTGCCGGCGTACGAGCCGATGCCTTTGAGGCAATCTGGGGACGTTCCTCTGCCGAGGGCTGAGCCAGGGCAGCAGTTGGAGGGACCCGTTCGGGGGCGGCATAGCATGGATGCCGGGACGTCTTTGGGAGTCCAGAGGCAGCCGATCCTTCACCAGTTCTGGCCTTCGCAGGAGGCACCGGGAGAGAGTTAGTCGGAGCCTTCCTTCTTTGATCCCTTTACCGGGTTTGACCCTTCAGAGTATTTTGAGTACCCACCCCAGGAGGGGGATCAGTATTTTGATGACGAGGGTGTGGCTGGCGAGTTTGCCGAGGTGCCTGACTTCTCGCTTGATGATGATGATGATGATGATGATGAAGAGTCAGATTAGGGCTCATTTGCTTTCCCTCTTTCCATATCTCCTTTCTTTTTTTTAGCAACAGACATTATGGGTACATGTAATAAAACACTTGTATTTGCACAGCAAAGTATTTTATTTTATGATGTAATGTCGTATTTTGTGATTCCCGGGAATTGTCCTAGGAATTGTTGCTAGTTTATTATTTGGGCATGCCACGTGAGCTGGGAGTGCGTTTGTGGGTAGCGTATGCTTGCCGGCAATGGCTTTAGCCAGAATTTGGGCAGTTTGGAGCAAGGTCCTGCTGAGAACAGTGGTTGTTGTACTGTTTGCTGGAAACGTGGGACCATGGTGCAATAAGGTCCGTACGGACCAACTTGGGATGCAAAAAGGTCCGTACGGATCTCCTTTGCTTTTGGGAAGGGATAAATGTTTTCTGGATGTCTGGACTTTCCCCACTTCCCATTTGCAGTCATTTGGAGCTTTCTTCCCCATTTTCTCTAGGAACCTCCATTTTTGCCATGGATTCTTCGTATATTCCAAGAGTTTTGCCGAGGCTTTCGAAGGAGCGGCAAGCATACTTCCTTGAGCGGCTGAAAATGTGGATGCGACACCGTATGAGGCATCATAGGCGAGCTTTCGAGGTAAGGTTTCGAATCTGCTCGGTTTGGTCCCTTAAGGAGTTGGTTCCTGATTGGGAATTGTTGCGGGCTGCCGCTAGGTTCTGGGACGTTAGGAGGCATGTGTATAGCTTCTCCTACAATGAAGTGACGCCCACTTTTGATGATTTTCGAGCTTTGATGGGAGGACCGGAGGTGGAGGCCATCTCGCTTCCTTTGATTGGCGGTGCTGCCGTGAGCGTGAAGCTTGCATGCTTTCTTCGGACTTCGTTAGGAGAAGTGCAGGACATGATCCTTGATTCGGGTCATATTGACATTTCTGCGTTGTCGGAGCGATTTATGATTGATGATGAGAGTGATGTCTCGTGGGATGCATTTGCCTTGTGCGTGATAGCAATGCTTTTCATGGTCAGCTCCCATGGGGTATGTGACGATGCTTTGCTGGATGTGGTAGGGCACTGCAGAGATGGAGAGGATATTGTCCCGTTGGTGCTGGGGGAGACTCTTCATGGTATTGACCGTTTGGCGACTGGGGATAGGTTCATGAGAGTGGGGAAGCCCCACTTTGCTCACCTTGTGGCTGCGAGAGAGACTTCAGGCTATGCGTGAGGCTCCGACGTCGTTCAGCCCGTGGATATTTTCTCAGCGTCCTCTTGTATTGGATATGGATCAATCTGCCTGGGAGAGATGGATGGCACATCTTGGTACGTATCAGATCCGTTGGTGCATTCCGCACTGGGGGATTGAGACTAGGAGGGCCTTTCAGGAAGGGTCCTATGTTGTCAGAGTTCCAGGTTTGTCTTGGTCCTCCTTCTATATTCCGTTGCTTGTTTCCCGATAGTTCGGGATGAAGCAGCAACCTTTGTTGGGCTGGGATGACCTTGCCACTACGGAGGTAGCTCCTCTTTGTATGACAGCTCCATGTGCTCTTTTATATTTATAGAGGGTATGGAAGTATTCCGCTTTCCCTCCTGTGGTGCTCCTTAGATGTCGGGAGAATGTCGTATTGAAGACCCAGTACCTGGCTTGGTATGAGCAGCGCGTTGGGCAGTCCCAAGTGGTTTTGGGGAGCAGGCGTGAAGCGATTCTGGGGCCCGATTGCCGTAGTAGCTATTGCCTTAGGAGTGCCAAAGCCTGGTCTGACCCTCAGGATGTTACGGGAGACACTTTGTTTGACTACGAGACCAGAGTTGACCGACTGACGGAGAGAGGTCCTCTTTTACAGACTCGCAGGGAGGAGATCCGAGCCGAAGCATGGGGGAATGAAGCCATGCGAGCTACTGGATTGTTTGACTCTACGGGGAGGACCCCTAATCTCGGACTGAGAGAGGCAGAGATGGCTCGCGTGGAGCGAAAGACTCGTCGGGGACAAGGAAAGAAAGGGAAGAATGGCGAGGGAACAATCGCAGATGGCGCGGAATGACCTCCTAGGTATCCATTCATTGTATTGCAAACACATTATTTGTTAAATGCATTAAGCTGTCTTTTAGCATGTTGTGAACTTGAGAGTAGACCGTGCTTGAACTCATCAAGAAATGTTGTAATCGTTAGTGATTTGTGATTTACTTTTAAATCTTTGTCGAGATGCAAGATCTCTTGTTCGCTTTTCATTTCTTTTGTGAACCTTGGCGGCGTCCAGCTTTGGACCTTTCTGTTGTATTTGCGGACTGAAGCAGCCTGGGCCTTGACGGCAATCCCTTTTGCTTGGGCTTTGTGTTTGGATGAGAGGTTGGATCATCCCTTGACAAGTCGTTTTGACGGTATTTTCCGTAGCTTCCTTGCCTCTTGTTTGTTGGCGTCGGGCTTTTGACCTCTTTTGTAGCTTCTGCTTGAGCTTCTTTTTTTTGTAAGCGTCTGCTTGAGCTCTTTTTTTTTTTTGAAGCGCGTGAGGGTGAAGACAAGCCCCTGGCTTGGAAGTTGACATGGGTCAGTCGTTTGACGCTGAGTGACCTTCGGATGTCTTTTGATGTTGCCGCCGTCGTTTGACTTGGTCAAGGTGATGGTGGGGGCATGCTCTTGGAAAGTGTGTAGCTTGATGGAGGTCTTGGTTGACATTCAAACTTTTGACTTTTTTGTGTGTTTTTAGACCGGACCAATTAAGGTTGCCTACGTTCCCCCGGACTAGAGGGCTCAGGTCTGCGTAGTTCGACACTACATGGAGTGCCAAGAGATGCACAGTTTGTTCTTCTTTAGGCAAAGTATCTGCGAAGTTTGCTTCCGTTGACTGGATTCACGAATGGATTGCCGTCTAGGTCTGTCAGCTTCATGGCACCTCCGGAGAAGAACTTTTGAACCACGAAAGGGCCGATCCATGTTGGTTCCCATTTTCCCAGTGGGTTGGTTCGAGTGCGAGGCTTTTCTTTGAGTACCAGATCGCCTTCCCTGATGTCTCGGGACTTGACTTTCTTGTCAAAAGCTCTAGCCATTCTGCTTTGGTAGGCTCGGACGTGTTCCATGGCCTTTAGTCATCGCTCGTCTAGCAGAGCTAATTCGTCGTGTCGGCTTCGGAGCCATTCGACTTCGTTGATTTCATTTTCCAGCAGCACTCGGAGTGAGGGAATTTCCAATTCAATGGGAAGGACTGCTTCCATCCCGTATGTCAGGGCGAATGGAGTTTCTCCCGTGGCCGTTCTGACTGATGTTCGGTAGCCCCAAAGTGCAAGGTGCAGCTTCTCGGGCCAATCTCGTCCTCGGGTGGTAATTTTTTGGATGATCCATTCGAGGGTCTTGTTTGCTGCTTCCACGGCGCCGTTCGTTTGTGGCCGGTAGGGAGTAGGCTTGTGGCGTGTGATCTTGAATTTGGCCAGCAGTCTGTCGCATTCTCCTTCAAAATGGGAGCCGTTGTCCGATATGACCTCGCTCGGGAAGCCGTATCGCGCAGACGATGTTTTCCTTCGAGGAAATGTGCGACTTTCTTTGGAGGTGAGCACCTTGTAGGACTCAAGCTTCGATCCATTTTGGTGAAGTAGTCGATGGCTACTAAGACGAACTCGTGGCCGTTGCTGCCTGGCGGAGCAATTTTCCTGATGACGCCGATTCCCCACGTGGCAAAGGGGCAGGGCGTAATCATGCAATAGATATCGTGAGGAGGTAGGTGATTGAGGTTGGAGAACCGTTGACACTTGTCGCAGCTTCGGACAAAGTGGATGCAGTCTGCCTCCATGGAGATCCAGTAGTAGCCCATCCGGAGAATGATTTGCATTAGGGCCCTGGCGTTCATGTGGGGGCCGCAAGCCCTGTTGTGGACTTCGTTCATGAGCTCGTTTGCTTCTTCCCGGCTGATGCAACGTAGGAGTGGTCCTTGGTAGCGTTTCTTGTATAGCATGTCCCCAAGTAGGGATGGCCAAATCCGGTCCGGTTCCGGTTCCGGGCCTTGAACCCCCGGTTCCGATTCGGCGAGGAGGTGACCCTTAACCGGCCCGGTTTTCTCACGGTTCCGGTTATCCGGTTCCGGTTTTCTCACGGGTTTGGTCAGGTTCCGGGCCGGTTCTATTGAAAAACAACAAATTTTCATTCGGTTCCGGGCTTTTTCCGGTCCGGTTCACCATTTTGGTGACCCTTAACCGGCCCGCCTCCAAACCGGTTCCGGTTACCCCGGTTCCGATTTTCTCCCCGAAACATGGCGGTTCCGGGCTTTTCCGGTCCGGTTTTCCGGTTCCGATCCGCTTCCGGTCCAATTTGGCCATCCCTATCCCCAAGGATGACAAAGTGAGAGGCGAGGCGTTTTAGGGCCATGATGCTCTTGGCTTTGGTTCCTTCCCTGCGTTAACCTTCTTCGTTCATGAAGGCGGTTTCCCCGTTTTTGAGGTATTAGAAGATCTGGTTGTTGGACTGTGCTGGTGAAGAGGCTTCTGACTTGCGTCTCTTTGGCTCTTCAGAGGTCTCCCAAATCGCTGTGATTAAAACCTTCTCGGCAGCTTGGGCCCGATTTTTCTCTCGTTTGACAACATGCTTAAATGTTTGCTTGATGCATTTATTCAATTAATGTGTTTGCTTCTTTGTTTAGATGAATTGTTATTAACTGTTTTGATTAGTTAACTCATCATTCATTAAAGATGCAATGAAAGGATATTTTAGAAAGGTCGGACCTTTTATTGAAAGCGTAAAGACTGTACATTGTTGATTGTGGACTCATGATCTTCTGGCGTAGAGCCATCAGATGACTCGAAAAGACATGAATTCACAGATAACACGACTCGAAGCTAGACTATAGGCGACGAGGGATTGGACCAGGCTTCATTACTCTTGGCGGGCTGTAGCTCTAGAGAGAGTGGCGATGGCTTTGGTGGCCAAACTTCACTCGAGGCGGCTCCCGGAGGATGGCTTGTTTGCGGTTCGACTTCAAACCATATCGCGGAGGTTTTTGGTTGCTCCCCTGATGATGTCCCTCCATTAGTGTTGTTGCCAGTCCTTGGGGGACCTTGATGATAGAGTCGCTGAGGGCTACTTCCAGGAGGGCGAAGCATTCGCTGATTCGAAGTTGATTCTTGCTGATGTTGATCATTTTTATAGAATCTGCTTCTTTATCTGGAATCTTTGCTTGGACGACATTTACAATGTCTGACTCGAGGGGGCATGTTATCTCTCCTTCCCTGATTAGGCCTTAGAGGAGATTGCGCCACTGTTCTTCTAGGTCAGACACCGGGATGTTGAATTGGACGATGCTGTGATGGCTGTCCCCGTGAGATCTGAGTGTATCGACAAGAGGGTTGTCCTGTACCAGTGGGTCGATGATAAGCCAGTTTTCAAGAGGGTTTTCGGCGAAGTATGGATCTACTCCTTGGTCAATCTCCATCAGGGCGTCCATCTCTTGATCCTCTCTTAAGCATTCTTCGCAGTTGCATATGTCGGAGTTGTCGTCTTGACCCATGAACTCTTCGATCTCTAACTCGTCGCGGCTTAGAGCATGGATGTAGGGATCCACTTCGTAGCGGGACAGGATTGGAGACTCATCTGCAGAAGAGTATTTGGTCATGTCGGGGCCTTCTTCTAGGTCGTAGCTTGTTGGCCAAGCGCTTGCCATTGTGCTGCTTCCGCGGATTACCTCGAGTATTCCCTTGGCGTTGATGAATTTCATGCATTGGTGAAGAGTAGATGATACCGCCTTCATCTGATGTATCCAAGGTCGTCCCAGCAGGGCAGAGAAGGTTGGTTCGATTTCCACGACTTGGAACTCTACCGAATCCAATTGTGCGTCGAATTGGATCCTCAGATTGATGACTCCTACGACTGGTCGTGGAGTGGAGTCGTAGGCTCGGATTATCCGGGACGAAGGTCTTATCAGGGAGCGGTCAACACGGAGTCGTTTCAATGTTCTCAAGGCGATGATGTTGACTGCGAAGCCGTTATCGATCAAGATGTTCGGGAGGTAGAACATCTCTATTTTTATGAGGATGAGGAGGGCCTCGTTGTGTCGATTCTCACACATCGGCAAATCATCGTCTGTGAAGGCTAGACCGCTTCCCGTGCTGCCATTTGATTCAATCTCCTCTCGGGAGCGTTCGATCCATCCATTGGTGTGCCTTGGTCGTGGCAGAGATCATAGGGAGACACTTGCCCTTGGGCGTTCTTGTCTGGATTCCCGGTCACGGGACCGTTTGACTCTAGTTTCACATTCCCAGTCGTAGCGGGATAGCATGTTGACGGTTTCAGAAATTGCAGGGGGCCTGCTCTCGCCTGGAGTTTCGTCGAAGGCTATCGTGTTCACCCTATCGTTTTGGGGGAATGGATTTCCGATGGTATTTGGGCCAGGAGGGCGTTCCAACTTTCCCTCTTCAATTAGCCCCTGGACCACTTGCTTTAGCACAAAGCAATTGTCGGTGGTGTGGCCGGGGTAGTTGTGGAAGGCGCAGTGCTTGCTCATATCCATGTTGGGCTTGAGAGTCTTTGGTTGGAAATTCTCGAGGGGCTTGAGGAGATTTCGCTTTACCAATGCTTCAAATACTTGGCCCAGAGGCATTTCGAGGTGGTCGAAATGCTGGAACTGTGGGACGCAAGGGGGATTGTTTTTCCTTGGGAGTGCCTGATCACGGTTTACTTGAGCTCCATTTTGGATGTAGTGTACCGTTCCGGCCGCTTCTTTTCCTTTGTTCGGGACAGGTGCTGAAGTTGACAGGTTTGTCCGATAGCGGTAAGACGAAGCAGGGGTTGCTGTTGTCTTCTGATGGCTCAGAGTCTTCTCAAACTTGGTTCCGGCGTTGACCATGGCACGGAGATCTGGATAGAAGTGATGGCTGATCAAGGTCCTCAGAGATGGTTTGAGGCAGGAATGGAAGATGTCCATTTGCTCTTCTTTGGAAAGCGGATCCATTATCTCGCTAAGCTTCCAGTTCCATCTTTTGTAGAACTCGCCTACTGGTTCGTCATCCTTTTGTTCGGTGGCTTACAGATCGTGGTGGTCTGTCTCCCACTCAAGGTTGGCGCGGTACTTTTCCAGGAAGATCTCGCTGATTTGATCCCAGGTGGAGCAATTTTCCGCCTTCACGTTGAGGAACCACCTTAATGCCGTGGATTTGAGGGAATGCTGGAAGTGATCCGCCATTTGCTGTGGGGTTGCCCCTTTGGCTCTCATTCCCAAGACATAAGTGTCGATGTGGGTTTTTGGGCATTCCGTCCCGTCAAACTTTTCCATTTCCGGCATCCTAAATTTTGGAGGAAGCGAGACCACCTTGTTTGGATCAGTGGGCATGAGGGAGTCCTTTCGAGAACTGGCTAATTTGCCTTGCATGTCCTTCATTTTCTCGATCAACCAAGCCATGTAGGGATCAGCAGGTTGAGGCGGGTTGCCGTTTTAGGGGATGGAAACCGAAGATGGAGGTGGATTAGCTGATGGATCGCCATTCGGGAGTCTTAGGGAGGTAGTTGAGTGTATACCAACCCATACCCTGGAGTGTTGAAGTTAAGGGCGTGATTGCCAGGTCCACTAAGGGTTGTGTTTGGGAATTGGGGAAATGTTTCATGAGCCCCAAGTGGTAGACCAGCGGGTGGCAAGTTTGAGACGTCGGGATATCCGCTTGGGATGCATGTCCCAGATAAGCATGTGGATTTTTGGTTATGGCTGAGAGGCTCGTATAGAGGCAGAGGATTGAATCCTGGGGAGTACCGAGATGCATTGGGATCTGGCGGTGCATGCACGTATGTGTGCTGTTGATACTGAGCTTGGGGTGCAGAGCCGGGAAACTGACTGTGCTGAGGCGGGCATGTCGGAGCTGCTTAACTGATGCCTGAGTAGAGCTTTGAGCGAGAGCTGCTTTGCGTTGCTGGGATCTCGTAGCTTGGCGGAGGCGGGACCTGCTGATAGCTTTGAGAAACCGGGGAAGCCGGTATTTCTTCGTCTTCTATGAGAACAAAGGTTCCATCAGGTTGGAGAACTGCAACGGTTCCTCGAAGACGCATGGTGTCTACGATCCAGGCCTGCTGCTCTTCTTGGCGCTTCTTGAGAGTTTCGAAGGCTTGCAGCACTTCCTCCATTGTCTGAAGGTTCCTTAGTGGCGGGGTTCCGTTTCCCTCACTGTTATCTGTTGATCCCGTTATGGGAGAGTAGCGAAAGGTGCGGACCGCTGAACTGGAAGGGCTGTCGGACCTTGTGACCTCTATACTGAAAAGGCGGCTCCCGGGTATTCTCAACCACTCTCGGTTCGCTGGAGGGGGTGACGGGTAAGGTTTAGACATGGGAAGGCCTTTCGGGATAAAAGGGGGAAAAGCTCACGTGACATGCAGTTTCCTCTTTTTGTTTCTGATTTTTTTTTGTTGTTTTAATTTACTTAAAACAGTGTTTTCTCAGAGTCCTAGGTAGGTTGGAAAAGATTGCTCTTCTTTTTCGCAACTATGCTAGATCTTGGGTCAGTGGAGACCATCTATGCGGCTATAAGCCCCTCGTTTTACACCTGTATTTTGACATCCCGGGGTGGACAGCCCCGGGCGAGGGTCCTATAGGGCAAGCGGTTTCCACCGGCCTAAAAGAAAAATCGAACCTAAGGACCGAGCCTGTCATGTTCATTTTAATGCGTTAGCCATGTGAATAGTGAGACGAGCCGGCACCTGAGTCAAGATCTGGTGGAGAGTTCGGCATGACCTCTCTTTACCTTGCTTGCGCAAGGGATCTGTGACGTTGGGCTTTGGCTGGGTCATATCGTCATGGCTGAGGTATTAAAGACTTGATGACATGGTGTCATGTGGGCATGGATGTATATCCAAGACGGAACATCGTCTGGGTGTAGCTTTGGAAAATCAAGATCGGGTCAAGATTTTAGCATGACCTTTCATCACTTTGCTTGCGCAAGGGATCTTGAGTTCCGAGCTTCGACTCAGAAATTGGCCGGCATGGGATATGTATCCAGGCTTGTATGACACGAACTGGGTAAAAACTAACCGAGTCTGGACAGAGTGTGACTCAAGACTCAAACGTGCAGGGTTGACGCTTGGCTAGGATGGAATGTTTGGAATGATCCCGTGCGCATCCAAGAGGCCTAGGAAGACCAAACGGACTGCAACTGAGACCACCCCGGGTTGAGGGTTGTAGTGTGCAGTGTATCCGAGGGCAAGAAAGGCGCGTAGCGTGCGGTGTACCGAGGCAGCAGTGCGAGTAGTGTGCGGTCTCTAAAATTCTTTTTCTGAGTAAAACATAAGTTTTTGAAGAATTTTAAATGTATGTACACAGATGTATATTGATGCACTTTTTTGTATTTTTATTTTTTTTGTAAAATAAAAAGTAAAGCACATGCACACACACACACAACAGTTAAAGAAAGGGGGTAAAATGAAAGTTTGACCCTCATCATTGTTTAAAAAAATCTTTTGTTTTGTTTAAAAGTTTTTTTTTTAAAAACAAAATAGTCCCCAGCGGAGTCGCCAACTGAAATTACCCGGATCCGAGAGGCAGCGCGATCGCGCCCCGGCATCTGGCATTTCCCGCCTTGCGGCGTTTTGTTGGTTGGAGGTGTCTCGCTGTGTGTTTGCTTTGTAGAGTCGCCACGCCGTTTTTATTAAGCCCAAAACATTGAAAAAGGGCATCAGTTTAAAAATAAACTATTTTTGTGTGATGAGATTTTGAGTTCAGAGGTCAGATGACTCCTCGGGAAGAGAATATTAGAATATTAGAGCTCACCCGAGTCGCCTCATAAAAACGAGTCTTTCGGTACCCCTTATTCTTTAAATGTTGTGTGTGTGTGTGTGCTTTTAAAAATGCATGATGTATCGGATGTCTACATTGTACACTGCTTATTGAAATGTATTGAAATAGTGTAGGAAGGAAGTCTTACCAATATTGGTTCGTGTCTGTCTTCCGCTGGGGAATAGTGCTTGAGGATGGAATAGTGTTCCGGGACGGACCGGGTTTGCTTCGGGATGAGCCGGTTGTCTGCGGAAAGAGTTTCGGCATTCGTTGGGATCGCAGGGATCACTCGGGCAGAGTTTCGGCGTGCATTGGGATGGCAGGGGTCACTCGGGCAGAGTTTCGTCGTGCGTTAGGATCGCAGGGGTCACTCGGGCAGAGTTCCGGCGTGCGTCCGAGTTGCCGGTTTGACTCGAAAAGAGCCGGGATGCCTCGAGAAAGACCAGGAAAGGCCTCGGAGTACCACGAGGGGCCTCAGAGTACCTCGAGAGTGCCTCGGGGCAGCGCGGGAGCGTCTCGGGAGCGCTCGGAGAGGCTTCAAAGCACCACAAGGGAGCTCGGAAGGCCTCGAAAGGATACGAAAGGGGCCGGGATTGCCCCGAAGGGTCTTAGAGGGGTGTCTGAAGGCTGGGGGGAGAGGAGAGAAGAGGGAGATGTGTAAAATGAGGGAGGGGGAGCCCTCTATTTATAGTCCACAGATTTGTGCAAGAAGGTCCGTACGGACCTTCCATAAAATACAAGATTTTGGTTTTCCTCGATTTGAGGGAATAATGTGGACTTTAAGAGGATTCTGAAATGATGGTGTTTGGTAACAAGAAGGACCGTACGGACATCCTTGTATGCAGAAAGGTCCGTACGGACCTCCAAGGTATTCCAGTAATTATGACTTCCTGGATTTGGGGGAATAAGGTGGACTTTAAGGGGATTCAGTAATTATGATAACAAAGAGGTCCGTACGGACCATCTCTGCTTTTTTGCATAATTCCTCAAAAGTCCTTTTATCCTTTTTTGTTCCAGAAAGGCCCCCCTTGGTTTGGTTGGTGGTTTTGTGGTTTTTGAGGGTTATGGGTATTCGAGACTGCGTTTGTGTGAGTCTGCGGTGTTTCCCGTGTGTTCGGAAGAGGGTGATCCAGATTGGGGTACTTATAGCTGTGGAGACTTGAAACCTGTTTTCAAAAGTGGGTCAAACTTTCGTGCTTGTTCAACATTCATTTCATTCGTTTGTGTGTGTAAACGCGTTTATTGCTTTGCTTTATTCCTTTTCCTCCTTGTGTCCCATTTTGGTGTGCTGGTGCTTGGGGCTGAGCTATTGTATTGGGCTTGGAGGTCAATGCCGGTTCTGTTTCTTTTGTGCAGCATTCTGGAAATATGGCTCCTTTTGTCACGCGACATAACCTGCCATAGCTGTCCTGTGTCACGCGAAAGAAGTTGCCACTATGCTTTATTTTAATCTCCTTGGTACGGGTTGTGATTGTGGGCAGTCCCCCTAATCAAAGTTCATGATCATTTGACTATTGTATCTCTGTGGGGTGTGTGTGTGTTGATTTTCCTTTTATCATCCCTTTTCAAATAAAAAAACAAAACAAAAAAACAAAAAAAATCTTTTACATAAATAAAGGAACATAGTCACCTGCACACTACGTCACATAGATCTAGAACCCTTGGGTGCGATTGACGGCATTGTGGACGGCCATGTAATTCGCCTACGCTTGAGCTCCTGAAATCAATCCTACCCCCCTAGCGCATCATAGGTGGAGCCACACTTTTAAAACTTACCCAACGGTTGGTTTATGACACGCAATTTTCAAATACACTAAAATGAATTATTTCAAAATTTATAATAGGCTTTCGTACCTATCCCAAACCTATCACGTGTGGGCATGTTGCCAATGCAACATGGTTTCGCGTAAGGACATGTCGCTCTCACGACATGTTCTAACGAGAGATCATGTCGCTTTGTCAACGTGCACCGACGAGAGGTCATGTCGGATTTTTCCTTGAATTTCTTAAGGAATACCCGTTATGCTACCCAAATTTCTCTAGAAATTGGGATTGCTCGTCCGTCCCATAAATGTTTCGGTTTTATTTAGGTATTATTGGCTATTATTAATTTTTAACCAATACATTTGGTGTATTTTTGAATGATGTGTCCCTAGGTTCCCCCGAAGTCTAGATTGCGAGAATAAAGGCTTATCATTTCCCAACCGTTCCTAGGACTTAAAAGACATTGTTTTCTACTTGAACATTAATAAGATATTGCACGAGTCCATCTCCTTCCATGTTCTTCCTGTTGGGTTTTACGTTTCCATGCGCAGCGGAATTAAGCATTAAAAAACATAAAACCCAAGAAGCCCTAGGATTCGTTCTATACAATTAACTTGAAAACTATGAGATAGATGTAACCAACCTTGAACGCTTTCCGTTCTTGAGCTATCGAACGATTTGATTATGTGATTTCGAATCACAAATTTCGTTCTTCAGCTTGCTTGAACTCTAGGTCTTGATCGATGAACGAGCGAAGACCCTCTTTCGATATCCACACTTGAATGAATCCAAGAACAATTTCTTGAAGATTGCTAGATCCTATAAAACCTTGGAATAATATTGAGAATATGTTTGTGAATTTCTATTGAGAATTTCGGCTAGATTTTTAGGGTTGACAGACATTCATATTTATAGTACATTAGTATAGAATATGAATCCTAATCATATTAGGAAAGGATTTTGTCAAACCGCCTCAATGGCTTGTTGTGTCGCACGACCAGACACAGCACATGGCCTGTTCTGTCGCACGGCCTAACAAGCCCAGTGAAGAGTTTCTCAATCATTCTTCCAATGGTTTTAATCAATTCATTCTAGTTGTGTGTGACCCAATAGGATTACATTATGTTGGCAATGAGTTCGATCATATCGACCCTCATAAGACATAAGCGGACTCTAGCAAGCCATTATGTCTACCCAAATAATGTAACGTAAGAGTTCACGTTTCCAATGGTACACTTCCATTTCTCCCTTTGTCTCGCAATGTTATATTGAACACAAGTCATGGTCCTTGTCAACTTGTATTTGTTCAATGCTTTCTCGATCTTGAGTATAATGATAATCCAATCGTATTGGGGTATGACCATACACTTTCATCATTATCACTCATCGAGGGGCCCAAGCAAAGCATCTCTCTTTTGAGGGACAAATTCCATCCTGACTTATCATCATTCCCATCATGAATCCGATCATGCCAAAGATAGCCTTTATAGATATCGTGTTAAGATACCGTTTGACTAAAATCAAACATGACTTTCATCATATGTAAGGTCATGATAATCTCGTGTCTAGTGGACTAAATGAAGTAACCTTATGAGATTTAATTATGACATTTGACCATGACATAAATCTCATGCGGGTCAAGTCCAGTCACTTGTTCTCTAACAAGTACCCATAATTTCAATGTGCATCTCTATGCATATAATCATCATATGATTATCCATTGACAATTATACTAATTCTTCTCTTAATAATTAGGGAATGAGATTATTATAAACAAATATACAAAACATATATAATAATCAAATGATAAACATCTCATATAATAATAAATAATGTCAACACATAAGTCTATCAATCATAGGCCTAGGGCATAACACTAACAGTCTCCCACTTGCACTAGGCCTAATCTACCATGTATCGAATACCCATGAACCTAACATGACCATCATGCTTAGCTTGCGGGAGAGCCTTAGTTAATGGGTCCGCCACGTTGTCATCAGTGTCTACTCTACATATCTTTACGTCTTCCCTTTCTCATATCTCTCGGATAATGTGGAAACGTCGAAGTATATGTTTGGATCTCTGGTGTGACCTTGGTTCCTTTGCTTGTGCAATGGCACCATTGTTGTCACAATAAAGTTCAATAGGGTCTCTGATGCTTGGAACGACTTCCAAATCACTAATGAACTTTTTGATCCAGACTGCGATCTGAAATCATCTTTGTCGGTTTGGAAGCTAGCATCTGTATAGCCTTTCACTACAAGATCTTCTTCCATTCCTCCAAAGACCAAGAATACATCCTTAGTTCTTCATAAGTACTTAAGGATATTCTTGACTGCTATCCAATGTGGTTCGCCGGGATCCGATTGATACCTACTCGTCATGCTTAGAGCACACGAGACATCGGGTCTAGTACATAATATAGCATACATGATAGACCCAATTGCTGAAGCATATGGAATACCATTCATTCTATTTCGCTCATCATTAGTCTTAGGACTTTGATTCTTGCTAAGAGATATACCATGTAACATTGGCAAGTTTCCCCTTTTAGAATTTTCCATTTGGAATCTTCTAAGAACCTTGTCAATGTAAGTACTTTGACTTAAGCCAATCATCCTCTTGGATCTATCTCTATAGATCTTGATACCAAGGATATATGCAGCTTCGCCCATATCTTTCATCGAAAAGCACTTTCCCAACCAAGACTTGACAGTCTGTAGTGCAGGAATGTCATTTCCAATGAGTAAGATATCGTCGACATACAACACCAAAAATAGTGCTACGCTCCCACTAATTTTCTTGTATACACAAGGTTCATCTTCGTTCTTGATAAAGCCAAACTCTTTGATTGCTTCATCAAAACGTAGATTCCAACTCCTAGAAGCTTGCTTCAATCCATAAATGGATTTCTGCAACTTACACACCTTGTTAGAATTTTCTGGACTAACAAAACCTTCAGGTTGTATCATGTATACATCCTCAAGTAACTTCCCATTTAGGAAAGCTGTTTTGACATCCATTTGTCATATTTCATAGTCATAATATGCGGCTATGACAATTAAAATTCTAATAGACTTAAGCATAGCTACAGGCGAAAAGGTTTCATCATAGTCGATGCCATGAATCTGCCTATATCCCTTAGCTACAAGCCTAGCCTTATAGGTGTGCACCTTCCCATCCATGTCGGTCTTCTTCTTGAAGACCCACTTGCACCCTATGGTTTTTACACCTTCGGGTGGATCAATCAAGTTCCAAACTTGATTATCATCCATGGATTGTAATTCGGAGTTCATGGCCTCTTGCCATTTTTCCGAATCAGGAGCGGACATCGCCTCTTGATAGCAAGTAGGTTCATCGTTTTTGATTAACTCCACTTCATCACTTTCCGTAACGAGAAATCCATATCTCTCGGGTTCGGATCGTGACCTACCACTTCGGCGAAGAACTTGTGCATCTTGAACCGGTTCCACAACTCTTTGTGAACTTAGTTCAGTCTCTACCATTGGTTCAATGTTGTTTTCGGGTTCTCGAATTTCATCGAGATCTATTTTACTCCCACTGGTTCCTTTGCGAAGAAACTCCTTTTCTAAGAAAATACCATTTCGAGCAACAAATACTTTGTTCTCGTTTCGGTTGTAAAAATAGTATCCTTTGGTTTCCTTAGGATAACCCACGAAAACACATTTATCAGACTTAGGTGCTAGCTTGTCGAAGTTAACTTCTTGACATATGCATCGCAACCCCAAATCTTCATAAAAGACAAACTAGGTTTTCTTCCATGCCACATCTCATATGGGTTCTTTTGAACCGATTTGGTAGGGAACTCGTTTATAGTGAAAGCAAGCAGCTTTCTAGTGCATGTCCCCAAAAGGATAAAGGAAGCTCAACTTGACTCATCATAGAACGAACCATGTCCAACAAAGTTCTATTCCTCCTCTCAGACACCATTCCATTGTGGTGTTCCGGGTGGAGAGAGTTCTGAAACGATTCCACAACTCTTAAGATGACTGTCAAATTCTTGGCTCAAATATTCACCACCTCGATCGGATCGAAGTACCTTAATAGTTGCCAAGTTGATTTTGCACCTCATTTTGAAATATTTGAAATATCTCAAACGATTCACTTTTATGTTTCATTAGATAAACATATCAAAATCTACAATAATCATCAGTGAATGTTATGAAGTACCAAAATCCTCCCCTAGCATCGCTACTCATAGGCCCACATACATCGGTATGTATGAGTCCTAATAAGTCGCCCGCCCTTTCACCGGTTTTGGTAAATGGGTCCTTGGTCATCTTGCCAAGTAAACAAGATTCGCATGTCTCATAAGATTCATAATCATGTGAGTCTAAAAATCCATCTTTGTGGAGTTTAGAAATGCGTTTCTCGTTTATATGGCTAAGACGACAATGCCATAAGTAAGTGTGGTTTACATCATTTGGTTTAGATCTCTTGTTAATGTTACATACATCATTATCACGATTTTCAACATCAAGAATATAAAGGCCATTGAATGAAATAGCAGTACAATAATGCATATCACTCTTGTAAATAGAAAATTTCTTATCACATATAAGAAAATTAAAACCTTCATTATCCAAACATGAAATCGAAATAATTCTCCTACTTAAAGCTGGAACGTAATAACAATTGTTCAAAACAAGTATTAGTCCACTAGGTAAAGTCACTTCATAAGTTCCTACGACTAATGACGCAACTCTTGCTCCATTGCCCACACGTATGTCCACTTCACCTTCCTTAAGCATCCTTCTGTTCTTTAGACCCTGCACATTTAAACAAATGTGAGTTCCACATCCGGTATCCAATACCCAAGAACTAGAAGTAGATAGGAATATATCTATAACAAAGATACCTGAAGTTGAAGCAACTCCTTTGCTCTTCTTCAGTGCTTCCTTGTATTTTGCGCAGTTTCTCCTCCAATGTCCAATCTCATTGCAATGGAAGCAGACTGCGTCCTCTTGGGACTTGGGCTTAGCCTCTTTAGGCTTGGAAGCCTCTTTGGGTTTGGCAACTTTTGCCTTAGGATTAGCAACCTTTGCTTTTCCTTTACCCTTGAAACCCTTCCCCTTGTTAACCATTAGCACTTGGTCGGTTTTCTTCTCGACAATATTGGTTTCCGCAGTGTTCAACATTTGAACTAACTCGGAAAGGTTTTTATTCATTCCACCCATGTTATAGTGCATTATGAAATTACTAAAACTTTTGGGTAATGAATTCAATATTATGTCGGTAGCCAACTCTTGGCTAATTGGAAAACCGAGCCTTTCAAGATGCTCAATGTGGCCCTTCAACTTAAGAGCATGGGGACCAACAGCTTGCCCTTCACTCATCTTGCATGAGGTCAAGACCGTAACTGTGTTGTACCTTTCTTGCCTAGCTTGTACTTGGAACATTTCCATCAGTCGATTGTTTAAGTCAACTGTCCCCAAGTGCTCAAGATCCTTCTGAAGGTTCTTGCACATGGCGGAGAGCATAAGGCAACCAACATCTGTAGAGTCACGCTTGTGCTTCAGATATTGATCCCTTACTGCCCTAGTAGCATTGGCAGCAGGTTCAGGTGGAATAGGTTCCTCGAGAACGTACAGTTTTTCCTCTTGCTTGAGAACAATTCTCAAACTACGGATCCAATCCATATAGTTTGTACCATTCTCTTCCAACTTTTCCTTCTCAAGGACAGATCGCAGTGAAAAGTGATTATTGTTTGATGCCATTTATTCTACAAAAAGATATATATAAAATATGAACACATATAAGTAAACATATCATATGAGAAGTATAATGCATTTATATAAAATGCTCCCATTAAATTATACACCTTCAAATGCAAATAAGCATAATATACATTTAATGGGCTAAGATCCAACTTTAATTCAATTTCAAGTTTGCTATGGCAAACCGCTCAAAATTAAATTAATTAGGTAGAAAACATCAATCATATCACATATATGACTCTTAGATCTTTTATGAGATTCATTCAAGACATCATATGTCTAGGCATATTTTAATCTCATCTTATGCCTTGGGTCCAAAACCATTTTGATAACCCAATTAAGTTCATTCACTTTAAACGTATAGGAACCACCATTTCCTCATCTTGCTCGCATTCGAATAGAATCAAAGCACCTTGCTATGGCAAGCCTACCCAAAACTATCAGAATGGTCTCAAGTTTTTAATCATAAATTGGCATAAAGAACTTAAAAGTTAAATGAAGGTTCTTTAAGGTAGATTATAAGCATATCAGCAAAGATAGTCATAATCGTGCACCAGGTAAGTTCCCAGGAAGATAGGTGAGCCACAAGGACTACTTAAGTACCAACTCTTCCTTAGACAGAACTCTCCTAGACATGCACAATCAGAAATCAGCTCTGATTTGGCAACATAATCACTACCTTTTATAAACAATCAGTTTCCTTTTAAATTTCGCGTAATTATGACTTGTTTCCATAAACAATCATAAAATCCAAAATTTTAATGTCTAAATCTAAACATATTAGGAAACTATAATGCAATGTTTCAACTAAACATAAAATTTCTTAGCACGTAAGAACAAGTAAAACATGCATCGCAATAATTATTAAAATCATATTTTAATCAACTAAGCATGCATAAACAATGAATTAATCTAGCATAGCCCTATAAACTCAATTTTATAGCATCCAGATTAACACACAAACACATCAGATTGTAAACACATTCATAGATTAACCAGATTGTTCATCAAACTGATACTGCCCAGATTGGGCTAGAAGTGTCGCGTGACAGAAGCAAGTTCTGTCGCATGACAGAAGCTAGTTCTGTCGCGTGACACAAGATGACTGTTTTCCAGATTTCCAGAATTCAATCAATTCTAAATCACAGAGCAATTAAATCATGCAAACGACTTTTAACAGATTTAATTCAATATCATTAGAACACGAATTAGGCATATTGTTTCAAAAACAATTAATCTATCGCATACAAAACATGCAAAAGAACATATAAACGATTTTATATTACTTTTCTAGCATGTTAATTCAAACTTAATCATACGAACGGGGCTCTGATACCACTGTTGGGTTTTACGGGTCCATGCGCAGCGGAATTAAGCATTAAAAACATAAAACCCAAGAAGCCCTAGGATTCGTTCTATACAATTAACTTAAAAACTATGAGATAGATGTAACCAACTTTGAACGCTTTCCGTTCTTGAGCTATCGAACGATTTGATTATGTGATTTCAAATCACAAATTTCGTTCTTCAACTTTCTTAAACTCTAGGTCTTGATCGATGAACGAGCGAAGACCCTCTTTCGGTATCCACACTTGAATGAATCCAAGAACAATTTCTTGAAGATTGCTAGATCCTATAAAACCTTGGAATAATATTGAGAATATGTTTGTGAATTTCTATTGAGAATTTCGGCTAGCTTTTTAGGGTTGACAGACGTTCATATTTATAGTACATTAGTATAGAATATGAATCCTAATCATATTAGGAAAGGATTCTGTCAAACCGCCTCAGTGGCTTGTTGTGTCGCACGACCAGACACAGCACATGGCCTGTTCTGTCGCACGGCCTAACAAGCCTAGTGAAGAGTTTCTCAATCATTTTTCCAATGGTTTTAATCAATTCATTCTAGTTGTGTGTGACCCAATAGGATTACATTATGTTGGCAATGAGTTCGATCATATCGACCCTCAAAAGACATAAGCGGACTCTAGCAAGCCATTATGTCTACCCAAATAATGTAACGTAAGTGTTCACGTTTCCAATGGTACACTTCCATTTCTCCCTTTGTCTCGCGATGTTATATTGAACACAAGTCATGGTCCTTGTCAACTTGTCTTTGTTCAATGCTTTCTCGATCTTGAATATAATGATAATCCAATCGTATTGGGGTATGGCCATACACTTTCATCATTATCACTCATCGAGGGGCCCAAGCAAAACATCTCTCTTCTAAGGGACAAATTCCATCTTGACTTATCATCCTTCCCATCATGAATCTGATCATGCCAAAGATAGCCTTTATAGATATCGTGTTAAGATACCGTTTGACTAAAATCAAACATGACTTTCATCATATGTAAGGTCATGATAATCTCAAGTCTAGGGACTAAATGGAGTAACCTTATGAGATTTAATTATGACATTTGACCATGACATAAATCTCATGCGGGTCAAGTTCAGTCACTTGTTCTCTAACAAGTACCCATAATTTCAATGTGCATCTCTATGCATATAATCATCATATGATTATCCATTGACAATTATACTAATTATTCTCTTAATAATTAGGGACGGAGATTATTATAAACAAATATACAAAACATATATAATAATCAAATGATAAACTTATCTCATATAATAATAAAATAATGTCAACACATAAGTCTATCAATCATAGGCCTAAGTGGCATAACACTAACACTTCCTCTCTCTCCCATACCTCCCTCAAGATTCTCTCCTCTACCACCTTACCAATCACCTCTTCACCTCTACAGCCACGGCAAGTTGGGTGTGTGCTCCTCGTGCCCTGCGTTCGATTGGTCCATATTCCCGAAGGCGGAAGTAGCAGTTCAAGTGCCCGAGTGGTCGTCCATCTCTGATTTGGAATCCAAAATTCTCGGTGCAAAAGAGAAGATTATGGCCCACCGCTCTGGAAATTCATATCCCATGTGGTCAGCAGAGGGCAAATGGTGTCCATCGAAAAGTTGTGCCAGGCTACCCACTTGAAGCCGCTTTCCTTGC